>BLSH010425067.1:584610-628011 GCA_018402905.1 Glandirana rugosa
ATAGTGAGGTAGAGGTACTCATATAGTACAGACAAGGACAAGAGTCTAACAGAAAACGTCGAGGCAAAACGATAGAAGGTAACTGGCGACCAGTCCCGGCAGAAATTGGTGAAGTTATGATACGTGAATCTTGGGAAATGATGGTCTGGTTAAAAGTCAAAAGTCACGACAACGTGAAACTTACTGTTAACGCGCCAGCACGCTACGACATGGGTTTGTTGCAAAAATAGTAAAACAAGGGTGTTTATCTAGAAAGAAAACCACCATAAATTAGTGGGGACGCCAAAAATAAAAAACGCGATGTTTATTTTTTTCTGGCTTTTAAAACTTTTTTTAATTTACTTATTTACAAAGTTTTGTGACAAAAATAGAGAATTTTTTTTTTTTTTCAAAATTTTCGGTCTTTTTTTATTTGTAGCGCAAAAAATAAAAACCGCAGGGGTGATTAAATACCACCAAAAGAAAGATCTATTTGTGGGAACAAAATGATAAAAACGTTGTTTGGGTACAGCATCGCACGACCGCGCAATTGTCATTCAAAGTGCAACAGCACTGAAAACTGAAAATTGGTCTGGTAGTAAAGGGTTCTAAGTGCATAGTATTGAAGTGGTTAAAGACGGCCCTGACCAGCGGTCAATGGAAGATAGCAAAACGGAGCTGCAAAAGACAATCTGAGAACAGGAACAGACATGATATACTCATGGAGATGGAGTGATAGCAGAGGCTGATGTCACATGGGATGACACCATATATTAGGAAAGCAGGATGCTCCAAGAATTCAGAAGGAACAAGACTGTAAGTGCCTGCACAATCAGCTGACGCGAGAGCCCCAAGAAGCAGGGAGAAAAAAAGGGAAATAAGGGGGTCTAGTCACATGACATAGCAGAGGGAGGACCTCCCTTCACTCTGAACTGCCTGGTTTGACTGGAGAGTGTGTTTCATAGAGGGGGATATCTATACTGGGAGGGGGGGCTGTACTGGGGAAAGAGCAATCTTTTCCCAAGGAAAGCTGTACCAAGGAGGTGGGGTAGATCTGTATTGGGGAGGAGTCTGTACTGGGGGGATCTGTATAGGTCAGAGGCATAACTAGAACCTTCAGGGCCCCAGTGCAAGAAATTATGAAGGGCCCCCCTGACCCCTGGCCAGGGCCCTTCCCTCTTCCCACTGATCCTGGGGCCCTTTACTCCTATCGCAGGTCCCTTTATTATGGTACCGCAGCGGGGCCCTTTCACAAGTTCTACAGCTGCCCCCCTTTCTGCCATCTTCGGGCCTCCCCCATGGTGATGAAATGCCAGGGCCTGGTCACATTTGCAACCTTTGCAATCCTGATAGTTCCCTCACTGGTGTCAGAAGTTTTTAATTTTAATTTTATTATTTTTTTACCATTTAATTTTATTTATTTTACAAATTAATTTTTACAATTTTTTACAATTTTTGTTTTTTAGGAGCTCTGTTGGGGGGCTTTGATGAGATATCAGGGGTCTAAACAAACCTCATCTCTCAATTTCCATCTGTGTAACCTCAGCTGCACAGAATAAATGGACAGGAATAGCTCTGCACCAAGCCTCTGATTCATTCAGAAACGGACGTATAGTAAAAACAGTTTACTATGCTTCAGAAATGAATGAACCAATTGGTACCAATTACCAACCACTGACTCTATTCATTCAGAAAAGGAAGGAGCTGGTTAATGACAAATTTACTGACCCGTTCCCTTCTCTCCATCATGACACATCTTCTACAGCTGCTGGCAGGGGAAGGAGGGGGGGAGACAGCAGCTCTGTGGGGGGTAGAAGGGAAGCACACAGGGACCCTGGGAACAGCAGAAGACAAGTAAACTGGATAGAGGAAAATGGAGGAGATTAGTTCCTCTAAATGCCACCCCAGCCACCCCTCCTATTCAGGTGTACAAGGGAGGCACATGGGCCCCCTGGACCATGGGGCCCCGTTGCAATTGCAACCCCTACAACCCCTATTGTTACGTCCCTGGTGGAGCTATACAAAGAGGAGGAGCGAGCTGTACTAAGGAAGGGGATCTGTAATGGGGGAGCTGTGCTAAGGCTGGAGGGATCTATACTGGGGAAAAGCTGTACTAAAAGGGGAAGATCCGTAAAGGTGGGAGCTATACTGGGGGACTACAGCCACAATAATGCGACCCCAAAGATTTAGCATACAAAATTGATTGCTTAAGTTATTTTTTTCACTGCCCCCAGGCTGGGTTCACACTATTGCGAATTGGATGCAGGTTTCACCACATCCAATGCACATGTCAGGAGATTGTGACCGGCTCTCTATGGAGCCGGTTCACACATCTCAGGAGCGGCTCCAGTGTAAATTGCACAGGAGACCTGTGTGTCTTCTGGTCCGTTGCAGGTCCAAATTCAGCCAAAAATTCGGACTGTAATCGTCCTGAAACGGAAAACAGGGACGCAGCTGACCCCTGCTGTGAGTCGCTCCATGCTGCGGTGTGAACCCAGCCTCATACTTTCATTTTAAAAAAAAAACACAAAAAACCAAATTAAGTCATTTGTATGGACAAATTAAAGTTTTTATGAAAGGCTTAAAGTTGAAGAACTGAGGAGGAAAAGACAGATGGATTTTGTTCCAAAAGAGGGACAGTTGGGAATCTCTTTTAAAGTGACTGACATCAGCACGCGGGGGTAATGATAGTAGTCAGATGCTCCACGTATTCACAGATACCAGAGTTGGGCGTGCGCTGCCAATGAACTTATCTGGACCTACAAAGCATCCAGAGAACATACAGTGCACCTTCTTGTGTGTGCTGGAGATAACAAGGGTGGGACAAGCACAGAGAAAATGTGCAATAAGTCAGAATACATTTTACAGACTGAACATTACAGATAGACCTAAACATAGGGATTTGTGAGTGGCTGAATTTAATTTACAGCATTAGAAATGTTAACACATTGTTCAGGTCAGGCGGCCAAAACTTCTAAAGCTGCATGACCCAAAAATAAGTGAACCGGATGTCACACCACTGTAAAATTTCACGTAGGGCACCTGTAGATTTATGTAGAGCACTGTTTTTGTTAAACAGTTGTATTAAATATCACAATCTAAACAATATATGTCATTTGCATTTTCTGTACTCACTAAAAGCACCAGGGCAGGGCCTTGTAATAGGATCTCTAAAAGGCATCTGGGCACTCCAGGCTTCAAACAGTTGTAATACAAAGTCTTGTGTTAGGCTTGGTCTTCAGAGATACTACTTACAGAACCAGAGAATGCAGTACCCATGGTAATGTTATGCTTCACACTCACTTTTAATACTTTCAGGGTGATAAACACCTATAAGGTGTGCTTTGCAAGAAGAAGAAAGTCACACGAAGCTTGATAAATGTGGAGCTGAGTTTTTTGGCTGTTGGATTCAGAAGCTAGCCAAGGTTTGAAGGGGTCAAAAACTCCCTTTCCTGTTTTAACAATGATGAAGACCTGGCCATGCCATACAAGTTACTAGACATACTTTGTGTTGATACATAAGGGCAACAAAACCTGCATTTTAAAGTCGGAGGTATAGATGTTTTCATTGCCTGACAAATTCAGGTTAGACAGGTTTCCACATACTGCAACCTTTTTACCCTACACATCATGATTCAGGGCTTTATTCCAGTTTCTGCACTGAGAACCTTTATTATAGGGGTTTCTAGCACAAAGGACAATTCACATCAGTCCCTACCCCCTAGGACTTTTAATTCTACTGTCCCTACCACACTTAAAGGACACGGTGTATGTTTTGGGAGGAAAGAAGAGCAAATTCCTACAGTCAGGGATAACAGCAAGACTGCATACAATTAGAATCTCTAAGGTAACTGATCAGAGTACTAAGTTGTTTTATGAAAATCAAGTGCTAACCACCTAGCCACTCACTTTTTTAATTTTTCAAGTTCTTTTGAACATTGCTCCTGCAATGGTGGAATCTCCTGTTATAGGTCACCTTAAGTTACCTATAAAGCTTTCCCTCTGCTCCCCATCACTGTTGTTTCACCTGATATCCTTCCCTAATACTGATATTTATGTAACCTTTGATTTACAGGACAGGGGAGGTGGTACAGCAGAGTGAAAGCCATCTCTGTGGTACCTACGCCACGGCATAGCATTCTTTTCTAGATGCTTCTTTACGGGCATCTTCTCACTGCAATTCACCAGATGAGTCTTACGAGCTTTTTGGCCATAGCTCCTCAGTATGCCCGACATGTTTCCTTTCTCTCTTTGGGACAGGACCCCAGAAGGCTACAGGATCCTCCTGTATTGCCGGTGCCTCTCCCACAGAGAGCACGTCATCCATCTTTCTCAGATTTTTTGAACCCTGCTGCATTACTTGTTGGGGTTGATTTACTAAAGGCAAAACATTAAATCCCATTCTCCAAGGTCCACTAATCCTTCCAGATAGGTCCTCCACTCATAGGGCCGCCAGCATAGATCACATCATGTGTAGAGAGATGGAGAGCGACTCATAGCATGATTCCATTTAAAAAAGTTTATTGATATCACCAAATATATAAAAACATCCATCCAGATATTCAGTCTGTGACTTCCCTCACATAGCCCAGCAAAGCGTGCAGTACTTGCCGTTAATTTTGAGGAAGGTTTGGAATCCTTCCGCTCGTGTATGCGCACGCGCTCCACCAGCGATAACCACAATACCGGACGTGATGTAACGGCGTACCTCTAGCCCCTCCTACCTCTAATAAATATGATATAGATGTGGACACCACTTTTTTTGCACTTTATGTATACATGGTATTCATGGTTTTTATTGTTAGTTGCATAATGCACTTTGGTATACTCATCAGTTAAAGGTGTACATATAGGGATTGAATTTATTTTTCCTGATCTTATTGGTTATAGCACAGTGTATTCGTTTTAGTTATCGGTACACATTGGCTTATATTTTCTGCACCACCATCAGACAGTGCCAGTCCCCTTGATTCGATTGCACCTTCTACAACTTACATAGTAAGGCATTACGGGGTAGGCAGCAGTCTTACTTTTATCTCTTTTTCATCCTAAGAGCGGAAATATAGGAACTCATCAAACACAATGTTTATTAAAATGGTAATTTAAATCACATAACACAAGCTTGTAATGATCGCTCTTATCACTGGATGCTTATCTGCATACTGCACCTCGCCGTGCTCAGCGATCGCCGACAAGACATCCAATTCCACCAGTTGCCGTGCAGCCACGCCCTAGGGTGCTTCCGCTTCCATTTGATTTACATCTGGTGAGCCTCATTCCAATAGGGTGTTTCACACATGTTGGTGGTGGATTGGTGATATTTACACTATATTCACAGATGAACGATGATTTTTGTTGATGGACTTGGAACATTTTTTTTTTTTTTTTGCACATCTGTTAATTCAATAAGGACTATTTTTATTTTTTAGTTTTTTACACCTGCTGATGTTTACACATATTTTCACACATCATTTTAAACATTTATGAATTTTACATGCTACTATGAATCTTCTTTGTGATCACTGTTTGTATTGATTTGATGGTTCACCTTGATTTATGTTTATTTATATTATTCAAGTAGCTGCATTATTTCACTATACTTATTTATAGCACAGTCTTTTTGGAAATAGGTTTATAGGCTTACCTATGGGTACTGTAAATATCTCCTAAACTTGCACTGTTTAGGAGATATCCCAATACTTACCTGAGCCCCATCTCTATCCAGCAATGTCCACGAGTGCCTCGGCCATCTGGGACTCTCCCTCTTGATTGGCTGAGACATAGCAGCAGCGCCATTGGCTCCTGCTGCTGTCAATCAAAGTCAGTTAGCCAATGAGGAGAGTGAGGGAGCCGGGCTGAACAGTGGCTCCATGTCTGAAGTGATACACGGAGCTGAGGCTCGGCTTGGGTGCCTCCATAGCAAGCTGCTTGCTGTGTGGGCACTCTCCAGGAGGGAGGGGCCAGGAGAGCCGGTGAGGGACCCAAGAAGAGGAGGATCTGGGTTGCTCTGTGCATAACCACTGCACTGAGCAGGTGAGTATAACATGTTTGTCTATAGAAAAAAAAAACAAGGCTTTAGTATCACTTTAGCATACACATCTGCATCACTTTAACATACACATCCGCATCACTTTAACATACACATCCGCAGCGGCTCGAATGAACGGAGTGTGATTGGGATGCGGTGCAGAATCTGCTCAGAATTCTCACCGCATCAGTGTGTACAGGCACTAAAGCCATTCCTACTATCTCTGCTCTATAAACACACTTAAAATTATACACAAGAAATTATGTGACAAACCAATACACCAACAGATCAACAAAAATATAGATTGCAATTTGCAAAACTGCAATTTTGGGGGTCAACTTTTTGTGCTCCAGCATAACTGTTTGTGTTTCATACATGCTCGTTTTGATGGTATCTGATAGAAAAATGTTAGGATTCATGGTCCCAATACTCTGCTAAACAGCCAAAAGTCAGCTCTTGTGGTTCTTTTATCTCGGTCCTGTGAAGAGTATCTAGGCGGAGCCCTTCAGTGCTGGTTCAGCTACATCTCCTGCTCCAGCAGATATGAATAATGCTGGGCAGGACAGACAGCGTGGTCCACAAGATAAATATCACTGGTATAAGCATATAAAGCTTGAACAGAATGACTACTCTTCTCAACAGGAAGCAATTTTGTTAATCTCTCCGTAATGAAAGACAGACATTATTAGCGACCTATGTTATTATCTCATTTAATATACCCACAAAAATGTTGTCCAGTTTATACTACATTTATTTTCTCTGCATAAACCAAAATTATTCAATATTATTATTATTATACAGGATTTATATAGCGCCAACAGTTTGCGCAGCGTTTTACAACATGAGGGCAGACATTACAATTAAAATACAATTTAATGCAGGAGGGCCCTGCTCATTAGAGTGTACAATCTAGAATTGTATATAATAAATTATAAAAAACAATATAGTGAACAAACAATTACTGCTGTCATCACTGATATGTGATTCCCACATCCAGATCAAGATAATATACAAACAAGTGCAGAGCAATCTGTATTACTGTGCAAATTCAATACAAACTCAAGATAATGCTTGTGTGAATAACAATCACAGAAAAATGTTCTTTTTGTTAAAAGTCTTAAAATTGTACGAAATGATGTAAGCCATAAATAAAATAAAGTCCAAAACACCTCCTTGTGAACAATGTGTATTTAACTTCTTCCACTTATATCTTGTCATCCAAGTGGGTCTGATCACCATTCGCTCAATGCAATCATATGGAACCCCTGACCTACAGATTAAGTAGGTCACCATACGCTGGTCCCCATTCAAGGGGCTATTTCAATGTTATCTCTGAATGTATCATCCACCTCCACTTTTCTTTAGTTGGTTTTTATCACAACTCCCAGGGTCAGTATCTAAAAACAGCTCTGCAGCTCAAAATGCAAAAGGAGACCATCATAGTGCTTCTTCAACCTTTATTATGATAAAACACAATAAGAAAGCCACTCACAAAGTAAGTGCACTATATACTCGAATGCATTGTGATGATATCACTTTAAGGCTGGGTTCACACTATCCGACAAAAAAACGGTCCAACTTTGATCCTACTTTGCTGTGCGATTTACGGTCCTACATAGGGTCAAAGTCGGACCGTTTGTCTGTGAACAGGGATCCGACTTTGATCCCGACAATGCCAGGCACTTTGTGCTCTGGGGATTATGAAGGGGAACTCCACGCCAAATTTAAAAAAAAAAACTGGCATGGGGTCCCCCTCCAGGAGCATACCAGGCCCTTTGGTCTGGTATGGATTTTAAGGGGAACCCCCACATCGAAAAAACCGCGTGGGGTCCCCCCCACAATCCATAGCAGACCCTTATCCGAGCACGCAGCCCAGCAGGCCAGGAAAGGGGGTGGGAACAAGCGAGTGCCCCCCTCCTGGACCATACCAGGCCACATGCCCTCAACATGGGGAGTATGGGTGCTTTGGGGCAGGGGGCTCTGCGCCCCCCACCCCAAAGCACCTTGTCCCCATGTTGATGAGGACAAGGGCCTCTTCCCGACAACCCTGGCCGTTGGTTGTCGGGGTCTGCGGGCGGGGACTTATCAGAATCTGGAAGCCCCCTTTAACAAGGGGGCCCCCAGATGCCAGCCCTCCACCCTATGTAAATGAGTATGGGGTACATCGTACCCCTACCCATTTACCTGGAAAGAAATATGTACACAAAAAACCACACAGCTTTTTAAAATATTTTATTAAATCTGCTCCGGCTGTCTTCTCCCCTCTCTGGCTCTTCTTTCTTCGGCTCTTTTGCGGGGTCTTTCATCTTCTGCGGAGAGGGCATTCGTGAAGGCGATCCCGTTGTGTCAACATGGGAGGAAGAAGAGAGGAAGAACAGAGGGAAGGGGACAGTGGAGAAGATCGGCAAAAGAGCAGAAGACCCCGCAGAGAAGGAGAAGAAAGAAGACCCCTCAGAAGATAGAAGACCCCTCAAAAGAGCCAAAGAAAGAAGAGCCAGAGAGGGGAGAAGACCGCCGGAGCAGATTTAATAAAATATTTTAAAAAGCTGTGTGTTTTTTTGTGTACATATTTCTTTCCAGGTAAATGGGTAGGGGTACGATGTACCCCATACTCATTTACATAGGGTGGGGGGCTGGCATCTGGGGGCCCCCTTGTTAAAGGGGGCTTCCAGATTCCGATAAGTCCCCACCCGCAGACCCCGATAACCACCGGCCAGGGTTGTCGGGAAGAGGCCCTTGTCCTCATCAACATGGGGACAAGGTGATTTGGGGTGGAGGGCGCAGAGCCCCCCCTGCCCCAAAAGCACCCATACTCCCCATGTTGAGGGCACGCGGCCTGGTATGGTCCAGGAGGGGGGGGGGGCACTCGCTTGTCCCCACCCCCTTTCCTGGCCGCCGTTTTTTGGCGTGGGGGGGTTCCCCTTAAAATCCATACCATACCAAAGGGCCTGGTATGCTCCTGGAGGGGGACCCCATGCCAGTTTTTTTTTTAAATTTGGCGTGGAGTTCCCCTTCATGATCCCCAGAGCATAAGTCGCATGCCAAAGTCGGATCAGTGAAGACACTGATAAGACTTTGATCCGACTTCAATGCTTTTCAATGGGCTGAAGTAGGATCAAAGTCGGACAAAAGTAGTACAGGAACCTTTTTCAAAGTCGGTCCGACTTTGAAAAACACAAATCGGAGCAGTTAAGACGGCTCTCATAGGGAATCATTGTTTTTGTGACGTAATGCGACTTGTGCTCCTCATGTCGGTCCGAGAATCGGACTAGTGTAAACCCAGCCTCAGGGCTTGTTTACACTTGCTTCAAAACAGGGTGTCAGACAGGCATTGTTAAAGCTCCCTTAACACCAGCTCATGTCACAAAGCTCATGTCACTAAATAAAATGGTTAGCTTACAGCCCGGTTTACACCTTGCGTTGGCTTCGCTGCTCTTCAGCTTCACATCAAAAATTATACTCCATCTAGCTTTAGCCAGGCTTCAAAGCCTCTCCAACGCCTCCATAGAAGTCTATGAGGAAGCTTTGAAGCTCACTTGAAGCACCTGCGGCTGTTCAGAGGCTGTAATTCAGCAGCAGAGATCCACCCAGAATTTTTTTTTTTACATCATTCAAGTCCTTTGCCTATATAGACTTACCTTTAAAGGAAAAAAAAATGTATACTTACCCTAAGTCGCTTGTTACTAGGTGGTCCCTGTATTCTGCCCCTTTTAGGTCCTAGGCTCTTCTCCTCACTTCCTGCTTCACCTGGCCTCCTGGGAGATGTGATTCATCATTTCCCAGGAGTCAGTGGGCTTCCCTGTACTGTAAAGTCATGTTATTTCCAGACAGGAAATTACACGATTTAAGGCGGACCGATATCGAGGAGTGCATGATGGTTACCCACCATGCACTTCTTTCAGGAAGAGATGCCAGGAGACTACGGATGGGCTTCAGATGCCCTCACCTAAAATGGAAAAGTCCAGCAGTGAGAGAAATGAAGTTGTGAGTAAAAAGTACATGTAATTACTAGGCGGTTTGAAAGTAAGGAAACAAAAGGTTACATCTATTTAGTATTAAAAGAGTGGATGCCAAAAAAAAAAAAAATACATTTTTCTGGGTGGAACTCCACTCGCTTCACTTTGTTTTGGAGAAATTGCAGGTGTGAGATATCAACAAACACACAGGGCATCGGCCAAGCTTCAATAAGGTTCCAAAAGTACATCACTGAAGCCTCGTCAAAGCCTTGTTGAAGCCTCACTGAAGCCTCTTTGAAGCACTGTCAAAGGCTCAAAAACACATCATAAAAGCTTGTTGAAGCTGTATGAGCTTTAATGAGCGTTGAAGCCGAAGCAAGTGTAAACGAGCCCTAAATGTCACCAGATTTCCCCCTTAAGGCTTGGGGATTCGGCATCACCTTACTGGGACACTTCTTGGTTGCCATGATGATGTCACAATGCTCCACCCTGATGCGTTTCATTACATCCGCCCATGACTTTCCCAAAGGTACCCTTTACTGAACTGCACTGAGGAATGAGTGTCTCTACCTATTACAAAGGTACCAATGTACCAAAGAAATGTAGTTGTTCATCTGCTGGGGAATGCTGTGGAACTAATAGTCATAGCCAAGCCACCCTGAGTGACCGACACCTCAATCTCTTTAGGAGCCTGACAGCCATGGCCTGCCACAATGCACGCACGCACACACACACACACACACACACACACACACACACACACACACACACACACACACACACTGACCTTTACCCACAGCTAACCTTTCAGCTGTTTTATCCTCTACAAATATTCACCCTCCACAGAGCAGGCATCACCCTATTCACCTCTGAAGCTCTATTTCCAAAGCTAAACTTGTGTAAAACCTGGTACACACTGGTCGAATATTGTCCGGGGTATCGGCAGGTTCAACAAAAACCAGCAGACATTAGGCCTGTGTGTACACCAGTCTGTCTGACATAAGCCAGCCGAACAGCTGAATTCTGGAAAAACAGTATAGGATAGCTCTGTGGAAATTGGGCAGCACAGGTGGCTAGGTGGTCAGTACTTCTGCCTGCCAGTGCTACAGTTGTCGGTTCAAGTCCCGATCATGGCACTACCTGCCTGGAGTTTGCATGTTCTGCTTGTTCCTGCGTGGGTTTCCACCCACACTCCAAAGACATGCTGGTAGGTGAATTTGCTCCTGTCTATACTGGTCCTAGAATGTGTATGTATGAATGCAAGTTAGGACCTTTAGATTGTAAGCTCCTTGAGGGCAGGGACTGATGTGTATTTACAATATGTAAAGTGCTGCCTAAATTGACAGCTCTATATAAGTACCTGTAATAAATTGAGTGGCAGGGCATACATCTTACCTTTTGTAAAATTTATCTATATAAACAAAGATACATAGCAAACAAATAAAAAAAGCACACTGTGGAAGTTTTCAGTAAAGAAAGGCCAGCAGTGGCGGAATACAGGAGAACATTCTAAGTAAATAAATGCTCCCACGCTAGCACTTCAAATATGTGGGATGATTAACTGCCACAGACACAGTTTAGCTAATCCGTGGTTAGACAAAGTGATATTGTATTGTGGTGTTGTGCTGTTAGATAGTGTGTGTGTATCATCCATGAGTGCCAAGCTTGTTTACTGCCGGCGTCACTTCCGGTATGCCACCGCTCATACCCTAGGCATCACGTGACACTCGTGGATGATACACACGGTTTACGTTTTTGAAAGTGAGTAAATCAGCTGTTTCTTGATTAATAAACCTTTTAAAATGATACTACGCTATGGGGAGTCTCTTTTATACACTTATTATGGATGACACCGGGAGGAAACCCTAGGACCACCATTGAGGAGAGGTCACTATTACAGAGACCCTGAGGCCAGACGGACCATTAAAGGACCCCTAGAGGCAAGCAGAGGTATACGGACCAACAGACAAAGATACCATTACATGTTGTTACTTGACAGCAGTAAGGTGAGAGGCTAGAAATCACAGAGGTGTCATATCAATTGAAAGAACAGACACCATTTATTTACCCACTTTGAACTGTGAAGGGATACACCAGTCGGTTTACATCACCACAGCAGAGTGCACGGAATGTTTCATATGGACTTTGTTGATTCACAGATGTCTGTAATAATCTTTAATTGATTACATTGCAGTCACAATTTATTGGTGGATACATCTTAGTTGCATTACTAGTTTACATATTTATTGGTTCTCAGCACAGATCACGTTATAGATTGTTTATGTGCATGCATGAATTATTAAATTTTTTATCTTTATTTGTGTATTTGCACAAGTTGTTGTTTACACTATTATATGTATTGATACCAGGCTGGAATTTTTTTGAATGGCACATGAATTAACATTGTATATAATTTTTTCTTTGATTTTTTTGCTATTATTTTTAATCTTTTTATTTATACTGCCCTATCATACACTATCAACATCAACACCACAAAACAAGAATGTAGGGGAAATTAGTATAGCGCCCCCATAGTATAGGTGTGTTTTCTAGCTGGATTTTTGGCTAGGAGAAGTAAATTTAGTCAGGCCTGACTATAATGTGCAGGCCTGAATGTTTTGATCTGGACGGGGAGGAGAAGCTCAAGTAGGATTGGGCGGACTTAAAAGATGAGGTCACCAGAACATCCCACTTCTTTCTAGAAACTTGAAGAAAGTCTTCCAGTCAGAAAGCTGGGAGGTGAGTGGAGCCATCTGGAGTGTTCTAAGGAGCCCTGACCAATCCTCAAACAAGCAGGTCTCCTTAAATACTCAGAGTCAGCCCAATCTGGGAGGAGTAATATCGAATGGAAGTCTGCAGATGTAGCAGAGGCGCTGCGGTGCAGGCCCCTACCCAGGAGCATAGGCGTCCGCAGGTAGGGGCAAGGGGGGGCAACTGCCCCCCCCCCTGGAATCAGGGATCAGATCAGGGGTTCCCCACTAGGTCCTTACCCTCTTGAGCCATGTATGCAGTTTCTGACAGTCTCTTGGGCCATGTATGCAGTCTCTGACCATTTCCTGTTCCATGTCCGCAGTCTCTGACTGTCTCCTGTGCTATGTCTGCAGTCTCTGACTGTCTCCTGTGCTATGTATGCAGTCTCTGACCATCTCCTGTACTATGTCCGCAGTCTCTGACCGTATCCTGTACTATGTCTGAAGTCTCTGACCGTCTCCTGTACCATGCCTGCAGTCTCTGACTGTCTCCTGTACCATGTCTGCAGTTTCTGATCGTCTCCTGTATCATGTCCGCAGTCCCTGACTGTCTCCTGTATCACGTCTGCAGTCTCTGACCATCTCCTAGATCATGTCTGCAGTCTCTGACCATCTCCTGGATCACGTCTGCAGGCTCTGACCATCTCCTGGATCATGTCTGCAGTCTCTGACCATCTCCTGTATCATGTCTGCAGTCTCTGACCATCTCCTGGATCATGTCTGCAGTCTCTGACCATCTCCTGTATCACGTCTGCAGTCTCTGACCCTGATAATGTAATTATGACATTGTCAAAAAGGGGCAGAGCATGGATGACCTTGAAATTATGCCCCCCCCCTGGAAAAAGTTCTGCGGACGCCCATGCCCAGGAGGTCACCCCCCCAATCTGGGTGGGGTGACCTTGGGGCCTGGGTGTTCCTGGAGCAGCACAGGAGGAACAGGAGAACAGCAGAGGTGCTACAGCAGGAGTGAGAGACTTTAAAGTATCCACCGGTGCGGTGAGTGACGGTCCCTGTGACTGAAGGAGAAAGTGCTGGAGCAGGCTGGGAGAGGAATGGTGGACAGTCTGTGGGAGCCTTGGAAGCCAGTCAGGGGAAAGGAGAGTCACTACCAGAGAGCAGGTCAATGGGACCTGGAGGAGGGTGGGCTGGGAGTTGTAGTCCGTCAAAGGCCCGGTTAGCACTGAAATATTTTGCTGCACAATTCAGGGGCCCGTGATCCCTGGCTTGTGATGGGTGTTCCTGAGGTCCTGCTGCAACAGGGTAGGCCACACCACATGCTAACCGCGGTGAAGAGAAAGGTATGGAGAAGCCTGATAAATTTCCCTTCAGGCTGGATCCACCGGTGCGGTGAAAGTATCCACCGGTGCGGTGAGTGACGGTCCCTGTGACTGAAGGAGAAAGTGCTGGAGCAGGCTGGGAGAGGAATGGTGGACAGTCTGTGGGAGCCTTGGAAGCCAGTCAGGGGAAAGGAGAGTCACTACCAGAGAGCAGGTCAATGGGACCTGGAGGAGGGTGGGCTGGGAGTTGTAGTCCGTCAAAGGCCCGGTTAGCACTGAAATATTTTGCTGCACAATTCAGGGGCCCGTGATCCCTGGCTTGTGATGGGTGTTCCTGAGGTCCTGCTGCAACAGGGTAGGCCACACCACATGCTAACCGCGGTGAAGAGAAAGGTATGGAGAAGCCTGATAAATTTCCCTTCAGGCTGGATCCACCGGTGCGGTGAAAGTATCCACCGGTGCGGTGAGTGACGGTCCCTGTGACTGAAGGAGAAAGTGCTGGAGCAGGCTGGGAGAGGAATGGTGGACAGTCTGTGGGAGCCTTGGAAGCCAGTCAGGGGAAAGGAGAGTCACTACCAGAGAGCAGGTCGATGGGACCTGGAGGCAAATGGGCTCGGAGTTGTAGTCCATCAAAGGGCCAGTTAGCACTGAAGTATTTTGCTGCACAATTCAGGAGCCCATGATCCCTGGCCTGTGATGGGTATTCCTGAGGTCCTGCTGCAACAGGGTAGGCCTCACCACATGCTAACCACGGTGAAGAGAAAGTTATGGCGAAGGCTTCAGACTGGAAACTGAGTTCTGAGCTGGAGAGAAGCAAAGGAGTGTAAAGCTGTGAGTTCTGTGTAGTGAGAGAACTGTAAGAGTAACGGTCAGCAAGTGATGTGCTGGAGAGTTGAGAGGAGCAATAGTCTGCAGAGTGCATTTACAGGCTTGTATATGGGAACCTTGTACCATAATTATTTGGGCATCCCACAGTTACCCCATGCAAACTCCAAGCAGACGTTGTCGTGGTCGGGATTCGATCCAGTGACCCTTTTGCTGCTAGGCAAAAGTGTTAACCACTACACCACTGTGCCGCTCATACTTAACATAAAGAAATCAGTTCTTTCCAAATATTGCCACATATCCTGGGAACATGACACCAGGGTGGGTGGAGACTTTAGCACCGCCCCGACCTGCCCTCCCCTAACAGATAAAAAGTCACCACAAAAATGGCCTCCCCCTATTGCCTGAGGAAGGAGCACGAATGCTCCGAACACGAGCACCTCCCACTCCACCCTGCATCCGGTAGTGACGTCAGCAGCGGTTCCTGAGCCCCATCTGAGTCTCTGGAAGTGCTGGATGCCACCAGCTCAGCCAGTACCAGTGTTCCCCGCCTGCAGCCCGTCCTTCTGAAAGGAGTGGATGAACCTCTACATAAGGCCTATTGCCACACATGCGCTGACAATGCTTTTATCTTGTGAGTTGCCAATTGTCTTTTTAATAAAGATGTTTTTACACTGATGCACTTAGATTGGCGCTGCTCTTTTTCTGTTCTATGTCTGCACAGAGTTCCTTCTAGCTCTTTTCAGAACCTGCAGCCATCTAAAGCCAGCATTGCACATTCTGAGACCTCAATAGACACCTTGGACTTTCCACCCATGGTCCAAGGATAACAGACTGATCCAGTGCCCCCACATTCTCTCCATCCAGCTCCCAGGGCGCACAAGAGGTTACATGTTTGTCTTGAGGATAAGAACTGTGTACTTTGCCTTAAACTGTACTAGATAAGTGTGCTATTGTTCATAGCAACCAGCGGGAGCCGCCAACAGTTTGCTGCCTGTTTGCCTAGACGCTCAAGAACAGCACTAGGGACGGACACTTATAAAATACTACTCCTGCAATTCAGTGACTTTGTACCATGTATCACTGCCCATGGCAAACATGGCGGGCGAACGTGCCCATGGATTGCAAATATGTCCTGCGCCATGCCACGACCGGACATTCCCACCGGACTACAAATGTGCCCAGCGTTTTCCTATAGCTGGGCATTACAAGTGTTTTACCAATGACTTCTCCAATTCCTGCAAACAGTGGTGTATGTCTGGGACTGTTCTTGTTGCTAAGCTGACAGACTGTGTGTGGGGTGTACTTTCCAGCGGAACAGTGGATACTACCGCTTACTGTTACCATCGGCAACCACCGTCAGAGTCAACTTGTCCTGCTAGTGTCAGAAGGTCTGTAAAGTTGAGAGGAGCAATAGTCTGCAGAGAGAGAGAGTCTGCAGTGAAGTGTGTATATATATATATAGGCTTGTACAGTTGTGCTCATAAGTTTACATACCCTGGCAGAATTTATGATTTCATGGCCATTTTTTCAGAGAATATGAATGATAACACAAAAACCTTTCTTTCACTCATGGTTAGTGTTTGGCTAAAGCCATGTATTATCAATCAACTGTGTTTACTCTTTTTAAATCATAATGACAACAGAAACTACCCAAATGACCCTGATCAAAAGTTTACATACCCTGGTGATTTTGACCTGATAACATGCACACAAGTTGACACAAAGGGGTGTGATCTGTTTGTTTGTAATTAGTGTGTGTGTATTAAAGGTCAATGAGTTTCTGGAATCCTGACAAACCCTTCTATCTTTCATCCAGTGCTGCACTGACATTTCTGGATTCTGAGTCATGGGGAAAGCAAAAGAATTGTCAAAGGATCTACGGGAAAAGGTAGTTGAACTGTATAAAACAGGAAATGGATATAAAAAGATATCCAAGGAATTGAGAATGCCAATCAGCAGTGCTCAGACTAATCAGGAAGTGGAAAATGAGGGGTTCTGTTGAAACCAAACCATGGTCAGGTAGACCAACTAAAATTTCAGCCACAGCTGCCAGGAAAGTTGTTCGGGATGCAAAGAAAAACCCACAAATAACTTCAGGTGAAATATAGGACACTCTGAAAACATGTGGTGTGGCTGTTTCAAGATGCACAATAAGGAGGCACTTGAAAAAAGATGGACTGAATGATCGAGTCGCCAGAAGAAAGACATTACTAAGCAAATGCCACAAAGTATTCCACTTACAATACGCCAAACAGCACAGAGACAAGACTCAAACCTTCTGGCACAAAGTCATTTGGAGTGATGAGACCAAAATTGAGCTTTTTGGCCACAATCATAAACGCTTCATTTAAAGAGGAGTCAACAAGGCCTGTGAAACACGGAGGTGGATCGCTGATGTTTTGGGAATGTGTGAGCTACAGGAAAGGCACAGGAAATTTGGTCAAAATTGATGGCAAGGTGAATGCAGTATGTTATCAAAAAATACTGGAGGAACATTTGCATTTATCAGCCAGGAAGCTGCGCATGGGACATACTTGGACATTCCAACATGACAATGATCCAAAACACGGACAATCCAAACAAGGCCAAGTCGACCTGTCATTGGCTACAGCAGAATAAAGTGAAGGTTCTGGAGTGGCCTTTTCAGTTTCCTGACCTCAATATCATTGAACCTCTCTGGGGAGATCTCAAACGTGCAGTTCATGCAAGACAGCCCAAGAATTTCCAGGAACTGGAGGCTTTTTGCCAAGAGGAATGGGCAGCTTTACCATCTGAGAAGATAAAGAGGCTCATCCACAAATACCACAAAAGACTTCAAGCTGTCATTGATGTTAAAGGGGGCAATACACAGTATTAAGAATGGGGTGTGTAAACTTTTGATCAGGGTCATTTGGGTAGTTTCTGTTGTCATTATGATTTAAAAAGAGTAAACACAGTTGATTGATAATTAATGGCTTCGACCAAACACTAACCATGAGTGAAAGAAAAGTTTTTGTGTTATCATTCATATTCTCTGAAAAATGGCAAAAACATCATAAATTCTGCCAGGGTATGTAAACTTATGAGCACAACTGTATATGGGAACCTTGTACCATAATTCTTGGGGCACCCCACAGTTACCCCTTATCCCCATCCAAGTTATTTCCTGCAAATAAACAACAAAAACAAGAACCGGCCTGGTCAGTGTCTCTGGATGTGTGCATATGGTGCGATTGAAGTCAGCTATCAGGTGTCAGGTACTCAGCTACTACAAGCCACTCTCAAGGGAGCACATGGCTACCTTGACAAACCCACGCCCCCTGTATGCACAAAAGTCCCGGGAAAGCCCAAGAGAAAAGCAACCCTTACAACCCAGATACATTAAATGCCATATCATAAGGTACAAAAAACAGTATGGATAAGTAAGGGAGGGAAATACAAAAAAAAGGGAGAGGGTGAAGTTCCACCCCTGGGAAAGAGGAATAGGGATAGCGAGAGAAATTAAGAAAAAGGAAGAGTAATTAAGAAAGAGGAAGTGAACGCCATCCATAATACCCAGGTTTCACAAAACCTTGAAAATTTGTCCACACATTGGTGCCTCCACTCCTCAATGCATCTTATTTTGCTCCATATTCACTGCTGCTACTAAGCTTTCCCCAAGACCAGTGCAGCTCTGCTGTATGCCACTGCTGCTGGGGGCAAACAGGGGGTGATTGTTTGCTGGGGACAGGCCTCTTGGAACAGGTACTGTCCCTGGGAAACAGGGATAAATAGCAACCATACTTTCATTTTTTTTTAAGTAAGACAACATACTGAGGTGAACATGTGATGTTTGTAGTCAGCAGGGTTGGAGTTATCTTTGTCCTGTTGCCAATAGAATTTGGATGAACCAAGCATGTCTCCTGTGTCCTGTCTTCAAATTAGTCAAGAGCAAAGCGATTTATCAAAATTGATTTTGCTGCAAAATTACTAATTTCTCAGTTTTTCTCAATTTTGCTGAAGTGGAAATTCCCAGATCTACTCATTAAGCGATTTAGGTGAAACCTACTAGAGAAATAAAAAATATAATGAAGGCCCCATACACAAAAATAAGCTGTAACGCTGGGACCAACGTCAGGAAAAAAATCGGGGTCAAAAGTGCGATTTCGTCGGCGTTTTGCATCGACGTTAATGCACGCTACGTCACATTTAAAAAAAAAAAAAAAAAAATTCCTCTGCTATTTGTTAACCTGAAAACGTTGGCGCTAAAAACACTGGTTAACGTCGCTACGGCATTAATGCGTGTTAGTGAGCGTTAGCGAGTGTTTTGCCGGCTCATCGTCAAAAACGCTCTAACGCTGCAGCTTCAGAACGCGCTGGCTGTGGATTCTGCTTTCAGCTCACTAACGCAGATGCTATCTACAGCTCAAAAATGTCAGCGTTTTTATGGGGCCATTGAATAACACGGAGAGCTGCAAAAAACGCGGCTGTAAAAAACGTCCGTGTGTATGAGGCCTAAAGGATATGATTTTTTGGGGCATTCAGGGTAATTTAGTTCTTTTCATTTGTGTTTTTATTGTATTTAACTTGTTTTCACTGTCTGTTATTTCTATCTTTATGTTAAAAAAGTAAAATTTTTAAAGGTTCATGAGGGGCCATTTTCTGCCACAAGCACATTTCTAGGATATTTGAAGGCAGATTTTACCCCATTACTGATTTACCATTCTTTGCTCCACATTGGGTAAGATTTACTAAAACTGGTGCACACAGAATCTGGTGCAGCTGTGCAAAGTAACCAACCAGCTTCCAGGTTTTATTGTCAAAGCTTAATTGAACAAGCTGACATTAGAAGCTGATTGGTTACTTTGCGCTGCTGCAGTAGATTCTTGTGCATCAGTTTTAGTAAATCTCCCTAAGGCCTCATACACACGGACGTTTTTTGACGCCGGCGTTTTCTGGCGTTTTTTGCAGCTCTCAATGTTAGTCAATGGCCCCATAAAAACGTCGGCGTTTCTGAGCTGTAGGTGGCGTCGGCGTTAGTGAGCAGAAAGTAGAACCCATGGCCATCGCGTTCTGAGGCTGTAACGTTTTGACGTTTTTTGACGCCGACGCCACAATATGCCAACAAACGCCAACTAACGCCAACAAACGCCACCTAATATTGTACCGGCGTTTTCCGGCGTTTTTTGACGCCGACGTTTTTAGGTTGAAAAATAGCAGAGGGATGATTTTTTTAAAAAAACGGCTATTGACGCCGACGCTCACTAACGCTCAAAAACGCCAATGCATAACGCCGAAAAACGTCGACTTTTTTTCCTTGACGTCGGACCCGACGTTTTGTTTATTTTTTTAGATACGCCCGTGTGTATGAGGCCTTATTGTGTGTCTGTGTGGAGGACACCATCATGGTAGAGGCAGGGTTTTGCGTCCTCATGTGTGTCAGAAGAAGGTGAACAGTGAGCAGCACAGTAGTGGTATTGCCATATTCCCTTTTAAATCTCCTACAAATATTCCCTTTTAAATCTACTACAAATAGCAGTCAGAGGCAGCAGTGCTCACGCAAAAGATATACGACTAGGCACAATCATATAGTAGAAATATTACTTTTTCATCAGGAATCCAAGACAAAATGTATACCTTACAGGCTACTGCTTGGGAAGGATTACTGCTCTGTAATTTTATTGCAGAAAAAATAATAAAAAACTGCCACGTGCATAGTTAGCATTAGTTTATATGGGAACGATACATGGAACTACCTGATTACATATAAACTGAATGTCTTATATAACCACTTCAGCCCCTGAAGGATTTCCCACTTCAGAACCAGGGCACTTTTTGCGATTCGGCACTGTGTCACTTTAACTGACAATTGCACGATCGTGCGACGTTGTACCCAAACGGAATTGTTGTCCTTTTTTCCCCACAAATAGAGCTTTCTTTTGGTGGTATTTGATCACCTCTGCATCACTTCTGATCACTGCTATAAAAAAAAGAGCGACAATTTTGAAAAAAAAACCTATATTTTTTTACTTTTTGCTATAATACATATCCAAAAAAAAAAAAAAATGTATTCATCAGTTTTGGCCGATATATATACACTTACTCATGTTTGTGGTAAAAAAAAGATCGCAATCACGTATATTGATTGGTTTGCGCAAAAGTTGATGCGTTTACAAACCATGAGAATCAATTTATGGCGTTTTTACTTTTATTTTTTATTTTTTTACTAGTAATGGCGGCGATCTGCGATATTATGGCGGACAGATCAGACATTTTTTGACACTTTTTTGGGACCATTTACATTTATACAGCGATCAGATCTAAAAATAGCCACTGATTACTGTATAAATGTCACTGGCAGGGAAGAGGTTAACCTGCAGGGGGCAATTATGAGTTAACTGTGTTCCCTAGGCGTGTTCTAACTGTGTGGGGGCTGGGCTGGCAGGGGCATGACAGATCTAACTGATCCGGAATACATGGATCAGTAGATCTCTGTCATGCCCACTGACAGAACGGGGAATGGGTGTATTTACATCGGTGGTTCCACGTTCTTCCTGTGTAGTAGGCGATCGCAGGTCGGCGATGGACATCGAGTCTGCCCGACCCGCGGCCACACTGAAGGAGCGCGCGGCGGGCACGAGAGAACGCCGCCGGTGGTGCGCACTCGCCCCCTAGCCTTGCCTGCACGAATCGCCATCTATAAATGGCGATTCGCGTTACACTGCCACTCTGCAGCAGTGAATGTATGCGAGCTGATCATCAACCGGGCAGGTCACCATGTGGGCAGGTCAGGGTGACAGGGTGGTCATCACGCCTTCCATGTTTCCCTCCTTGTTGGACACCAATAAAAGATCACATGAGAGACCTACCCCAGGGTGGGTTTTTCTGGGCTACACTAGGCCCCTCATACAGGGTCACTCTCCTACACATGGGGTACTTTACTTGAGCCACGGTCACAATCTTGGACAGATATCTAAACATAAACAAACTCTAATAAACTCTCTTGATGTACTAAGCATCACCATGGTTACTTGTGCATTTAGAAAGGAACATGCAGAGTCCTTGCCCTCTCCACCTATCCAGCGTATCACTGCTACCTTACTCCCAGTAACAGTATGGGGTTCACCAGTGTGGACTCCATGCGTGCACTTCACTTAACTCTTTCTCTTCCGTGCCTGTGTACAGGATGAGGGATCTGCTCCCGTTGCTATGGGAGATTGATTGCGGCCGAAGGAGTGCCGACAATATCTCTCTCTATAAAAAAAAGATATCTCACCTGCCATATGTACACGCTACAACAGGCTGATAGAGAGACATTTGTTACCCTTGGTATCCACTGTATCTTCTTTTTTTTATTTCAATAATCTTTATTAAAGTTTTCTTACATATACACATTAATATCTCATTCTTTACCAACCCCACCCCCCCACACATCCCATTTATACAAAGGCACAGAAAAATAAGAAGAAGAAGAAAAGAAAGAGATCTACTTTTTACACTTTGGTATTCTATTCATTTTACCCCACTACCCACCCCCATCCATCCCATTCACGCACACCCTCCACCCAATCATCCCACTTGTTCCACTTATCTTATTTAGACACCTATATTCCTAATTATCACGGAAATAGCCCACCTCTTTCAGCCAGGGTCCCCATTTCTTTTCAAATTTCTTGAGATTGCCTCTCTTCACATAGACCCCTTTCTCTTTCCAAATTACCTCATTAACCGTTCTAACCTAGTCCTCTGTTGTTGGCGGGATGGTAGATTTCCATTTTTGGGTGATTAGTTTCCTTGCTTGGAACAGGCATCCCTCTATAGCTCTTGAAATCTTATTCCTTCCTTCCACTTCCTCTATGAGGCCCAGTATGCATATTCTGGCTTCCAGTTCTAGTGTGGTGCAGAAGACCCTATTGATGATACTCGTAACTCCCTCCCAGTATCTAAAGAGTTTGGGGCACCTCCACACCATGTGCAAGAGGTCCCCCCTCTTCTGACACCTGGGACACTTATCATCTTGCCTTCTTCCAAATTGGAATAGTTTCTGGGGGGTATAGTACACCCTGTATTACAGGAATAAATGTGACATTCTCTGTGAAGGAGCCATTGATACCCGTGGGCAAGCCCTTAGGATATCCCTCCATTGTTCAATGGTTATCTCCCCTATATCCTCTTCCCATTTTCTTCTAGTCGGGGGTTCATTTCCGGCCTCTCTTATTCTCTTGCATATATCTGAGTATAGGCATGAGATCACTCCTCCGTGATCCTGTTTTTATGATTCTTTGAAAGATGGGCATCTCATCCCACTCCAATGGCTGGGATTTAAACTGCGCCTCCAATGCATGCCTAATTTGCAGGTATGTAAAAAAGGATTGTTTAGGGATATCAAATTAATTTCTCAGGTCCATAAACATGCTTAACACGCATGATTTTAACACGCTATCCGTATAGAATTGCTTAAGTCGGACAATACCTTGGGACTCCCATTCTTTAATCATTCCTATAGCCTGTAGTTCTTTTAAGTTATTGTTAATCCATAACGGGGTATATTTTGATAAAGTACCGTATCCTAGTTGAACTTTTACTGTATCCCACACTATCATAATCATTACTAGAGTTGGAACTTTGAGGGAGAAAGATTTTGCCTCCAAGGCTTCTATTACTTTATTGTGCGGGGTACTTGTTAATATAATCCTGCTGTTTACATCGTTCCCTCCTTGGGAACCGCGTCCTACCATCTGCTGCAATTGGGGTGCTAGGTAGTAATTCAATGGATGTGGTAGGGCCACTCCCCCTTCCCCTTTTTGCAGTTGTAAAATACTTAGACGGATCCTGGCCTTGCCCTTATTCCATATTAATTCCTTAAAAAGGGTATCTATTTTTTTAAACCATTTCTTAAACAGCCACACCGTTGAATTATGTAAATTGTATATCAATTGCTGCATCCAAACCATTTTAATCAGACTACATCTGCCAGCAGCCGACAGCGGAAATCGTTTCCAAATTTCGCTCTTACGCTTGAATGTTTTTAGGAGTGGAACTAGGTTATCGACTATGAAGAGGGTGGGATCCTTTGAATGGACAATGCCCAGATAATTCAACTTATCCACAACCTTCAGGTGGGTAGCTACTGGCATTAGCGGAGATCTTACTGGGTCTATCGGGAGTAGTGCAGATTTCTCCCAGTTTATTTTTAAGCCTGAGAAGCATCCAAACTTTTTAACTAAATCTATTGTTGCTGCTAAGGAGCCCTGGGTGTCCTCCAGAAACAATCGAACATCATCTTATAAATTCCCCCAGGGCCGTCAACACTTCTTTAGGATATCCATAAGCTCCATCCAAACTGGGTTTACTTTCCAGTTGCCCATACTATTGGTCCCCTCTAATTGTAATGACAATATTACAGGCAAATGGTCCAACAGTCCCCTGGGCATATAAGCAGTTTTTTCCACTAGGCCTAGGGCCTTCTTATTACCCAGTGCCAGATCTATCCTGGAGAGTGTGGCATGCGTACTGGAAAAACAAGAATACTGTCTTTCCTCCGGATTCCGCACTCTCCAGAGGTCCATTAACCCTGCCTCTCTAAGGAGTAGGGCAAATCTGCCCTCCATCAAACTATTTCTCCTTTTCCCTGGTGGGAACCTGTCACAGCATCCATCTGAGTCCATATTGAAATCCCCCATCGCAATCACAGGGATACCGGGTTTATCCAAGACAAACTCCATCAGCTTGTGTAGGGTCTCTGTGGTAAATGGAGGGGGTATATACATATTTACCAGAACAAACTCTCTATTTTCTATGGTAATAAATAAAAAGATATAGTGACCTGCATCATCAATCTCAATTTGTCTGGTGGAGAAAGACACTCCTCTTTTAATAAATATACTAACACCCCTTGAATAACTTGTGTAAACTGAGTGGTATTGTTTTTGGAATTGTCTACCTCCTATTTGAGAGATTGACTCTCTAGAGAGGTGAGTCTCCTGCAGACAAATTATTTCCACCTTATATCTCTCCATTTTTGCAAAAACTGCTGCCCTCTTGGCGGGGCTTCCCATTCCTCTTATATTCCAGGAACCAACATTCAACCTTTTAGCTTGAATTAAAAAAATTAAAAAATATATTATTTTTTCCAGCCCATTATAGCCCTTACTAAATCAGTGCTGCATAAAGGGTGAGAGAGGAATGATGTCCCCCCTCCCCTTACTTATAGTGCCACTCATATCTTTATGTGTGATTACCCTTTAACTTTCAAGTAAATTCCAACAATATAAAATGCCTTTATTAAAAAAAACTATTTTTCTTTGTGCTATCTGAAAAGTGCCTTTGCACTTTATAGGTGTTTGTGCCATACAAACATGCCATTCATACCTCACCACCTTATCCCTCACACATCCACAATCTAAAGTAAACATAACCCCCCTCCCATCCCTCCCCCTCCCCCGGCCTCACCAGGTCTACCCTGAGGGTGTCTCTTGTGGCCACTTTTATCCTTCCCACTGCAACTTATACCATCTGTGTTAACCAATATCGACCAATCCCACCCCGCTCTCCCTCCCCCATCCCTCGCACAATTTACCCAGATCTTTAACAGTATTTTCTTACCCCTCCCATCCCCCCATCCGTGAATCACCCTCATGCTCTTACGTGCATCTACTATTCCCGCTCCCTACTATACATTAAAAAAAAAAAGGAGAAAGAAAAAAAAAAAGAAGAGAAAGAAAAAAAAGGAAAAGGAAGAAAAAAAAAAGGGAAAAAAACAGATAGAACATTTTAAATTGCATCTAGTTTATGAATGTTGTCCTCCAGCCATTTTGTGGCCCCAGCCGGATTATCAAAAAATTGGGTCCCGCCAAAGGCTATGACCTTTAACCGGGCTGGGTACAACAAGGCATAGGTCATTTTGGACTATTGTAGTCTGCGTTTGATGTCTAAAAATTTGGCCCTCCTTCTCTGTAGGTCCGGAGAAAAATCTGGGTAAATGGAGATCCTAGCACCATTAAAAAAACAAGCCCCCATTCTCTCTGGCTTTCTGTAAAATCTTTACTTTGTCCCTATAGTTAGACACCTTTGCAAGGAGTGGCCTAGGGAACCCCCCAGATGGTAGAGACCTAAAAGGAACTCTATGGGCTCTTTCAATGAAAAAAGAAGGTGAAAAAGTTTCTGTCCCGAACGTATCTTTGAGCCATTTTTCTAAAAATTCCACAGGGTTAGCCCCCTCGCTATGTTCCGGAAGGCCCACCACTCTCACATTGTCCCTGCGAAGCCGATTTTCCATGTCGTCCATTTTGTCAGTGTGGGCCTCCATTTTCTCCTGTAAGATCTTCAAATCCTTTTTGAGGGGATTCTGTTCATCCTCTACCACCCCAGCCTCTCCTCCAACTGTAGTACTTTCCTGTATATTCTGTAGGTCATGCCTTACAAGGGAAACCTCTTCTCTAATCCCCTTCATTTGATCAAAAAGTTCTGTCAGTGTTCTGTCAAAGTTCTGTGGACCTGCAGATATTGACTACCTACAGGACCTCCTTCAGTGAGGGTTCGGATTCTGAGGTGGATTTACCCTCCCGTGGATCGGTGGGTGACTTATTTATATCCAAATTCTACCCTTCAGTGTTACCTATGTTCACCAATGCCACTTCCAGTCCTGTCGCCTCCTGTCCTTGGCTTTTCCTTCCCAGTTTACTTCCCTGCTGGGTTTTAGTTTGCACCTGCTGACCTCCCTTAGTGGGGGTCTCTGCAGGGGTATGTGCAAACTTTTCCAACTAACCGCAGCTGTTTGGCTTTCTTTGGTCTTATCCTTTGGCTTCTGGGAATTAGGATTTTCCTGGGGGACCTGATCTTCTCCTTTCTTTTTAGTCATTTTATATTTGCCTACCCCGCAGGTTGCAATGTTCCACCTACACTCCGTATCCCTTGACTCACTGTCGGTGAACTGCGACTCAAGGAGGAGGGAGGGTAACAATGAGAAAAAAAAAAAACAGAGAGGTTCCTGAGTGTCCACTGTACTGCCCTATGGGCGGTCCCAATTGACAGTTCTATGGTGTGGTGAAAACAGGAAAACAATTGAGAGTTTTTATGATAATATTCTGTAATATTCTATGATAAAATGTGGGCAGACATGCAGGCTATCCCAATCAGCCGTTCTATGATGGAAGGGGACAGATGTATAAGTTCTCCAGATATTTAGAGTTAAGGTTACTGTTACTCACAGTTTAGACTGCTCCCAGACCCAGCCGTGCAGTAGACCTTCCGATCAGAGCAACTTTAGCTGACTCCACCCCCCCCCTCTCTCACAGGGATTACCCGGAGGGCTCCGACCGCCGATCCGTTGCTGGACTCACAGCACCTGCCACACACCATGCAGTGTGTACTGACTGCCAGTGGGAGCAAGCTATAGCTCCAGTGCCCCGGCCGTCCCCTGGATCTCCTTCCCCTCTCTCACAAGGGAGCCCAAAGAGACACCAGCCGCTTGCACCTGCTCTTCCCTCCATCACAGCTTGGAATAACGTCCGCTCCCAGGATTTACATGGAGCAGGGAGCAGGAGCTAGTCTGAGCATGTCCTCTCACTCAAACATCCTTCTTCCGTTAATGCTGGTCTTCACACTGTATTAAGTCTTGCTGTTGACTATGTTTGCCGGTTACTTGCATTGCACCCCTTTAGTAACTTCAGATCAAGGAAAGGTAAAGTTTCATAAGCTTTACTTGAACAATAATTTAACATGATAACAAACAATCGACAGTCCAGGATAAAGTGAAAACATTTTCTAACATCCCTAGTCCCTAACTACAGGCTTTTGACTGCCCCAGCATACCTGTTCGAGCAAAAGTCCAATATTATGGTCCATGTCAGGAATCTAGCTCTGACTTCGGCATGATACTGGCCACCCAGACTTCAAGGTGGGCCAGACCTAAACCAAGCTCCTTCTCCTGGTTCCTCGTGCAATTTATCCCTCTAACCACTACCTACCTAGAACCATACTACAGAGCTGTTCTTAAATGTTATGGAGATTTTACAGGGGTTACAAAATCAGATTGTAACTCGTGTGGCCACATATAGATTATACAGAAACAGTGGTGGCTGGTGTTTATTTTTTGTGAAGGGGGGGCGGCAAACAATCCACCAGACGTCCCCCTACCCCCCAGTGGGGTCACGGACAGCATTGAAACCCCCCATTCGGCCAGCCGGGTCACAAGGGGTCAGGGACGCCCGCCCCCAGTTGGTCAGTCAGGGCCCGCACTTACACCATCTCACAAGCAGCGCTCCAGGCGGCGGGTCTCGGTTCCCCCAGCATCTCCTCCCTCCTCCTAACGCCCAATCAGATCGGATCTCCTTTCAGCCAATCGGGTGACGGATCTCATGACCCGCTTCCTGATTGGCCGGGAGGAGGATCACTGTGAAAATAGCAAATATTCATTCACTATTGTCACACAACTGGGTGGGCTTCGCCCCAAGCCCACCCTTATTTGGAGCCTATTAGAGCCTCTGGTTCTAATCACGTGCTTCAAAAAACACACCCCCACCATTGGAATCTATGCATCCGGCAAGTGTGCCCCTAATGAACGGGCCACCACTGTACAGGAATAACGCAAGAGATTGTCATGCATGAGGCCACTTGCAACCAATTTTACATATATTTACCCACTTGTTGCACCAACTGCACAAATGTGACAACCAATAATACATACAATATCAGAAACACGATTGCACAATCCTAAATACAAAAAGCTCTATCAAGTAGATTAACCAGCAAAGAATTTGTGAAAGTGCAGAAACAGTGCTTCTACCACTAATAAATACACCTAACAAATGTTTTATTACAAGTATTTAAATAATGCCGACAATTCATGCAGCGCTTTACACTTTGTACATTCACATCAGTCTCTGCCCAACAATCTAAGGTCCCTATCTCACATGCATCCACACACATATTAGGGCCAGTTCAGAAAATGCACATTTAAATGTCATATGTCATATAGCTATCCGACTGAACAGTATCCGACCATGTTTCAATAAAAAATATTGTAATAGAGTGAGTTTAACTACATTTTCATGTAAAAGGTTTCTTTATTAATTAATGTAACGACTCTATGTTGATATTTATTAACGGGTGACATGTCATTACGCATGCTTCTTTACCTAAAGTGTATTATCTGTATTTCATCGTTTGAGTACCTAAGCTGTATTATAGTCTATGTTCAGTGTCCTTTTATTTTTGTGTTGGAAATTCAGTAAAACTTTATGGGGAAAAATATTGTAAAAGAAGTCCATATAGTGTAGTAGGTAATTTATTTGAAATGTTCAATAAAAGCAGCACTCTGACCCTGACGAAGTCTAAAGAAAGAAACGCACCAGCTGGGGAGAAAGCATCATTAAAGCGGTAGTAAACTGCTGGAAAAAAAACTCAAAAAAACCTGCAAGACCATGGCATAATGGGCTAGTATGCATCGCATACTAGCCCATTATGAAATACCTTAGAACGAAGCCCCCACAGCAATGCCCAGTCACCACTGAGGGGGCTAACATGTTTCCACCATGTTTCTTTCTGGTTCGCGGGCTCTGGCGCTGTCAGTGGTCAGAGCTGCGATGACGTCACTCCCGTGCATGCATGCGGGAGCCCTCAGTTCCAGTGTCCTGTCAGAATACCGCTATCCATCAGAAAATGTAATGGATGCACAGCAGGGTTGCTGTAAAGGCTCAACACCCCCTAGTGGGGACCAACTTCTGGTAAGTGCATTTACCTTAGGGGAGCACAGATTGCAACACCAGCACTTTTTTGCTTTATGTTGTGAACACAGATGAGAACACCAGTCACCAAAAAAAGGAAAAGTGTCTTACCATATGAACTATTTTTAAAAAAGGAACTGATATTTCAAGGATTGTTTGTGGATGCCTAAGGCTTATTAAAGTGGTTGTCAACTCGTGACAACCACTTTAACCTATAGGTAAGCCTATGATAAGGCTTACCTGTAGGTGCCCTGCATATCTCCTAAACCTGTACGCTTCAGGAGATATGCAGTGTTCTGCATGTGCCGTCGTGCCATTTCTTCACTGTGATTGTGTCGTGACTGGCGGCTCCCGCGCGCATGCACGCGGGAGTGACGTCACGCGACTCCGGCCAGTCACAGAGCCGGACTCGCGGCCCCGGAAGCAAGAGGGGCTGAAGATGGAATGCCGCCAGCACAGGGACAGCGCTGGACATCGCTGGCTTTGTTTGCAGGTAATTGGCACATAATGGGCTACTATGCGATGCTTAGTAGCCCATTATGCTTCTACTTTACAGGGGAATGTAGAGGAAGTAAACCCAATCTGGGTTTACTTCCTCTTTAATGAATTGTCAATCATTTTGGATTTTGGACAATACTTACTACTACATGAATTAACAATTATTTAGCGCTTGCAAAAAAGTATCAACAATTCAGTTCATCATAAGTGTTTTGCATCGATTGGCACAGGTCACTTTATTTACTGCATGAATTATATGGATAGTCCGAAAGGACATACATTAATATTTTTTTTGCACATACAATTTTAGCATTTTTTGCACAGATTTTGCACAGGTCACTTTATTTCAGTTTAATGGCATAATCAATTGGGTTACATATAAATGTTTGTAAAAAAATATATATCACAATATTTACTAGCTAAATTAAAGGAAATAACATCTACAGTATCTCACAAAAGTGAGTACACCCCTGACATTTTTGTAAATATTTTATTCTATCTTTTCATGTGACAACACTGAAGAAATTACACTTTGCTACAATGTAAAGTAGTGAGTGTACAGCTTGTATAACAGTGTAAATGTGCTGTCCCCTCAAAATAACTCAACACACAGCCATTAATGTCTAAACCGCTGGCAACAAAAGTGAGTACACCCCTAAGTGAAAATGTCCAAATTGGGCCCAATTAGCCATTTTCCCTCCCCAGTGTCAAGGTCTCAGGTGTGAAGGGGAGCATGTGTGTTAAATTCTGTGTTTTCGCTCTCACTCTCTCATACTCGTCACTGGAGGTTCAAGATGGCACCTCAAGGCAAAGAAATCTCTGAGGATCTGAAAAAAATTATTGTGCATAAAGATGGCCTAGGCTATAAGAAGATTGCCAAGACCCTGAAATTGAGTTGCAGCACAATGGCCAAGACCATACAATGGTTTAACGGGACAGGTTCCACTCAGAACAGGCCTTGGCATGGTCGACCAAAAAAGTTGAGTGCACGTGCTCAGCATCATATCCAGAGGTTGTCTTTGGGAAATACACTTACGAGTGCTGCTGCAGAGGTTGAAGGGGTGGGGGTTCAGCCTGTCAGTGCCCAGACCATACGCCGTACTCAAATTGGTGTGCATGGCTGTCGTTCCAGAAGGAAGCCTCTTCTAAAGATGATGCACAAGAAAACCTGCAAACAGTTTGCTGAAGACAAGCATACTAAGGACATGGATTACTGGAACCATGTCCTGTGGTCTGATGAGACCAATATAAACTTATTTGGTTCAGATGGTGTCAAACTGGTAAGGAGGCAACCAGGTGAAGAGTACAAAGACAAGTGTGTCTTGCCTACAGTCAAGCATGGTGGTGGGAGTGTCATGGTCTGGGGCTGCATGAGTGCTGCTGGTACTGGGGAGCTACAGTTCATTGAGGGAACCATGAATGCCAAAATGTACTGTGACATAATGAAGCAGAGCATGAACCCCTCCTTTTGGAAACTGAGCCGCAGGGCAGTATTCCAACATGATAATTACCCCAAACACACCTCCAAGATGACCACTCCCTTGTTAAAGAAGCTGAGGGTAAAGGTGATGGATTGGCCAAGCATGTCTCCAGACCTAAACCCTATTGAGCATCTGTTGGACATCCTCAAATGGAAGGTGGAGGAGAGCAAGGTCTCTAACATTCACCAGCTTTGTGATGTCGCTATGGAGGAGTGGAAGAGAACTCCAGTGGCAACTTGTGAAGCTCTGGTAAACTCCATGCCCAAGAGGATTAAGGCAGCGCTGGAAAATAATGGTGGCCAAACAAAATATTGACACTTTGGGTCCAATTTGGACATTTTCACTTAGGGGTGTACTCACTTTTGTTGCCAGCAGTTTAGACATTAATGGCTGTGTGTTGAGTTATTTTAAGGGCACAGCAAATTTACACTGTTATACAAGCTGTGTCATTTCTTCAGTGTTGTCACATGAAAAGATATAATAAAATATTTACAAAAATATGAGGGGTGTACTCACTTTTGTGAGGTACTGTATATAGTGTTTGGATTACGGTTTAAAGCACATCACAGTTCAATTTCCTATTTATTTCACATCACCATTTACTACCACTTCACTAGTATCATAAGAACGGCGCCACACCCACTTTTTTCCCCACTATTGAAAAGCATAGCAGCCATATTGGAACGTATAGCGCGTGCGCAATAAGAAATTGTGTTTGCAACGTCACTTCCGTTGCATTTTCTGATGGGTAGCGCTATTCTAAGAAAACACTGGCAAGAAGGTCTGGCACGATACGCCAGACCTTCAGAGCGCATGGGCCACTGACATCAGCGTCTGCATGCAGGGTGAATATCTCCTAAACAGTGTACGTCTAGGAGATATTGATTTTACCTACAAGTAAGCCTTATTATAGGCTTACCTGTAGGTAAAAATCATAAAGTGGGGTATACATCCGCTTGCTATTATAAAGGTAAAGTGGTTAGATTCATATGTGATGATGATATGTAATTTGTGACATGCACCAGCACGTGAGTGCTGCTAACATTGTTTTATAATTGCACGTTTTTAATTGCCTACCACACAATATGGGCCTTTTTTTACATTGTTTTTACATATGTGATGTGTTATCGATTTAGTTTGATTTAGTGATTGATTTATAAGTGGTAGAAGTGCTGTATCTGCACTTTTATGAAATCTCTATTTATTCTTTTTAAATAAGGTTTCAGTAAACTAAAAATAACTGAAGAGTTTAACCTCTAAAAGACCAGAAGGATTTCCCACCAGAGCACTTTTTGCGATTTGGCACTGCGTCGATTTAACTGGCAATTGCACGGTCGTGCGATGTTGTACCCAAACTAAATTTGCATCCTATTTTTTCCCACGAATAGAGCTTTCTTTTGGTGGTATTTGATCACCTCTACGTCATTTCTGATCATGGCTATAAACCAAAAAAAGAGCGACAATTTGGCAAAAAAAACATTTTTTACTTTTTGCAAAAATACAAATCCAAAAAAAAAAAATATTAAAAAACATTTTTTTTCATCGGTTTTGATCGATTTATATTCTTCCTCATATTTTTGTTAAAAAAAAAAATCATAATCGGCATTTATTGATTTGTTTGCGCAAAAGTAGCCGCATTTACAAACCATGAGAATTAATTTCTGGCATTTTTACAATTTTTTTCCCTAGTAATGGCGGTGATCTGCGATTTTTATTGGGACTGCGACATTGCAGCAGACATGTCAGACACTTTTGACACTTTTTTGGGACCAATGACATTTATACAGCGATCAGAAATTTAAATATCCACTGATTACTGTATAAATGTCATTGGCAGGGAAGGGGTTAACCTGTAGGGGGCAGTGAAGGGGTTAACTGTGTTCCATAGGTGTGTTCTAACTGTATGGGGGCTGGGCTGGCAGGGGCACCAGAGATCTAACTGATCCCGAGTACAAGGATCAGTAGATCTCTGATATGCCGCCTGTCAGAACGGGGAACTGCCGTGTTTACATCGGCGGTTCCTCGTTCTATCTCTGTCGCAGGCCATCGCGGGTCACCGGCGGACATCGAGTCCTCCCGACCCACAGCCCCTGCTCAGGGAGCGTGCGGCGGGCACAGGCGTACCCATGAGCGCCGACTATTAGCAGCGATTCGCGGGATAGAGCCACACTGCCTCTGACAATAGTCGTGAGGCGGACGGAAAGTGGTTAAGGCAAGCTACCACCAACAGTTTCTATTGAAACCATGAAACCACTGAATTTATTGGTAGCAGGTTGCCTTGACCTACACTATATAGCCAAAAAACCAATGTGCAGTCACTCCTATATGACCTTGTTGGACATTCCATTTGAAACCATAGGAATTTAAAAAGAGTCATCCTCCTTCGTTTTGCAGCTATGACAGCCTCCACTCTTGCGGGAAGGTTTCCTGTGATTCTGTAGTTTGCCTGTGGAAACCTGCCTTCATTCAGCTATTTCTGAGGACAGGTACTAAAGTGGAACGAGAATTTTATCAGTGTAGACCATTTGATTTCCTTCCCACAACTCTTGTTGCCATAAGCTGGTATAGTAAGTGCATTGTCTATACCTGCCTGGAGTTTGCATGTTCTCCCTTTGCGTGTGTGGGTTTCTTAAGGGAATTCCGGTTTCCTCCCTTATTCCAAAGACATGCTGGTAGGCTAAGGCCTCATTTACACTGCTGCTGGTAAACAGACGTTTTGAGGCATTTGGGCATTTTTTTTCAGCTGCCCCTGAACTTTCCTCTATGTTATCTTATCAGTAAATTTACACAGGGTCGTTTAAGGTCGTTTCCAGGCAGTTGAGTTTGAAGCCTTTTTTTGGAATGCAAAAAAAGGGTTCAGACGCCAGTTCAGAGGCATTTGAAATGTCAAACAGCTTGTGAACGCCGCTAAACGCGGTAACTCGCGCCTAGAACCTTTTCATTTACAGCCGTTTCCATTCCATAAAAAACGCTCCTAGATGCAAATGCGGCAAAATGTGGCAAAACGCGGCTAAACGCGGCATGCAAAACGGCCGCTTTGGACGATGGCTTCTAGCTGTCAAAAAAAAATCGTTCAGGGGAGGTTGATATAGCATCCCGTGTAAATGGAGCCTAAGTGGTGCCTGTCTAACATTGGCCCTACTGTAGTATGTATTTGTATGACTTTGAGTTAGGGATAGGGCTGTCACCTTTTCTTTAACCAAACACTTCAGTGGTGAATGGCAATTTTTTTTTGGAAGTATACACTATAGGATTGTAAAAGACCTGGGGCATCTTTGGGTGCAGCAAGGAGAGTAGTACTAAGCTTGCGAACATTGGGTTTGGCCAAATTGGGTTGACAGTGGGAGGGGCTTAAAGGGGAATGGTTAAATAAAACAAAAGCATTCTTGTACCCATTAAATATGCTTAGATTAAAAAAACAAATGTCACTGTAAAAATATGAACTTAACCTGCATTAAAAGTGGACAGTGTCAGTCAGTAGATCAGTGGATGGTTTCAGTAGGGCAGTGGATGGTATGAGTAGAGCAGTGGATGGTGTAAGTAGGGCAGTGGATGGTGTCAGTAGGGCAGAGGTTGGTGTTAGTAGGTGTCAGTAGGACAATGGATGGTACCAGTAAAACAGTGGATAGTGTCAGTGGATGGTGCTAGTAGAGCAGTGGATGGTGTTAATAGGGCAAAGGTTGGTGTCAGTAGGTGTCAGTAGGGCAGTGGATTGCACCAGTAGAGCAGTGGATGGTGTCAGTATGGCAGTGGATGGTATCAGTAGAGCAGTGGATGATATCAGTAGAGAGTGGATGGTGTTAGTAGGGCAGTGGATGGTATCAGTAGAGCAGTGGGTGGTGTCAGTAGGGCAGTGGATGGTGTTAGTAGAGCAGTAGATGCTCTCAGTAGAGCAGTGGATGGTGTCAGTAGGGCAGTAGATTGTGTAAGTAGGGCAGTGGACAGTGTCAGTGGGGGAGTAGACACATGATTCAAAACCCTGGACTGTCCGGGTAAATCCCAGACAGATGGCAACCCTAGCTACTGCTTGCTTAACTCAACCCATTCAATCGAATGGGGCTGTGGTGCAACCGTGTGCAATGCACATGGCTGCAGCACAGTGGCGTGGGGTGTTTAGTGGGTTAAAAACAGATGGTGAGGAGGAAACAAAATGTTCTTCACCACCTTCACCAATCTTTAAAGTGCAATCCACCCTTTAGAGTGCCCTGTTGCTCTGTTTACATTTGTGATTAGGGAGCAGTACCAATTAGAGGTTGAGCCATGTATTTACCACCACCCAACCATTTTCCTTAAGTTGCAAGGGCAATAGAGGAGGGAGAACACATGCCGCAGCCAAAATGCTATGCATCATGGTGCAGCAAAAGTTGTCCCTACTGTTGGGTTCAACAGGCAATAATGCCTGCTGAATGCGGCCCATTCAAGTGAAGGGGGGATTCCCACAGCAATGTGCAATGCATGCAGGTGCAGGGCGCTGCTGTGGGGTTTAAACAGATGGTGAAGAGGCAATATAACACCTCCTCACTGCCTGTCAAATGCCTTCTGAAGAGCAATACACACCTGGTCGTGCCGGCCATAGCTATTCATGGCTCTCTGCATAGCCAGCGATTATATGTGGTGATCACTGCTGGATGAACACAAAGTGTGTCCCGCAGCAATCACAGCAGGCGAATAGCTGTGGCTGCCGGCAAACTGTCATTATACTGAAGGGGCCGGCAGCCATACCCGTCTAATCACCAGTGTAAAGGTCCTTTCACACGGGCGATGCGCCCGGCGGACTCTGCTTTGCTCAGCGGGGGATCGCTCCGCTGATCCCCTCTGAGCAAACTGATGACAGGTCCGTCTCCGCTCACTGTGCTGAGACTGACCTGTCAGAGCCCCGCTTTCCTCTATGGGGATATCGGAAGAAAATGGACCGCCTGGCCGTTTTCATCTGATCCCATCCGATCCTCAAGACAGACAGAAAATAGGGTCTCTATCCATCTGGATTTCACGTACAGGATCGGATAGCAGTGAGTGTCAGCGGATATGTTACCGCTGACATCTGCCGCTCCATAGGAGTGAATGGAGCATCCGATCAGGTCCGGCTGAAAAACTGACAGACGGACCTGTTGGGAGAACCTGTGTGAAAGGGGCATAAATGTAGCCTTAATGTATGGGGCACCAGCTGTTAATGCTCTACCTCCCTTGAACAATTTGATTGCTAATGTACAGCACATTACTGGAGGGGGACATCAAGAAACATAGGACAGGAAGGAAAAGAAGCAGGAGTTGGACTATAAAGCAGTGGTGGCTGGTGAAATTTTAGGATAGGGGGGCCCTACCCCCCTACCACTTCTCACAAGCCCCACCCTTTATAGACTCCACCCATTGTGTCAGGAGTATACAGCCCAGCACCGCCAGATAGAGTATACAGCATCAGCAGATAGGGGTATATACAGCATCACCAGATAGGGGTACATACAGCATTCACCAGATAGGGGTATATACAGCATCACTAGGGGGGTATATACAGCATCAGCAAATAGGGGTATATACAGCATCACCAGAGGGGTATTTACAGCATCACCAGAGTGGTATATACAGCATGACCAGAGGGATATATACAGCATGACCAGAGGGGTATATACAGCATCACCAGAGGGGTATATACAGCATCACCAGAGGGGTATATACATCATGACCAGAGGGGTATATACAGCATGACCAGAGGGGTATATAGCATACATCCCCCCACACTTACCCTTTCTAGGCAGCAGGCAGTCGGGCAGCGAGTGGGAGTGTGCTTGGCTTAGGCCGTGCATCCCCCTCCCCCTCTGAGAGAGGCGACCAAAAGGATCGCCTGTCTTCTCCGACAATCGGGGAAACTGGTAACGTACCCGCGCTTCCTGATTGGCGAAGAGGTGATTCAGTGTTAGAAAAGCAAATATTAATTTAGTGAGTGGGCTTGCGAGCGCCATGCTCTGTGCACTGAACCACTCTATTTTTAAGCCTATTAGAGCCTAGGGTTCTAATCAGGTGCTTCAAAGAAACCCCCCGCCGCGGTAATTCATGCGGCCGGTGTCCTGAAAGGGGCCGGCCGCATGAATAGGGGGTGGCCGCGGCGGCCAAGGATAGATTCATGCAATGCATGGATCTATCCATATAGCATAGAGGGGGTGGCTGGATAGAGGGGGCTGCGCCCATGTGCCTTTAATAGACGGGCCGCTCCTGCTATAAAGTGAACCTGACATTCCCTAAAAGTTTCTAAGGTAACAAAAGATGCTGAAGTTCAGGGTACTTACCAGGACTAGTTAATGCTTATCAGGCAGTAGCAGAGTAATCCTTGTGCAGCGGTTGTAAAAAATAAATTAGAGTCCTGACCTCGACTTCTATATCAACCCGCCGGAGCATGTAATTGCCTGGAGCCGCAGCACAAGGATTACTCCACCTGTGCCCGAAAATAATTAAATAGTCCCGGCAGACTAATCCTTGTGCTGCGGTTCCCGGCAACATGTCCCCGGCGGATTGATATAGCTGAGGAGGCCGCAACTTTAACTTAATTGTCGGAAACCACTGCACAAGGATTACTCCTCTGCTGCCAAATAAACATTAACTAGGTATAAAGAGATTAAAAAAAAAAACATTAGTTCAGTTCCTTTCCCCCGGCGCCCAGCTGCTGCCTGATAAACACTAGTCCTGTTCTTTCCCTGGCCTCCAACTGCCACAGTCCAGTCTGCAAAATGTGTCCAGGTTTCATGAGGACTGAAACCCAGACTCGTGATTCAAAATTTTTCAAAACCTGGACTGTCCGGGTGTATCCTGGACAGGTGGCAACCCTAGCTAGGGACCTTAGATTGTAAGCTCCATGAGGGCAGAGACTGATGTAAATGTCCAAAATATACACGTAAAGAGCTGTGTAAATTATGGGGCTATATACTGTACTGTGAATATCTGTAATAAATAAATAAATGTCTAATGGCTAGATGGTGTGAAGAACCCACAGGAGCAGGATTTTTGTTCCGCAGATAAGCACTGCCCCTAAAATGTACAGAAAATTATAATTCTGCTAAACAGTGCACCCAATAAGAAAAAGGAAATATTGACAAATTGCTTTTAACTTTATATGTGTATTTCTGAATTTTGTGTTTTACCAGGAATTCTTTCTAAGCAGATGTCAAAGACTTATTGTGTGAAGGGAGAAGTTCTCTACATGTCTAATCGGGCATGTTATTTCTTATTTAAAAAAACAATGCATGAGAAAGGAAGCATTTAACACAACTTATTGCGAGAAATGGATTTTCCCAAGGCAGGGTCACATCATCTGTGCACATCATGTCCACCGTTTGTTGAGTCACACTTCCTCTAATTCTGCCTTTCATATAGCGATGGTAAAAGAGGGCATACTGTTTATAATACTGGTTACCATGCTGAAGGATATCATTGTGGAATATGAATAGTGATTAAGATTATTACTGTGGTACTTTTGTGGGCTTGCACCGATACTGTTATTTTTACCAGTGAGTACAAGTACCAATACTTTTTGCCGATACTCAGCATAATCAGCAGTACTCGTGCAAATGCTCAGATACCTGAAACCGATACCTTTGCAGTGTGATTTGAGCCCATGCAAAATAAATACATACTGATAGGGTTTATTTATCAAACATCTATTTATGATCTATAAAACATTTATTTCTGATTGAGCAGATATAGTGGATGTATATTTCATTAAAAGTCATATTGTAGAACAGCTGTCTTGGTTGTGTTCAAATTGCATTTACACCTCCAGCTGTGAAGATGGTTATCTCTGCCTTTTCCCACAGAACTACTGGAATTGACATGTCTATGTGAACCAAGTATTTTGCATTTCAATCAAGATTTGACTTCAAAGAACCTTTAGCTAGCTAGTTCCCACCCTTTGGTAAAACATATAAATTGTATTACAAGGCCTTAGCTGGTTATAGAAATTCTTTTGAAACCATCACAATTTACTGTGATTGTGCTGCTCTCCCTGCCTATAGCTAAACTATAGGCTTGTATAATAAATACATCCATTTTTCAATCTGGCTTCAGCAGTCAAATTATTACTGAAACCCATGAGTTTTGGGTTTTGCCTTACAAGTGGTCCTTCTTGAGGCAGAAAGACAAACTCTTCAGACATCACTAAGAAATGGAACAGCACAACCTGGGAATTCACTTCTGCCGGTGAATGTAAGCAAATGTTTTACTTACTGTGATGTCCCCTTGTGCTGTGCTTATTTCTGTAAGTTGGTGTCATGGAGAAGTTCTCTTTTCAACAACCTTGACTGTTGAATTTTTTTCTTTTCTTTTTACTTTCCATACTATCTGTTATTTATTACTGTCTTTCGCATGAGTGTGTTCTGCTGAATGACTTGCCCTATCTCAGGTGCAATGAATGGCTAGGAAGGATTTCTGCAGTTTCTGCATCTGGGAGACCGGCCTGGTCAGAAATTGGGTTTTTGGACCCAAGGTATCATTCATAGGCTGTGGCTTATAAGGTACTAGGTGTGGTGGGCCCTGGTTTATTGCCAAGGGTAACGGGCTGCTTAAAAAAAACAGCACTGCTTGAAACCTTAGTACCAGTTTCGAATGAAATCCTGTTTTCATTTTCTCTTTTGCATAGCTCTCTTACACTAAGCAAAATTATAAACGAACACTTTTGTGTTTGCCCCTATTTATCATGAGCTGAACGCTAAGATCTATGACTTTTTCTATGTACACAAAAGGCCTATTTCTCTCAAATATTGTTCACAAATCTGTCTAAATCTGTGTTAGTAAGCACTTCTCCTTTGTTGAGATAATCCATCCACCTCACAGGTGTGGCATATCAAAATGCTGATTAGACAGCATAATTATTGCACAGGTGTGCCTTAGGCTGGCCACAATAAAAGGCCATTCTAAAATGTGCAAAATTTACCGCTGTTATAACGGCACTTTTGCACCATTATTCAGGCGGCAACACGGCGCTTTTAACCCCCACAAGAGGTTAACAAGGAGTTAAAAACACTAGTGCGCCTCGTTTCTGAGGTGGTGTTCAGTCGCTTCGGAAGCGCTGGCCATAGATGAGCGGTGTATACTGTCAGGAATGGTTTCACCTGCTGGTGACACTGTAGCTCCCAGACCTATGGGCTGCAGTTCCGTTGTTCACACGTTTTTTGCGCAATGCAGAGTGCGAATGCACCGGACATATGTGAACCGGACACATTGAAAACAATGTGTTTTCAAGTGTCCTGCGAATTGGATGTGGTTTAAACCGCATCCAATTCGCATAGGTGTGAACCCAGTCTGAGGTGTGTGCAGAGTTGGCTTTGTCCAGTACTTCTAATGGCAGTGATGATTTTTCTCCCCCATTCAGCATGGCTTAGATAGAATCTCTGGTGTGGCTGTTAGAGGATGACTTGGCTTACTTCTTTGAGCTTTATTCAGCATGCTCCCAAAAGGTGTTAGTGGAGTGTATTAACGCAGTGCAGTCTCTTGTCAGACAGGCCACATATAGACTGAATTTTGTTCAACCTTTACTACAGGCATGGTCAGATATATTGCACTCAGCCTCAGTCAGCTTACAACAACCCATTTCTGCTACCAGAGACGTGCCTGCTCAAAGGTCTCTCTCTCCATCACCTACAGCAACCACAGTCACAGCCCAATATACCCTACTACCAATCAAGCATCAGTACCCTGTTTCCACCTGCTGCACCTATCCTGCCTTTAACCGATCTACCTCTTCTCCGCTGCCTGCAACAATCCCAAAAAAATCCCTCATAGCAACTATTTCCTCTTTCTTACCATACTTCAGCTATTCCCTTCCCTCAGCTGCACCCCCTATTTACAGCCCTGCAGCCACTTACAGAACTTCAGTGGCTAAACCAAAGAAGAAACTGATTTTTTTCCCAACCCGCACAATCCTGCCACTATTCAATCCTGCCTCTACACCAACCGATCTGTTCCAGTCTGCTTCCACACCAGCCGATCTGCTCCAGTCTGCCTCCACGCCAGCCAATCTATTCCAGCCTGCCTCCACGCCAGCTGATCTGCTCCCATCTGCTTCTACATGAGCCGATCTGCTCCGATCTGCTTCTACACGAGCCGAATTGCTCCGATCTGCTTCTACACGAGCCGATCTGCTCCAGTCTGCCTCCACACCAGCCAATCTGTTCCAGTCTGCCTCCACACCAGCCAATCCGTTCCAGTCTGCCTCCACACCAGCCAATCCGTTCCAGTCTGCCTCCACACCAGCCAATCTGTTCCAGTCTGCCTCCACACCAGCCAATCTGTTCCAGTCTGCCTCCACACCAGCCAATCTGTTCCAGTCTGCCTCCACACCAGCCAATCTGTTCCAGTCTGCCTCTACACTAGCTGATCTGTTCCAGTCTGCCTCCACACCAGCTGATCTATTCCAGTCTGCTTCTAGACCAGCCAATCTGTTCCAGTCTGCCTCCACACCAGCTGATCTATTCCAGTCTGCTTCTAGACCAGCCAATCTGTTCCAGTCTGCCTCCACACCAACTGATCCATTCCAGTGTGCTTCTACACCAGCCAATCTGTTCCAGTCTGCCTCCACACCATGGTTATGATTAAGCACCCGTTGGTGTGAAACGCGTCAGACGGTCATTGTGGTTCACCTGTATGCTGTATATTGATCAAGAATAAAGTCATTGCACAGAAGTGCGGCCATCCAGTCTGTTTTTTTCTGTTACAATGCACCTGCTTGCAGGCAGTGCCACACCCACACTCTGGGGATAGAGGTTGAAGCAGCAGGGTCTTGAGTTACCTGGAGCGACGCTTATCTTTTATATGCCTACACACCAGCTGGTCTGTTCCAGTCTGCCACCACACCAGCCAATCTGTTCCAGTCTGCCTCCACACCAGCCGATCTGTTCCAGTCTGCCTCCACACCAGCCGATCTGTTCCAGTCTGCTTTCACACAAGCCAATCTACTCCAGGCTGCCACTACACCATCCAATCTGTTCCAGTCTGCTTCTTCACCAACCGATCTGTTCCAGTATGCCTCCACTCCAGCCAATCTACTCAAGCCTGCCTTCACACCAGCCAATTTGCTCCAGTCTGCATCCACACCGGCTGCTCTGCTCCAGTCTACCTCCATGATTGCCAATACGGTTTGGCCTGCTTCTGACAGACCTGAATATGCTACCCAGCCTGCTGATCCGGTGCCTGCTATCGAGCCTGCTGATCCTGTGCCTGTTGCCCAGTCTGCTGATCCTGTGCCCAATGTCCTGCCTGCTGATCCGGCGCCCTCTGCTCAACCTGCCGATCCTGTGCCTGCTGTCCAGTCTGCTGATCCTGTGCCCGCTGTCCAGTCTGCTGATCCTGTGCCTGCTGTCCAGTCTGCTGATCCTATGCCCATTGTCCAGTCTGCTGATCCTGTGCCCACTGTCCTGCCTGCTAATTTTGTGCCAGCTGCTCAGCCTGCTCATCCTGTGCCAACTGCCCAGCCTGCTGATCCAGTACCCGCTGCCCAGCCTGCTGATCCTGTGCCCACTGTCAGCCTGCTGATCCTGTGCCCCCTGGTCAACCTGCTGATCCTGTGCCCTCTGCTCAACCTGCTGACCCTGTGCCTGCTGATCCTATGCCCACTGTCCAGCCTGCTGATTCTGTGCCCGTTGTCAGCCTGATGATCTGGTTCCTGATTCCCAGCCTGCTGTTCCAGTGCCCACTGTCGAGCCTGCTGTTCCTGTGCCCGCTGCCCAGCCTGATTTGCCTCTGCCCACTGCCCAGCCTGATGTGCCTCTGCCCGCTGCCCAGCCTGATGTGCCTCTGCCCGCTGCCCAGCCTGATGTGCCTCTGCCCACTGCCCAGCCTGATGTGCCTCTACCAGCTGCCCAGCCTGATGTGCCTCTGCCCGCTGCCCAGCATGATGATCTGGTCATTGATGCCCAGCCTGCCTCTGGACGTTCTGTGC
>BLSH010425067.1:676292-697946 GCA_018402905.1 Glandirana rugosa
TCCCCGGAGCGCTGGCGGATTAAATGGGCACGGAGTTGGAGGAACTGCATGGCTGCCCTCCCCCCCCATCCCTCACCTTCTTCTTCAGCCCCCCCCTCCTCTGCACAGCTGAATAAATGACACGGATCACAGACCTCAGATCAGCATGGTGCAGCGGTGAGCTTCCTCCCTCCCCTCCTCCTCCTCTGTGCACAGGAAATCATCAGAGCAGGAGGAGGAGGGGCGAGTTCAGTACAGTGCACTGTGTGTGTCAGGCAGCCGGGAAGAGATGCCGGATGCTGCACACAGTGGAGATTGCGGCGTGCGGGAATGAAGACTCCCTGCACAAGCTGCGGGCATTGACTATGAGTCAGTGCAGGAGGTTGAGGCACGGGTAAATTAGGCGGTCGCGAGGCCCCTGGCAGTGCGAGGCCTTAGGCAGCCGCCTTTTTTGCCTAATTAGCGAGCCGCCTCTGGCCATGCAGTCCATTGGCAAGAGTACCTGAAGAACCCACACCAGGAAACAAGGCGGACTCCTCCTTGCTCCTCAACTGGGATCTCAACCCCTACTGTACCTGCAGTCCTCTCCAAAACCTGCAGTGAGAGGAATGAAGGTGTAGCAATGCGTACCACAAGTACTTGAAGCCAGCAATCTGCTAGCAGTACACCACCAGATGAATTCAGCAGGCAAATATCACTACCGCAGTTGCTGAACCGTAAAAAGAAATACAGTCCCAGCCATCCACATGCTCAGCGTCTTAATGCTAGGTTGGCCAAATTGCTAGCACCCCAACTGCTGCCTTTTCAGCTGGTAGACTCTGCGCCCTTTCGTGAATTTGTGGAATGTGCTGTACCACAGTGGCATGTTCTCAAAAGAGATTTCTTTTCACGTAAGGCCATTCCAGCTCTCTACCGTCACGTGGAAGGCAATGTTTTGGCCTCGTTGAACAGTGCGGTCAGCAGCAGGGTTCATATTACTGCTGATTAATGGTGCAGCAGGCACGGTCAGGGACGTTACCTTTCCTTCACGGCGCACTGGGTAACTCTGCTGGCAGCTGGGAAGGATGCAGTATAGGGTTCAGTTTTGGAAATAGTTCCACCACCATGCCTCCAAAAAGCTGGTGGTGATTTTTCCACATCTGCCTCCTCCTCTACCCCCTCCTCTTCGTCTACCTCTGTGGCCTCTTCTGCAGAATTGTCCTCTGAACCTGCAGTGCTCCCTAAGCGTTCAAGGGCTATGCAAGCAGTCAGGCTAAAAGATGCCATGCGGTGCTTGAGTTGGTCTGTCTTGGGGACAGGAGCCACACTGGGGAAGAGATTCTTTCAGCTCTGTGGGGGCAGGCTCAGAGGTGGTTGATGCCACGGCAGCTTGAGCCAGGAATGGTTGTATGCGGCAATGGCGCCAACCTTCTCTCTGCCCTTCGACTGGGACAATTGACACATGTTCCATGCTTGGCACACGTCTTGAATTTGGTGGTGCAGCGTTTCTTGACCAGGTACCCAGGCTTACCAGATATCCTGAGGCAGGCCAGGAAAGTCTGTGGTCATTTCCACTGGTCATACAATGCCAGTGCTCGGCTGGCTGACATCCAGCGGGAATTCAAGCTGCCCAACAACTGCCTCGTTTGTGACATGCCCACCAGGTGGAACTCAACATTGGCAATGCTGCAGCGACTCCACGCACAGCAGAGGGCCATCAATGAGTACCTCTGTGAGCATGGCACCAGGACAGGCTCAGGGGAGCTTGGCTTTTTTTTGCCACATCAGTGGCTAATGATCAAGGATACATGCACTGTCCTGTCACCATTTGAGGAGGCCACAAGGATGGTGAGCAGAGACAATGCATGCATCAGTGACACTGTCCCACTAATATTCCTTCTGGAGCACACGCTTCGTGGAATCATGGACAGGGCACTTGAGGCAGAACAGAGGGAGGAAGAGGAGGACTTCCTTTCCTCTCAAGGCCCCCTTTATGCAGAGAGCATTCCTACAGAGCCGCCAAACACATGGGAGGAGGAGAAGGAGGAGGAGGAGGAGGATTATGTCAGCATGGATGTGGAGTATAATACGCAGCAGTCTTCAAGGGATCATGGCTTTCAGGCCCCAGAAACCCAAGGAGTTGTACGTGGCTGGGAGGAGGGAGTTCCTGATAATGTCATCCTCAGTGACCCAGAGGACACTCATGCCTCCTCAAACTTACGCTGCATGGGCTCTCTGATTCTGAAAAGCCTGCGAAAAGTCCCTAGGATTCGTGGTATCAAGGAGAGGGATCATTACTGGCTGGCAACCCTTCTTGATCCAAGTTACAAGGGTAAAGTTGCAGAACTCATCCTGCCTGTGCAGAGGGTGCAGAGGATGAAACATCTTCAGGATACCTTGAAGAAAAGTTTGTGCAACGCCTTTCCATGACCCTGGGAGTTTACGATGTCCTGCTGCTGGCCCTGGACAACGTGTTTCTGATGCTTTGGTCGTTCAGAGGCAGGATGGTGGAGAAGGTGGCCGGCTGAGCGATGCCTTTAAAAAAAATTTCAGTCCTCAGCACCCAGGCCTGATAGGTTCAAGCAACCATCATCAGCATCTGCATTATATGGTGCAGGAATATATAGGGGCAAGAGCAGACTTGGAGACCTTTCCAACTGAGCATCCACTTAGTTACTGGGTCTTGAGGATGGACCACTGGCAGTAACTTGCTCAATATGCAATTGAGCTACTGGCCTGTCCTGCATCCAGCGTGCTCTCTGAACGGACATTTAGTGCTACTGGAGGGTTCGTAACTGATCAAAGAGTGCGCCAGTCCACAGACTCGGTTAATAGGCTCACATTTATAAAAACGAATCAGTCCTGGATCAGCAGCTATCAAGCCCCTGAAGCTGATGCAACTGATTCAATTTGCAAGGGATCCCTTGAAGACTGCCACTGCTCCTATTCCTCCCGTCCATAATCTAGAACTATATGTTGTATTTAGGGCACCACCAACACCCAATGCCCAATTTTTGTACAACTGATTTACAGGGGCATGCCATAACAATTTTTAAACGAATTGATAACTTCAGGCCCAGTTCCTCCGTCCAACAAGAGTAACTGCAAGGGGTTACAGTTTTCTGGCACCGCCAACACACAAGGCCCAATTTTTGGCGACCTGTTTGACTGGTGGCTTTCGTCACAATTTGAAAACGAATTGACAACTTCAGGCCCAGTTCCTCCGTCCAACAAGAGTAACTGCAAGGGGTTACAGTGCTCTGACACCGCCAACACACAAGGCCCAATTTTTGGCCACCTGTTTGACTGGTGGCTTTCATCACAATTTCAAAACTAATTGACAACTTCAGGCCCAGTTCCTCTGTCCGACAAGAGTAACTGCAAGGGGTTACAGTGTTCTGGCACCGCCAACACACAAGGCCCAATTTTGGCCACCTGTTTGGGGGCTTTCGTCACAATTTGTAAACTAATTGAAAACTTCAGGCCTAGTTCCTCCATCCAACAAGAGTAACTGCAAGGGGTTACAGTGTTCTGGCACTGCCAACACACAAGGACCAATTTTTGGCAACCTGTTTGGCTGGTGGCTTTCATCACAATTTGAAAACTAATTGACAATTTCAGGCCCAGTTCCTCCATCCAACAAGAGTAACTGCAAGGGGTTACAGTGTTCTGGCACCGCCAACACACAAGGCCCAATTTTTGGCGACCTCTTTGATTGGTGGCTTTTGTCACAATTTGAAAACTAATTGACAACTTCAGGCCCAGTTCCTCCATCCAACAAGAGTAACTGCAAGGGGTTACAGTGCTCTGGCACAGGCAACACACAAGCCCCAATTTTTGGCTACCTGTTTGGGGGCTTTCGTCACAATTTGAAAACGAATTGACAACATCAGGCTCAGTTCCTCCGTCCAACAAGAGTAATTGTAAGGGGTTACAGTGTTCTGGGACCTCCAGCACCCAAGGCCCAATTTTTGGCCACCTGTTTGACTGGGGGATTTTATCACAATTTTTTAAGTAATTTACAACAGCAGCACCCGCTCCAAAATAAACAAAAAAATGATGTGCGCAAAAATTTAAAAAAAAAATGACGTGCTGTTCCCCCCAAAATTCAAACCAGACCCTTCCAAACGGCGGCGGGGAAAGAAGAGAGAAGGTGAAGATGAAGATTGAAGATGAAGAGAGGAAGCAAGAAGACTAAAAGAAGAAGAAGACCAGAAGAAGGAGTGGACCAGGAGAAGATGGAGGAAGAAAGAAGAAAGAGCTATAATACAAAATAAAGGACTTAAAAAAAAACTGCCCAATGGTTTTTTTCTACACTACACTCCTTTTTTGGTGAACGGGTAGGGGTACCCCAAACCTGTTCACATTGGGGGGGGATCGGGATCTGGGGGCCCCCTTATTAAAGGGGGCTTCCAGATTCCGATAAGCCCCCCTGCCCGCAGACCCCCACAAGCTCCGGCCAGGCTTGTGGGGAAGAGGCTCTTGTCCCCATCAACATGGGGACAAGGTGCTTTGAGGTGGGGGTGCCAGAGCCCCCCTCCCCCAAAGCACCCACACTCCCCATGTTGAGGGCATGTAGCCTGGTATGGGCAGGGCTGCATGCTCGGATAAGGGTCTGGTTTAGATTTTAGGGGGACCCCCACATCAATTTTTTTTTAAATTTGCCCTGGGGTTCCGCTTAATATCCAAACCAGACCCGAACAGCCTGGTTTGGACTGGGGGGGGGGGGACCGCACGCACTTTTTTCCAGCGATTTTTTGTAATACATTAAAGCCGCGATTTTAAATTTTTCCTATGGAAATGTCATTTTGCTCTGGCTGTGGTGTTCTACACCTCACAGAGATGCACCCTTTTACACACAGACTAAGGACACCCCCCAGGCACAATAGTTAAAGGAATTTTTCTTTTTTTTTTCACTTTAAGCATTATTGAAATCACTGCTCCTAAAAAAACGATTGATTTAAAAAGTTTGTTTTTCATTGATAAATGTCCCCTATGACAGGACCCGGGTCTCCATACACTTATTAGGGCAATAACATTGCATATAAGCCTTTAAAATGAGCACTTTTGATTTTTCATGTTTGAGTCCCATAGAGTCCCATAGACTAATGGTGTTCGGATGTTCGCCCTGAACTTTTTGCCTGTTCGCATGTTCTGGTGTGAACCGAACCGTTGGGGTGTTCGGCTCATCCCTAGTTGCCACCACCTCAGTATCTCCTGTTCTTCCCGCTGCGTGTAGCAATTTCTGGGATGTGCCCTGCAACAGTCAGGCTGATACACTCTCTAGGTCATTTGGCACTGTACTGCTAGTTTGGTCCAAACAAGAGGATATGGAGGCCTGGTAAATATCCCTCCAGGTCTGATCTATGAGAGAAAGTATTGTGCAGGAGGTAGGAACAGGAATCTGAGAAGCAAGCCATGTGCTGGAGAAAGAGAAAGGAGTGTATATACTGGAAGTGTATATAGCAGGTCCCAAACTAAACGTAATATATTCGTAGGGCATTCCACAACTTTCCAATCCGTATGCAAGTTTAATCCCCTAATAAATAAAATAAAACAAAACTAACGGCCTGTTCAGTAACTCTGGATGCGGTATGGATGTGATTGAGAGCAGCGATATCAGGTGGACCACAACACTCAGCCACCCCTAAGGGGACCGCTCCTTAGTTTGCACCATATTTGTAACACAACCCAGCAACTATTGTTTCAAGAACTAAATCACAAATAATATGTATTAATAAAATGTATTCAAATTTAATTCATTATTGAAACTTATTGGAACTGCTATAATCCCAATTTTCTCGTTTCCCAAATTCTGCACTTTATGGTGATGAGGTACCGGCTAATTTGTTGTCACTCAGACTATTATATTTTCTAAATCACCAATAGCTGTTTTTACCATAGTCCACAAAATCCTTTGTCTGGTGCAGTGCATGATATAAGTTTAATCTCAAGCTGTCTATGATCTAGTAAAGCTAAACAGGACATGACAGCGTGGCATTAGCTTGTGGTTTATTGAATCATTTCTGGTGATTAATGAAGCGATTGCCAACATCACATCTTCTTTCATGGTTGTTACATAGCAGGAAGTCAGAGAAACTCTCACCAACAGCAACACATACAGAAAAATTAAACCTAAAGGGGCTTTAACTAATCCCCACTCAATCCAAAACAAAAGGCTACATTCACATTGGCAGCCAGGGGTGGATAATTTGCTGCATTCAGAGGTGCTAAACAGTGCATTTGGACACAGCAACACTCTACGCTATGGCGAAATAAAAAATGACCGATTAGCTGCAGCCAAAACTGCTTACCCTGAACACACACTGGCTACATCCAGGGTCGGTCAAAGGCTTTTTTGGCATGTAGCCACTCAGATGAGCATATAAATGGAAAGAACATGCTCTCCCGACCAGCCCATGTAGCATAAAAGTAAAGAGCGGCCTCAGCCTTCTTCCCCTCTCCCACTGTGGCTTAGTCATAGGGTCTAGAACCCTATGGCTAAGCCCTGGTGGGCAGGACGAAACACCCAGTTAGTGTGGTTTTTAGTGGAAACACGTAGGCTGAGGCCGTTCCTTACTCTAATGCTACACATGCTGGTCGGTAGAACCAGAGTTCTTTCCATTTATTTGTATGTTACTAAAATATAAATGCAGCGCTTATACACTAATTATAGTCCATGTGCTTGGAAGATAAAAAATTCTCATATAAGGGTCCAGTAAGTGCAGGTCCACACAAAGGGTGCTGAGAGGGATCCGTCACCAGAAGTAGAAGTACACACTGACCCTTACCCTAAATGGTGGACTACTTAACCAAAAGCAGTCAAATGCGCTTGAAAATAATCAACTCCAGCTCTCCACACATGTAGGATATTAGGTTCCTTAGGCACTGACACGATTCGACATGGACAAGGTCTCAGGGCATAAGCATATGAGAATAGGCAAGGAGAGACTTCATTGCGCAGTATTACTGATAAAAGTATCTATTTATTTTCAATGGTTTTTTTATTAAGGTTTTTCAAGTAAAGTATACATTGAACATGAAATAATGCAAAGAGTTATACAGGTAACACATTGTGTAGGTGGTGACACAAAGGAGATAGATTATGCATACAAAGCCATTAGTAAGGAAGCTTTATAAATTTATATATATATATATGCTCATGCCTGCTAGGAGATAAATATAAACAGTAATGCTTTGTTTGTGTTGGTTGGAGTCAGCCTTTTCCTCCCATTACCCCCTATTGGGAACAAGCTGTGATAGGAGGAGGAGGGTCTCCTTGTTGTTAGTTTCCTATCGTGCGCATTAATTATGACAGTATCAGAGAGTCCAAATTATAGTTGAGATCGAGTTGTTGCTGGAAATCGGGCAGGCTTCTAATTGATATGTTTATGTGGATGGAAATTTGTTAGGTATGCATTGTTTCTTTATTGAGAGGATATGTTACCTTTGATCATATTGGGTTGTCTTCAAGAATAGTAGATAAGGTGAAGAGGGAGAAGTTGGAAGGGTAGGGTGAGAAAGTAAAACAGAGAAAGAGGGGGGAAGGAGGGGGGAGTGCCAGTTGTATCCTAAGGCTTTCTATGGGGTAGTACCAGTGCAGAGCCTATAGCAGGGTCTTCCTTGGGGAGTTTAGATCTGGGGTTAGTTATGTCAAAGTTAGTCTTGGAAGGAGTGGGAGGTCCCTGAGTTCCATTTATAGATGAAGCTTTTCAATTGATGATTTGCTATAGCAAAGGAGTGTTCAAGAGATGCATGTTCATTAATTAACTTTATTGTAGAGGTTATAGCCGGGGTGTTGGTTGTTTCCACAGTCGGGAGATAGATAGTCTTGCCCCTATAAATATATGTGCTAGGATAGTTCTATAATTTGGGGGCCAGGATGTTAGGCCAATTCCGAATAAGGCCAGTTTGGGATCTGGTTTCACTTGGGGTTCCATAATGGAGGATACGAGATGGAAAACTGATTCCCAGTAAGGCGTTAATTTAGGGCAATTCCACCAGATGTGTGGGGAGGTTCCTGTGTGAGTTTGTCTGGCGTTAAGTACCAGTTGTGCAGGAGTTTCTGCGAGGCTTCCCAGTGAGAGATACATTTGGAATGTATAAGGGGAGATCTGGAGGCTGAGTTCCAAAGAGATAAGTCAGCATCGAAATGAAGGTTTTTTTCCCAGTATTCCATTGCCTGTAACTTCGTTGGATTAGATACGTTTGTCAGGATATGGTAGAATGGAGAGATAGATACCAAGACGGGTGTTTGGTGGAGAATCCAGTAGTTGAAGGAGTTTCGTGTGTGTATCGCCGTTGGGTCTCAGTTTGATGCCTTGTAGTGCGTGGCGTACCTGTAGGTATTTGTAGAAGTCAGCTGTTTTCAAGTAAAACTTTTTGCAGAGGGCTTGGTAACTTTGTAGAGTATTGTCCTTGTATAGGTCCGCAATTTTGCTTATCCCAGCAGCCTCCCAGTGTTGCAAACAGATGTGTGGGAAGGCAGCTTCCAGGGATCTGAGCGGGAGCTTTCGGAGTGTTTGAGCTGAAATACCATTGGTATCGTTAATGAGGGAATCCACGTTTTAATTGTGGATTTTATAGAGTCCATATAGTGCGGTTTGCTTGGTTGGGAGATCCAGAGGGCTCCTAGTAGGTGTTGCAGATTTAAAGCTGCAGCATCAATTTGGGACCAGGGGGTCCTTAATGTTGGGGACCACCATGCCCTTGATTGTGCTAGTACAGATGCTTTGTAGTATGCTTGTATATTAGGGGCCCCCATTCCTGCCAGTTTTGTTGATGCGCATAGGGTGCTTCTCTTCAAGCAGGGTTTTTTGTGGTTCCAAATAAAGTTTTGAATTGTGGATTGTATTTGTTTCAGCTGGATTTGGGAGTACGGAAGTGGTAAGGCTCGGAAGAGGTACAAGATGTGTGGAAGCAGGAACATTTTAGTTAGGGAAATTCGAGGCCCACGAGGCAACTCCAGATTTTAAATTATTACACAGTTTGGAAAGAGTCATGGTCAGAGACGTATAGTTCAGGTTACAGATGTTGGAGGTTGGAGCGGTGAGTTGTACCCCCAGATATGTGAGCGTATCGTTTGGAGCCCATTGGAAGGGGACTGTTCTCGTAATATGTTGCTTGGAGACAGGGGATATACCTATAGGGATTATGTGGGATTTTGCGTGGTTAAGTTTATATAAAGAAATAGCCCCGAATTGCTCTAATAATGTGCAGAGTGGCGGTAAGGATGTTTCGGGTTGTGTCAGAAGTAGAAGGATGTCGTCCGCATATAGTCCAATTTTGTGGTGAGATCCGTTTATGGTCAGGCCCGATATGGTAGGGTTCCTTCTTATGTGTTCCGCGAGGGGTTCCATTATTAAAGAAAAAATGATAGGGGAAAGTGGACAGCCCTGCCTTGTGCCATTAGTTATAGGGAAGGATGAGGACAGGGATCCTGTCATCCATACCTTGGCGGAGGGATTGGAATATAGCGTTGTGATTGAGGAGAGAATGCGGCCCGAGAAACCATATTTTTCTAGTGTTGCTTGCATGTAGGACCAGTGGATTCGGTCAAAGGCCTTTTCGGCGTCTAGAGATAATAATATTGCTGGGATATCATGGTGCTCTGCCCATTGCATCAGATTTAAAAAGCTTCTAGTACCGTCTGACGTTTGCCTGCCATAAACAAATCCCACCTGGTCTGGGTGGACCAGCAAGGGTGTAATTTTGGCCAATCTATTAAATAAAAGTTTAACATAGATTTTCGTGTCTGTATTCAATAGTGAGATGGGTTGAAAATTAGATGGGTTATCAGTGGGTTTTCCTGGTTTGGGTATAGTTACAATGGTAGATTCAAGGAATTCGGGGGGCATCGGCCTGTATCTGTAATTTGATTTTGGGCTCTGACTAGGAAATGCGTCAAGTAATTGGAGAAAACCTTGTAGTAGTCATTGGAGAAGCCGTCTGGGCCAGGAGATTTATGAAGGGGCAGGGAAGAGATTACGTTACTAATTTCTTGTTCAGTGAAATGGGACGATAGGGTTTGTTTTTGTTCTTTAGAGAGTGTAGGCAGGTTGATTTTATCTAAAAATTGGGCTATGTCTTCACTCCGGGGGGCTGGGGCTGGATCTGAGTCCTTAAGGTTATACAGTTTCATATAGTAATTGCGGAATTGTTCTGCTATTTCTACAGGATTGGTGATTCTTGCGTTGTTTTGTCCTGTGAGAAATTGGATTTTAGAGTTTATTCTAGTTTTGAATTGCCTGGCTAAGTGTTCCCCAGGTTTATTGCCTGATGTATATGAGGTTAGTTTGAGCCGCCTGATGTAGAAATCATATCTCTCTTGTAGGGTCCTACATAGTTGGGAGCGGAGGGAGTAGAGTTCCTCTGATACCTTGGGGTCGAGTTTTAGTTTGTTTTGCGTTTCTAGGTTTCTAATGCGTTCTGTGAGGGAACTTATGTGTTGTGTGCGTCTCTTTTTCTCTTGGGCCCAGAATTTTATTAGTAGTCCTCTGAGAACAGCTTTGTGCGTGTTCCATAGTAGGACGGGATCTATTTCTGCTGAGGTGTTAGTGTCGGAAAAAAATTTTAGTTCTTCTTCGAGTTGTATTTTGTATTTTGGGTTGCTAAGGAGTGAGGAATTGATACTCCAAGGGGAGTTTACTCCTATTGTGGAGTTTGAGATTTTTTGTAAGGTGTGTTTGTCCGTGAGGAAGAGGTCTATTCTGGAGTATACCTCGTGAGCGGGTGAGAAAAAAGTAAAGTCCCTCTCGCTACCATGTGCACAGCGCCACACATCATATAGGTCCTCGTCCGCTAAGAAGGACAAGAGTAAGGCTGACTTTTTGTGGGGTTTGTGGAGTCCAGGGAGTCAAGGATTTCATTAAAATCTCCACAGAGAATAAGAGGGGATTTCTTATATTCCTGAATTTTTTTCAAGAGAGTTTTATAGAATCTGGGTGATGGCTTATTTGGGGCGTACAGGTTTACAATGGTTAGTTTGCTGTTATTAAAACTGGCGGAGAGAATGAGGAATCTGCCGTTAGGGTCGGATTCCAGCTTCTCCACTTGGAGGGCTATGGTATTTCTGATTGCAATCATGACTCCTATTTTTTTTGGAGTCTGCGCTCGCAGTAAATATCTGAGGGAATTTTGGGTGTGTGCATTTGGGGGAGTTGCTACCGTTATCAGTAGTTGGTGTATTTGCTAAGGAGTCAGCCATGTCTGCTTCTTCCTTGTCCTCCTCGTCTCTCCCCCCCCTCTCAGAGCCCTGAGTAGGAATGAGCTTTTTCCTTACCGTGTGCTGTGGTGAAGGAAATGGAGATGTGGCTGCTCTTTTGTTTCTGTCCTTCTGCGTGTTGCTGCTTGTTGTGGAGCTGTCCATCTGCTCCAAGTCTGCCTCCTCCTGTGTAGAGTGCGGCGGGGAAGCATGCGAGCGTTCTCCGCTGGTTCGTTCAGCGCCATCTTGGCCTCCGTGCGGCCTGGAGCCGCCGAAGAAGTCAGTCAGGCGGCGCGGCTCAGGCGGCTTAGAGGATTGCTTGCGGGACATCCCTGCAGGTTCAGGGCCTCCTTAGTGCCGTTCGTGGGTGTGTGGCTGTTGTAAGGCTATTGTCAGGCCGGCGTTGGTCCCCTGTGTCTGCGGACCTCTCTCTCTAAGCGGCCATTCACGAGCGTGGCCAGGCTCCACCCCAAAAGTATCTATTTAAAAAAGAAAACAAAGTACTCACAAACATAGTAGTTAAAATTGCATGTGAATCCCTGTATCACTAGGAATGTTTCCAACATGTAAGATGGCCGACTACCAAGCGTGGCAACATCACCTGACCAAACTCCTCCCAGTGTGATTCGTCACACACATACATCATCAGGGGCGTGGTCACGTACATGCGAGTCACTATATATATAGGGCCAGAAATGGAAATATGCATAGCATCTGTACTCTGGAACCATGTCTGGATGACTACATTGGCATGCCTGCACCCCTTTTCTGTGGATTATGGAAAAAGGGACTCCTCTTCAGCTTTGAGCGACACTCCAAGTTTTTACTGAGGTCACACTCAGGTGAGCTGTTGCATGCGAACAGCAGCAGCACAGCCATTGATATTTATAGAGTACAAATTTGACAGCTGCAGCTGTTCACATACATGTATGTATGCAGCATTTACAAGCGCCAGAAAGAATATACTGATTCTTGTTGGTAGCTGTCCCTGACTGCAGACATTGGACCATATGAATGTAGCCTAAATGTTTTGCATGTAATCCTACATTAACATACAATGTTTTTTTCATATGTTAATGTAGCGTCCTCTACACTAGGTAGGTGTTTAGTATGAGGTTTTTGCTAGGTAAGGCAAATTTAGTCAGGCCTGACTTAGTGCAGGCCTGGTTGTTTTGATTCTGGGCTGGGAGTGGCTCTGGTAGGACTGGGTGATTCACAGATGGTGTCATCAGAACCTTCCACTTCTTTCCAGAGGTTTCTGGTGTTTTCTGGAAGGCTGGAAGGAGAGGTGGAAGGGGAGGTGTAGCCATTTGGGGTATTCTAATGAGCCCTGGCGATTTTGTCATCCGCAGCCCTGAAAGTCCCGGAAGGCTGTAGCGGGTCTGGTGTCACCCAAAGGTGAGGTAGAGTTGCAGCCTGGCAACTCCCCAGTGAACGCAGAGGACAGAAGAGAGGAGGGTGTCGTGGCCTGTGGCCTGGCCGGGGACCTGGGTACCGTAAGTACTACAATGCGGGAGTTCGGGGTCCCTGAAATGCTGGCCGAGTCCCACCCTATAACAATCCCACTGAGAGCTAGTTGTGGAGGGGCATGAGCCCCTTGTTGAGCCATGTGGGGATGTTGAGGACAGGGCCTATAGACTGGGGGTTACTCAGACTGCTGGCAGAGTTTGACTCCATGGAGCACCTGGCGGAGCGATTGTCTCCAAGTGAAGGGTCCGATGAAGATTGCGTAACGGGGGGTTCACACACCTTTGATGTTCCCTCAAACAGGCCCTCCACCACCCATACCAGGGCAGCAACCTACCGCCAGATGGTGGTCAAGTCTCCTGACACCCACATCTTTCCGGGAAGAGGGAAGGTCAAGAGTCTGCCTAGGCTCTTCCAGTATCAGTGGGAGGTACAGCGATGGGTTGCCCTGGAGTGCGGCCTGGATTACTCATACGTCCCACCCCATGTCATTGAGAGCTCCAGGGAGGAGTGGGAAGATGAGATGACATGGGAGTATTTTCATGTTCCTAAGCCTTTGTGGGGACTGGAAAGCAGCAGTTGGGAGAGATTCAAGGATCTGAAGAAAGAGTGTAACCTTGGGCATGCAATCCAGGGGGACTGTGTGATAGTGATCAAAGCAGGCCAACCCGCAAAGAGCTTTTCTATTTCAATTCGGGAGGACAGGGGAGGCCGGAAGAGGTTGCCCGATCCACATTACTACATTTGAGGGACTGTTGAAGCTACAGCCAATGTAGATACACTCCAGAGACTGCTGGTGAAGTAGCAGAGTGTGCAAATCCTCCAGAATTGCAGGTGCAAGCCAGCCTGCCACCCTGTGCCCAGTGGAAGAGACTTGCCCATTGGAAGGACACTGGGGTGAGGCTTGTCCTGTTCTTTTTCGAAGCCTGTTGCCCAGGGAGCAGGAACTTTAAAAAGGAACTAAATTTGCTTATGCCCTTTTACCCTCTTCTGTCCCTGTTAGTGGGATCCTAACCCTCAATGACAGGGCAGACAGTAAGAAGAAGGAATTTGTTGTTGTGTGCAGTGTGGTTGTTCTACTGGGAGGCTTATAACCCCCTCTCAATAGACCTGTTGTTATTTAGTTAGTTGTAGTTTTGTTGTTGTATCTTCTCTTAGGGTCGCTGGGATGGAGCGACTGCTCATCCCCATCCGGCGAGAGTCAAAAACTTCTTCTACAACTGTTTGAGTGTAGTGCTTTTCTCTTGGGAAAAGCGCTCCGACTCGGGAAATGTATATTGAATTTATTTGCATGCTGTTAGTAGTAGGGACAGTAGTAAGGAATGTATATTACTGTTTACAGATGTAAATAGCCACAGAGATTGACCTATATTCTTGTACTTATTTATTTGTAGTCCCCACCCAAGTTTGTTCCCTTTTTCCCCATTCCCATATTTAGATCATGGGATGCCCTGCTTCTGGGCCCAGGAGCCATTTTTCTAAATTTCTCAGCTGGGGACCAGCTGAGATTTGGTGGGGGTGAGTGAAGCGTCCCCTTCGGTAGGTAGGTGTTTAGTGTGAGGTTTTTGCTAGGTAAGGAAAATTTAGTCAGGCCTGACTTAGTGCAGGCCTGGTTGATTTGATTCTGTGCTGGGAGTGGCTCAGGTAGGACTGGGTGATTCACAGATGGTGTCATCAGAACCTCCCACTTCTATCCAGAGGCTTCTGTTTTTTTCTGAAAGGAGAGGTGGGAGGGGAGGTGTAGCCATTTGGGGTGTTCTAAGGAGCCCTGACCAATCCCCAGTCTGGATTCTGGCAGGCCTCTTTAAATACCCAGGGTCAGCCCAATATGGGAGGAGAAGTTCGGGCGGAAGTCTGGAGATGGAGTAGTGTGGGCTGTCGCTGACTAAGGGAAGCTCCCAGTCTGGGGGGGTGGGGGGTGACTCCAGGCCTGGAGTGCTCGGATGCAGCCAGGAGTGAGATCTTGGTGGCAGGCACAAGGCAGAGCGGAAAGGACAGTGGGAGAGAGCACTATTCAGGAGAGATCTTCAGTGTGGAACTACAAGTGTCAGGAGTTGGTGAGCAACATAACCTGGGATACTGTTAGAGGCATTCCAGAGCGGACTGGGGTGAGAGACAGTCTGGGAATGATGCATAAGCCAGTTTAGGATTCCTATGTTGCTGTGGTAGTGGAGAAGGCCGTTGCAATTGGAGAAGCTGGAGGGGCCTGGAAGAAGATGGGCTGGGAGTAGTAGTCCATCAAGCCAGCTAGCACACAGTACTTTGCTACACTTTGGAGGCTATTAGTCTCTGCCTGTAATGGGCGGTCCGGAGGCCCTGCGTCTCAACTACAGCAGGCCTCACCATGTGCTAGGTAGGCCAAAGAAGATGTATGGCGGCCTGATAAATATCCTGTCAGGTCTCACCTGTGCTGAGCAAGTGTTGTGCAGGAGTGAGGAACAAGGAGGAACAAAATAACTCAACACACAGCCATTAACCACTTGACAACTGGGCACTTAAAGCGGAGGTCCGAGGGCTAAAAAAAAAATTAAAAGTCAGCAGCTACACATACAGTAGCTGCTGACTTTTAATATTAGGACACTTACCTGTCCTGGAGACCAGCGATGTCGGCACCCGCCGCCGATCTTCGGATCGGGGGACGGGTGCAGCCGCCTCCATCGCGGGTAAGGGAACCCGGACGTGTAAGCAGTACAGCTTCACGCCGGGCACCTTACCGCGCATGCGCGAGCTCTGCCATGCTCTGCTACTGGCCAGGCGGCCAGAAGCAGAGCGAGCAGGGAGGAGGGAGCCGGGCTGCTGACGTCAGCGGCCGCGTCCGCCGGCCAGAGCTCCCGGATGTGTGGAAAAGGACACCTGTCTAAAGACAGGTGTCCTCTTCCCCCTCCCCCCCGAAAGGTGCCAAATGTGACACCTGAGGGGGGGTGGAATCCAACTAGCGGAAGTTCCACTTTAGGGTGGAACTCCGCTTTAAACCCCCTTAACAACCAGACCAATTTTCAGCTTTCAGTGCTCTCACATTTTGAATGACAATTACTCAGTCATGCAACACTGTACCCATATGAAATTTGCGTCCTTTTTTTCACACAAATAGAGCTTTCTTTTGGCGGTATTTAATCACCGCAGGGTTTTTTATTTTCTCTTACGTTCACTGACAGACGCAGCCCTTCATTAGACAAGTGGGGTTATGCTCATCCTACTAGGAGTAGACTTGGCAAAAAAAGCAAAAGGATAGGCTGGCCCCTCCCAGGGAGCCATCCTCACTTCAGCATATAATCCCCCTGCTGTACATAGCATATCAGTTTTATTTTGCCTAGTGCAAGGAGTTAGACCTGGCTCCCTTATGGGACCTGCGGTTCACCTTTTTTGCTACCGCTTTTTTATTTTTCTCAAGCTATCTGATGAAGACTGCTATCAAGAAGCCGGCTGGGGCATAGAGGATATCTAAAAATCCTGAACTTTCTCCAGCACGGCCGACGGATGCGAGCTACCCTTAGCCTTGGCGGGGTCCTCCGCATCGTGCCCGTTCCGTGCGGGCGGCCAGTGGATGTTCCCCATTTGCGCCCAGTGACCGGACTCGGTTCCTGTCCAGAGTCCTTGGCCTGCAGCATCCCTCTCCACAGTGGGAGGAAGGTCTGCAACCGGGTGGCTAACCGCTACGCCCGTCGGACTGGTGAGTGACCCCCTCTCCCCCCCTAGGGGCACGGAGGGGGGCAACTGGGCGAGAATTTTGCGGATAGCCGGCCGGTGGAGGGTCTATTTTGGGGCTTAGGCCTCCCCTGGGTGTCCTCGCCCCCCTCCTATCACCCCCCCGCACCGCACCCTGCGCCGTTTAAAACCGCCATTTTGCGGCGGATCGCCACCATTTTACTGTAGCCACGGCCATTTTGCTGTGGATTTTGGCCTCTAGTGTCGACCGACGGCCATTTTGCCGTAGTCACGCCCTGTATAATCAGGCTTGGGCCTCTTGTGTCCGCCCGGCGGCCATTTTGGGATATGCCTGGAAGGAGAAAAAACGTGCTTTCTCTGCAGACACTTCCTCTTTCACTCTGGAGCGTGGATGGCACAGGCAGCTCCTCTGACTGGCGATCATATGGAAAATTCCTACTGGGAAGCAGTGCTTGAGGCATCAAACAGCAAGTATAGCTGTGTTCTCCCTGGGTTGCTGGTAGCAGTGGGTGCAGTCCTCCTGGGCCTTCCCTGGGTGTTCTGTGGGGTAGCGGTGGTGGTCACATTGTGGGGGTGCCAGAGCTTTTTCTGTCTGTCAGGGTCCGGTGGCGCAATGGCGGCTGAACCTGCAGGTCCTTCCAAGCTGGAGCCAGTGGAAGCGCAACCTGCGCTGGGAACACTGGTAACCCTGGACCAGTTAAGAGCAGTATTTGGGGAATATTTTCCCCGGGAGGATTCTGAACCGGAAGTGGCCTGTGTGGTCATGGGGACCCCCGTAGAGCTTTCAGAGGGCGAGCTGGTGCCCTCGGACGGCGAAGAGGATCAGGGGGCCTCAGTAGCGTGCGAAAAGGCGCTGGTGGCCGCCCTGATCGCCAATATTCGTGCGTCCTTGCGACTGGACCAAGATGGGGAGTCGCAGGAGTCCGCATACGTTTGTGGGTCTCTTAATCCACCTAGGTCTCCTAGGGCTTACTCTTAGGATGAGTTTTTTGACCAGCTGGTATATAAGGAATGGCAGCGTCCGCAGAATTCCTTCGCCCTGCCAAACGTTTCACTGTACGCTACACTTTTGAGGATATCTTTGTGAAGAAGTGGGCATCTCTCGCAGTGGACCCTCCGGTGGCTTGCCTGAATAAGGCGACGACCATCCCCTTGGAGGGGTCTCCTTCTTTTAAGGATCCGGCCGATTGACGGACGGAGGCACTGTTTCTTGTTGGCGGGGTCAGTCATAAGACCGGCTCTGGTGTCAGCTATGGCTGCGCAATCACTTACAGAGTGTGCGACTGAGTTGCACTGCGAGTTGAGCTGCGGGAACTCACCTGAGGCGTCACAGCGAGCAGAGCACCTGATAGAGGGGCTTCGATGCCTGTGTGATGCAGCTTTGGACCTGCTTCCCATGCTCTCTAAAATGTCTGTTTCGCAGTCACTATCAGACGGTACGCTCCTGGTCCGGTGACCATGCGTCTAAGAAGGGTCTCACGGATCTCCCTTTTCGGGGTAGTTGACTTTTTGGGGCACAACAGGAGGAAATCATTAAGGATTTCACTGGAGGGAAGAGTACTTTTCTTCTGGAGCCCAAGCGGCAGGAGTTCCGCCATAAGCAGGGTCCTGTTTCTTCGGATCAGAAGACGTTTTTTCATGCGCCCGGTGCAGCGTGCAAGGGCTCAAGGCCCGGCAAGTCTGCCTTGGGGTTCGGTAAACAACCCTGGCAGTGTAAGAACGAAAAGGCCGAGGACAAGTCCTCCTCCACATGATGGGTTGCCCCCGCCCGATTCTGGGTGGGGGCCGACTTCTGGGGTTCGCAGACAGGTGGACTACCTGCATTTCCGACCGGTGGGTGCAGGAAGTGGTGTCCTCCGGGTACAGGATAGAGTTCAGCACTCTACCCCCAGACAGGTTCTTCCCATTGAACTTAAGACTCCCTCTGGGGCGTCGGGAGGCTCTCCTGGAGGCTGTTCGGAAGGTCTGCGAACAAGGGGTAATTGTGCCGGTACCTCCGCTGGAAGGATTCCATGGTTTCTATTCAAATTTTTTTGTGGTACCCAAAAAGGGTGGAGTCAGGCCAGTTCTGGACTTAAGAGCACTAAACCACTTTGTAAAGGCGTGAAAATTCAGAATGGAATCTGTCCGTTCGGTCATGGCCGCCCTGCACCAAGGGCGTCTCTGGATATCAGGGACACGTACCTCCATGTTCCCATTTGTCTCCGGCACCAGCGCTTCCTGCGTTTTGCGGTGGGAGACCTACATTACCAATTTGTGGCACTTCCCTTCAGTCTTACCTCGGCTCCTCGGGTGTTCACCAAGCTGGTGACCCCGGTGCTGGCGCTATTGAGGCAGAGAGGCATTGCGGTGGTAGCATACCTCAACGGTTTACTCCTGAGAGTGGAGTCTGCTTCGGCTCTGGAGGAGAACGTGGCTATCACCATGGCCTCGCTAAAACACTTCAGCTGGCTGATCAACCTGCAGAAGTCGACATTGATCACGTCCTGTCGCCTGGAATATCTGGGTCTGATTCTGGACACGGAGCAGGCGAGGGTGTTCCTACCTCCGGTCAAGTTACTGACATTACAAGCAGCGGTGTGAACCCTGCTGTCACGTAAGTGGCCCTCCTTACGGTTCTGTATGCGGGTGTTGGGGCTCATGGTTTCAGCTTTCGAGGCAATACCTTACGCCCAGAGTCACACTCAGCTTCTAAAGCGAGCGATTCTGTCAAGTCACCGCTGTCCCTGGACAGGCTGATCAGGTTGGATCACCAGACCAGAAGATCGTTGACATGGTGGCTTAGGGCCCTGGCCCTAAAGCTGGGGAAGTCTTTCCTCCCCCTGAACTGGTCGATAGTAACGACGGACGCCAGCCTTTCAGGCTGGGGAGAGGTCCTGGGGCAGTTGTCTGCTCAGGGACATTGGTCGGCGCAGGAATCTAGCTGCGGAAGCGGCTCTCTTTCTGAGATGGGCAGAACTTCACGTGCCGGCAATCTCCGCCATTTACATTCCGGGCGTAGAAAACTGGCAGGCGGGCTTTCTCAGTCGCCAGACACTGGATCAGGGGGAATGGTCCCTACATCCAGAGGTGTTCCGCCAGATTTGCCACAAGTGGGGCACACCAGACGTGGACCTCATGGTGTTCAGGTTCAGTCACAAGGTGCAGACCTTTGTGTGCAGAACAAGAGAACCGTTGGCAGTCGCCATGGACGCATTAGTAGCAAATTGGAGCCAGTATCGGCTCCTGCACGCCTTTCCTCCGATCAAGCTTCTTCCGCGGTGACTGCGCAGAATAGCAGAGGAAGGGATTCCAACAATCCTGGTAGCTCCGGATTGGCCTTGGCGCCCTTGGTACGCCGACATGGTGCGGATGGTAACAGATGTTCCCTGGCGTCTTCCGCTACGCAAAGACCTACTCACAGGGACCCATCCGGCACCCTGCTTTACCCTCGCTGGTTTTGACGGCTTGGCTATTGAGTCCCAGGTGTAGAGGGATTGGGGTGTCTCTGACTCCGTGATCGCTACCATGCTTAGGGTGCGCAAGTGTACTTCGCGCAAGATTTATCTTCGGACCTGGAAGGCCTATATCGCCTGGTGTGAGGCGGAGGGTTGGAACCCTCACTCTTACGTGGTGTCCAGGGTGCTGGCTTTTTTGCAGTGGGGCCTGGATAAAAAGTTGGCACTGAGTACTCTCAAGGGTCAGATTTCGGCTCTGGTGATTCTCTTTCAAGCGTCACATTCGTTGATCTGTACATTTGTACAGGGTGTACGACATGTGGCTTCTCAGATACGGTCGCCCCTGGTGCCGTGGGATTTAAATCTGGTGCTTTCTGTACTGCAGAGGCCACCATAAGAGAAGATCAGGGATATTCCCTTACAATTGCTGTTGCAGAAAGTGGCTTTCTTAGTGGCTGTTATATCCGCTAGGCGGGTGTCTGAGTTGACGGCGTTGTCTGCAAGTCTCCTTACTTGGTCCGTCATTAGGACAAGGTGGTCTTGCGACTTTGCCCTTCATTTCTACTGTAGGTGGTCTCTTCTTTTCACATGAATGAGGATATTGTTCTTCCCTCATTGTGCCCACACCCATCGCATTCCAAGGAATTTGATCTACACTCTTTGGATGTTGTGAGAGCTTTGCAGGTGTATTTGGCGGCTACAGCTTCCTTTCGGAAGTCTGCTGCGGTTTGTGCTGACGGAAGGTCCGCGCAAAGGCTTGGCGGCCTCGTCAGCTACTGTTTCCCGCTGGATCAGACAGACCGTGACTCATGCGTATACTGTTCGGGGCAAAGTATCCTTTTTTCCTGTCACGGCTCATTCCACTTGGGCCTCGGTGCACACGTTTACTAAGTTTTACAAAGTTGATGTTTCAGCATCGGCGGATGCTGCTTTTCGCCGCAAAGTTTTGCAGGCGGCGGTGTAGGCGCGGCTGGCGCCTCCTGAGAGGATTCTGTTGGGTACAGTTGTTGTTTGCCCTCCCCTCTTGACTGACACAGCTTTGGGACATCCCCACTTGTCTAATGAAGGGCTGCGTCTGTCAGTGAACGTAAGAGAAAAGAGGAATTTATTAAAACTTACCGTAAAATCCTTTTCTCTGAGTTCACTGACAGACGCAGCACCCACCCCTCTGTGTTGAGTTTGTATGGCTTGTTACGAACTGATATGCTATGTGCAGCAGGGGGATTATATGCTGAAGTGAGGACGGCCCCCTGGGAGGGGCCAGCCTATCCTTTTGCTTTTTTTGCCTAGTCTACTCCTAGTAGGATGAGCATAACCCCACTTGTCTAATGAAGGGCTGCGTCTGTCAGTGAACTCAGAGAAAAGGATTTTACGGTAAGTTTTAATAAAATCTCTTTTTTTTGCGCTATAAAAAAAGACTGAAAATTTTGTAAAAAAAATTATTTTTCTTCGTTTCTGTTATACAATTTTGCAAATTAGTAATTTTTCTTTATAAATTTTGGCCAAAATTTATACTGCTACATATCTTTGGTAGAAATAAAACAAATTAGTGTATATTATTTGGTCTTTTTGTAGGTTATAGAGTCTACAAGCTATGGTGCCAAACACTGAATATTGATCACACCTGATGTACTGATGACCTATCTCATTTCTTGAGACCCTAACAAGCCAGGAAATTACAAATACCCCCCAAATGACCCATTTTTGGAACGTAGACATTCCGAGGTATTTAGTAAGGGGAATTTTTTTAAGTTGTAATTTTTTCCCACAATTCTTTGCAAAATGAAGTTTTTTTCTTTCTTTTTTTTTTTCACAAAATTGTCATATGTTAACAGGTTATTTCTCACACCCAGCATATGCATACCACAAATTACACCCCAAAACACATTCTACTACCCCTCCTGAGTATGGCGATACCACATC
>BLSH010425067.1:714436-728600 GCA_018402905.1 Glandirana rugosa
CGGTTCTCTGAGTCCAGGGGATGTCTTTTTAGGATTTATTACTCAAGAACTTTAACAGGAGAGGGGTTTAGGGTCATGGGTTACTCCAAAACAAACAGCAAACAAACCAGCTTCTCTCTTGGCTCTCAATAGCAGCTCCTCTGGAGGTATCTGTCAGTATATCTAAGGCCCCACAGCTGTAGGCCATAAGGGCAATTGTTAGCAACTGGTTCCCTTTCTTCTAAGCAACTGTGAGTCTCCCCTAAGTTTCTTACTCACAGTGGCCTAGCTGTTGGTTGCTACCCAGACTCCACGGGTAGATACTTCAAGAGGGAAATTATAAAGTCCTCCTCCAGACCCAGACTGTGAATCCCCTTTTTATTTGTGTTCCTTTGGTGCTTGGTGCAGCAGATGCTGAGATCCAAACAGTGGTTTCTTGTCTTAGTGATCCTTCTCCTAGGAGCAGCAGCCCCAGGAGTACTGAAACCCTACCTGATAGGGAAAGAACAGTCTGTCCAGGGCTCCTGCATGTTTATCACCTCCCTAGCCACCTTTCGGATGCCCCCTTCTAGGGATTGGCCAGGGCATGATAAATATTCAGTAGATCATTTGAATCTCCCTCTCTGTGCTCTGAAAGCATCAAACTTTCACCCCAGGAATCCTGAGCAGACCAGATCAATCAACCACCACAGCACTGATTACAGTGGAGCAAACAACTAAATTTGCCAAGCATTCTAACTAGGAGGGCGTTACACCAGCGATTAACGGCCATTTATAACAGAGATGTACAATGTAGTTGCTATAGTCAGTTGCAGTTTTTCTTAGCTACAGGTGAAACTTGTGCTACATCATTACATTAGTATTCGCTGATCCAAATCACTCTCCTTCAGCGAACTGTAGCTAAGCCATAGGGGTAAATAAAGAATGATTGTCTCATGGTGAGCTTTTCTTCAACATGACCGCTAAAACTCAGTCACTGAGGTTACAAATCACTATAAAGTGAGAGAGTTTGCAATTAAATAGAAAATAATTATAATTTCCTTAAACTGGTTCTAAAGGCAAAAGGTTTTTCACCTTAATGCATTTTTTAAGGGCTTTGAAGTGAAATTAGTTGGCTAGATGGCAAAAAATAATTTTGTGATGAACATTTTTTCATAATTTCCATACAAACGTCACATTAAAATCTAACCTATATGGGCAGTTTAAGGTGACATCAGATTTAGATCATTCGATTTATGACAAGCAATCCAAAAATTAATTGATACCCACCTATGCATAGATGGGTAATAGGATGTTCATACTGAACATCCTGATCCCATGGGGGACAATAGACAAACCCATGCAATGATCACTTGACTGAGCTGGTTATACAATTACATTTTCCATCTGACAAAAAGTAAAAGAAATAGAAAAGATATGGTCCTCTTTTGTCTCAAAATGGGAACAAATACCTAAATAGATCCTTTTCCCCTAATAATTGGAAAAATATGTTCTATCTTTTCACACAAATTATCAATATCTTCCTATTTTCAGGAAAAAAAAACAATAAGATCACCTCCCTGTGGTACCGGACCCCTGTAAAACGTAATCATATCTGTACTTCCATCCCCAGAACTTGCTGGGAATGTCTTGAGGGGGGGTTCTTACCTTCATATTTGGTGAAAGTGTAAAGGAATAGTCACTTTTTGGCAGAATATATTTACCACATGCAACAAAATATCTATTTCCAACGTGGAGACCTTGACCATAGTTCTTCTTTCAATGCCCAAGGACCCATTTCTAAGATTAAAAACGTATATTAAGGCATTGCCTCATGTCAGCACAGGTAGCTATCGCTCGTCTCTGGAAATCCACTACCCCATTACACTTGAAATAGGCCCATAATCTAAATGATGTTGATGGCCAAGACTGACAGCTTCCAAGCTCTTTTTAATTATTGTGAGCTAATACCAGATTGTTCTATATATCCTGAACTTATTTATCTGTCATTGGGACTTCAAACTTTGGTAACTTAAAATGACCTAGGTTCTCACTGAACTGCAACAGGACTGCCAGAACTGGAGCGGGACTGCCTGAACTATGACAGAGACTGCCTGAACTGCAACAGGACCGCCTGAACTGCGATAGAGACTGTCTTAATTGCAACAAAGACTGCTGGAACTGCAACAGAGACTGCCCAAACTGGAACAGAACTGCCTGAATTATGACACAGTCTCACAGACTGCCTGAATTGCAACAGGACTGCTGGAACTGCAAAAGAGACTGCCCAAACTAGGCTGCCTGAACTGCAACAGGACTGTCAGAACTATGACAGGAGTGCCTGAACTGTGACATAGATTGCCTGAACAGGGACAGGACTGCCTGAGCTGACAGGGAATGCTTCAACTATGACAAGGACTTAGGACTGTGTGATCTGTTGCAGTGTAATCAACATTGACCTGATACACAGGTCGGTAGACATGAAAGTATCACGCTTTTGATGGTCATATGCAGTTTGCCCAGAGAGGAGTCAATAGCTGAGCCATGTATGGTAATGTTGTTCTGTTCAATCATTTTTATTTAATTTCAAGAACAAGATTACCGTAAGACTTGAAGGATGGATGACTCGTTAAAAAGAATACATTGTTATTGGAAAAATGTTGCCAGATCTGCATACAGTTAAATATAGTAACATGTGAACATGTCCATGGATTGGGTTGCCAAGAAATGTATTCATAAGAGGCTGAGTTGCGCAAATTTGAATGGTCTAAAGCGGAGGTTAAAGGGCAGGTAAAAAGGAAAGGGGGTAATTTCATTTTTTTTTTACTACAACAAAACAGTAAAATGGAAAATGCAGTAACCTAGAGCAATTGGTCAGCAGTCATCTGTGCACTAAACTAAAGGAGAAATTTGATCACTCTGTAGCAGTTACTTCAACCACACCAAATTTTCTCCACTTTGTGTTATTGAATTAAATCAGATTTTTCACTTTGTTCCTAATTCTGATGTTAATGGTAACCGCACTACACCCACGCTATGTCATGGGCTGTTTTACCCATCAGCCTGCAGTGAGCGTGTAATTATCTGGCAAAATGTCTTGTTTGAATTGTAACTAGAGGTGGAAGAGAACAAGCAGGACTAATTAATAACAGCCACTTACAATGATCTGGTCTCCAGGGGTCAGAGAGGCTAAACAGACCTCCTGCATGAGCTTCTGGAACTAATGGCTTGCAGTTTAAATATACTAACTGCCTACTTTTATTACACACTTTCTGGTACACATTAAAAGCTCCATAAAGGTAATTGCGGAACAATTTTAGGATATAATTAAAATTTATGTAGAAATGTAACCTGTAAATGGATATAGCATAAAGCTGTAAACCAATTGTTTCCATAGTTTGACTACCACCACCCTTGTGAACCCACTGCTGCCTTGCTGGGGCACCCTAAAACCTGAAGTCATGATCATATCAGTGAATATTTTGATGCAGTTGAATGCATGTACATCTTCACAAAAAATGCATGATTAGATTTGCATACCTCCCAACTGTCTGTCATTTAGAGGGACTGTCCCTCATTTGGATCTGAATCTCTGACTCTCTTTCCTCCTTAGTTGTCTCCCTTTTTGGTCTGATGTACATATATCTATGAAAATGTACCAAAAGAGTTATTCTGCACTAAAACGTTCGACCTATTGCTTAATTATCTTGTTTGCTATTTTAAAAAGCCTGTATAAAAAAATGAATGTTAGAAAACAAAAACTATGTCAGGTTTTGTCAATCATTTTTGGCACATAAATCCTTAATGGTTTGAAGAATTGAGGACTTGGCACTGTTGAGTCAATTGCCTAAATACATTGGGCTAGTAAGTGTGCCTTTTTCTGGCATTTATGAAGAAAACACAGATATGTAAACAGTTTCGCTGTCTATAATGGTAAAAATATCATTGTGCACAATCATATAACAAGAGACCTCAGCCTAGATGTAATGTGAAAGGCCCAATAAAGTATATTTAAAGTGGAACTAAAGCCCTCAGATACTCACCTCTGTTTCAACAATGCAGCCATTAGATCTCCCACTGTGTGCTGACATCTTCTCCTTGGGCTTCTTTCAGATTCCAAGTGTTCAGCCATCTTTATTGGCGGCAGGGGATAATGCGACTACCATGCATGTGCAAGGGAGTCATTCATCCGAGTACAGAAACACCATGGTGAGATAGTGAGATATTACCCTGCACTGCGCATGCAAAGCTCAGTGTACATTCAGTAGACTCTAGGAGGTGGTAATGGGTCTATCCCACCAGACTTGCCAGACTTTCTCACATTTTTTGGGCATCCCTTGTTCAGATATGTGTCTTTGTAGAATGGAACCACTTTATTTACTAACCATTTCCAGTAAGTCAGAGAGGGTGTCATTGGTTTCTTCCAATAAAGGATCAGCGCCATATGAACATAAAATAGCAGCAGACTGAGTAGAGTATGTTGAGCCATGGTGGGTGCTAGACCTTTCACTAGGCCTAGAAGGCAAACTGTCACCGTCATGGGCAGGGGCAGGGAGGTAACTTCCGTTATGAAGGCAGACAGTACAGTTGCATCACAATTTGGTACAAGAGGAATCAGAGGGCCCTGCTCGTTAGAGTTTACAATCTAAGAGGGAGGGTCAATTGATACAAAAGGTAATAGCTGTGGGGGATGAGCTGATGTAGAAAGTAAGACAGTGTATTAGATAGAAGCTGGATAGGCTTCTTTAGAGGGAAAGGTTTTTAGGGATCGTCTAAAGATGGATAGATTAGGAGACAGTCGGACAGATTGGGGTAGGGAGTTCCAAAGGATGGGAGAAGCTCTGAAGAAATCCTGGAGGCAAGCATGGGAGGAGGTGACAAGGGAGCTAGAGAGCAGGAGGTCTTGGGAGGACCGAAGAGGGCGGCTTGGTTGGTATTTTGAGACTAGGTTAGAGATGTAGCTGGGGGCAGAGTTGTGGATGGCTTTGTAAATTATTGTTAGTACTTTGAATTATATTCGTTGGGTGAGTGTAAACCAGTGAAGAGATTGGCAGAAAGGGGTGGAGGACACTGAATGGTTGGTAAGGTAGATACATCTTGCAGCAGCATTCATTATGGACTGAAGGGGGGAGAATGTATGCAAAGGTAATCCAATGAGGAGAGAGTTGCAGTAGTCGAAGCGAGAGATAACCAGAGAGTGAATTAGGAGCTTGGTGGTGTCATTGGTTAAAAAGGAGCGTATTCTAGAGATGTTGCAGAGGCTAAGGCGACATGATTTGGACAGGGACTGGATGTGGTCCTGAAAGGACAGTTCAGAGATTAGGGTTACCCCTAGCACCCTGGCATATGGGGACGCACTAATAGTTGTGCCATTGATCTTAACAGAGAAGTCAGGGGAAAGGGCACGTCGGGCAGGAAATATCATGAGCTCAGTTTTAGATTCAGTTTGAGGGAGTGCTGTGACATCCAGACTGATATGTCTGTTAGTAAGGCAGTGATCTGTGAGGAGACTGATGGGGTGAGCTGAGGGGTAGACAGATAGATTTGGGTGTCATCGGCATATAAATGATAGCAGAAGCCATGGGAGGTTATCAGCTGACCCAGGGAGGACCTGTAGATTGAGAATAGTAGGGCTCCAAGGACAGAACCTTGGGGTAACCCCAACGGTAAGAGAAGTTGGAGAGGAGGAAGTGGAGTTGTACGTGACACTGAAGGTGTGGTGAGATGGGTAAGATTCAAACCAACAGAGAGCACAGCCATGGAGACCAAGCAAATTAAGTTTTTTGAGGAGAAAGGGGTGATCAACTGTATCAAAGGCAGCGGAGAGGTCCAAGAGTAAGAGTGACCGTTTGTTTTTGCCGTTAGTAAGTCGTTTGTGAGTTTTAGGAGTGCAGTTTCTGTTGAGTGCTGTGGAGGAAATCCAGACTGAAGGGGATCAAGAAGGTTATTTTCAGTGAGGTGGTCACTCAATCGGTTGTAGACTAAGCGTTCAAAAATTTTGGAGGCAAAAGGGTTGTTCAGATTGGTGGGGTCCAGTGTGGCCTTTTTTGGTATGGGTTTAATAGATTAACTATATCTCCCAGCACCCCTAGAAGACATCATTTATGATTACAGATATTTAGAATGGAAAAGCTGTCAGACATAAATTCAGTTACTGCTCCAGGTCGTATGCAAAGAAAATCCCTTTCCCCCGCTGGCATTTGTGACATATTGGTGTATTGCCCACCCCATGATAGTATCCACTCTGGACAAGATGAGTGTAAAGTAATAAGAGTTAGAAAATTCTTCCTAGTCTTAATCATCCAGATCTGGGATATCTCGTAAACCATTGGTCTGTGATTGACTGTAGTCTAGGATTAGGCTTCATGCACACAGGACTTTTAAAAAACAGCCAAAAAACGTCAGTAGCTTATCAGGGATGTTTTCAGCTTTTACCAGCGCTATATTACCACCGTTTTTTCGTGCTTTTTAGCGTTTTTTTTTTTTTTAATTTTCAATTGATCTAAAACATCCAAACACGTTGGGGATTGACGTTTTTGAGCGTTTTTAGGCGTTTTTTTGGTGTTTTTGAGAGTTTGAACATTTTTACAGTTGAAAAACATCCAAAATAACCCTCTTGTAAACCGTTACATATACCCAGTGAAATGACTAGGTTCAGGTGATACGCAGAAATGAAACAAATCCCCCTAGTTGTACGTGTCTATCTGCAGTCTTCTCTTCTCTGAGCTGATTGGATGGAAGCTACACCCAACCCCCCCATTCCCTTTACACAGCACATAGAAACTGGGCTTAGGCTGTCAATCACAGGCTGTGCACAGGAGCTCCCTCCTTTGTCACTTTTACTTCTTGGTGTCAGGAAATCTTATCAGAAGTGACTAGTACAGATGGCAGAGGAATGAGGCAGCAGTCAGAAATGACACCTAGTGCTCTGGATTGAAACACACTATAGAGGGACATGCTTTGTTCATAATTTGTGTCAGATGTTTGTGAGCAAGTCAGGGTGACTGGGTTGTCACCATGTCCTTCATGTTTCCCTTCTTATTGGGCACCAAGCAAGGGTCACATGAGAGGCCTACCCCAGAGTGGGTTCTTCTGGGCCATGCTGGGCACTTTGGACAGGGTCAGGTCACTGCCATACACATGGGGTACCTTTACTTGAGCCACGCTGACGACCCTGACAGATGACTAAACATTAACAAACTCTAGTAAACTCTCTTGATGTATTAAGCACTTGTGCATTTAGGAGGGACACGCACAGCCAATGCCCTCTCTACCTGTCCAGCGTATCACTGATACCTCACTCCCAGTAGTGGTATAGGGTTCCGCCGCGCATCTAGCGCGGACTATATGCATGCACTTCACTTAAAGCGGAGTTCCACCCAAAAGTGGAACTTCCGCTTTAAGGGAAGGTGACACCCCAACATGCAACAATTGGCAAGTCATTTTTTTTGGGGGGGGACTCTGTTTCAAAGGGTCCCAGGTCCTCTTCCTCTCCTAGAGCCACGGCCCCGGAAGGAAGTTCACCTTCCCCCCCCCCTCCCTCTCGGCGATCTTCTGGTGAAGCTAAAGCCGGGTGCCCACACTTGTGATGCCGGCGCCACCGAGAGGAGGGAGAGAAGAGCGAGCCCTCAGGTGGCTGCATCTCTGGAGCCAGGGACAGGTGAGTGTCCGATTGTTAAAAGATAAAGTGCTAACATGTCCTTAGTCCCTAACTACATGCTTGTGGCTGCCCCAGCATAAAACCTGTTCATGCAATAGCCCAATACTGTTTGAGCCAATGTCTGGAGTCTAGCCTCATCTTCGGCAGGATACAGGCCATCCAGGCTCTGGTACCAGCATCAGGCAAGCCTGGCAGGGTGATCAGGCCTAACCAAACTCCTTCTTTTTTCTCTGTGACTCTGAGTTCCCCTCGCGGAAATGGGTCCTTGTCTTTTTTATAGCACACAGGACTGGAGGGTTGGACCCAAGAAGACCCGCCAGGAAAAACACAGGAGTTACAGTTAGCCCCTAGCTTCCTGTTTGGGTAGCAATAGTCTTTTGACTAAAAATGCCATTTTAGTTTTAGTCGTATTTTAGTAATCAGAATTGTTTTAATTTTAGGTGTATTTAGTCGACTAAAACATCGTACATTTTAGTCGACTAAAATCTCCAGTACATTTTAGTCAACTAAAATCTCCAGTACATTTTAGTTGACTAAAATCATTTTAGTTGACTAAAATCTAACAGGGTTCTATTTATTACAATAGTAACGGGTTTAGTTAAATTGTAATGCATTATTTAAGCATTTTTTTAGAATTTCCAAACTCATTATATACCCCTGGAGTAAATAAAATCTAATATCATATTATTATTTATGGTATTAAGGTTTTAACAAACTACACAGACACTCTGGGTGGTGGTCTGAGGAGGCCTGTAAAGCACAGTGCTCTGGACGGTCTGAGGAGGCTTGTAATGCTGCACAGTGCTCTGGACGGTGGTCCATGGGGACCTGTAATGCACAGTGCTCTGGACAGTCTGAGGAGGTCTGTAATGCTGCAGAGTGCTCTGGATGGTGTTCTGAGGAGGCCTGTAATGCACACAGTGCTCTGGATGGTGGTCTGGGGAGGTCTGTAATGAACACAGTGCTCTGGATGATCATGAGGCCTGTAAATGTTGCATGGTGCTCTGGACGGTGGTCTGAGGAGGCCTGCAATGCTGCACAGTGCTCTAGGTGGTGGTCTGAGGAGTCCTGTAATGCATACAGTGCACTGAATGATGGGGAGGCCTGTCTCTGCTCCACAGTGCTCTGGACAGTGGTCTGAGGAGGCCTGCAATGCACAGTGCTCTGGATGGGGGACTGAGGAGGCCTGTAAATAAATGCTGCTCAGTGCTCTGGATAGTCTGAGGAGGCCTGAATTGCACATAGTGCTCTGGACGGTCATCTGAGGAGGTCTGTAATGCTGCACAGTGCTAAGCACGCCTCACCACTAAGCACGCTATTACTGTGATTGCTGGGAGGGGAAACACTCACAAGCTTTACAGGCAGAGCTCCAAGGAAACCAGAAATTCATGTTGGTAAACGTCCCTACGTGACATTTTTATTTCTCTTTTGTACTTTGATGAAAATGGGAATTGATTTTCATCATAGTTTTCATCAATTAACAAAAATGTGGGGAAATTTTCGTTTAGTTTTCATCATTGGAAATATGCCGCTGACAAAAATTATGACAAAGATGTTTTTGTTGACGAAATTAACACTGCCTTTCGGGCTGCATAAGGGCCGGTTCACACTTGAGTGGCGCGACTTGCCAGGGCGAAGCAAGTCGCTCCGCTCGAGGCAATCTCAACGCGGCTTGTAAGAAGTCAATGCAAGCCGCGCTGAGATCGCCCTGAAAATAGTGCAGGAACTATTTTTCTAAGTCGGAGAGAAGCGATTCGCTCCCATTAGAACGGTTCCATTGCACAGCATTGAGGCGACTTGTCAGGCGACTCAAGTTGCCCGACAAGTCGCCTAGATGTGAACGGGCCTCGAAGTCACGCCGCCCAAGTGTGAACCGGCCCTAACTCACCCCAACATTTTACTTTACAGGATATACAAAAATTATAGATACGGGTCCACCTGGGTGGCTAACAGGGACCTATATTGGAGTAATTAGGGTACCACGTCCCTAAATCATACTGGAAAGAAAAGCACATAGGATAGCACCTGGGACTTTATGGGTACCGTAAGAATTTAAACCTTCACAGGAGTCAGAACATTGTAGATATAAAAAATTGTTTTATTTCACTGCATTTCTTAAAAAACTCACAGTTGTGAGTATATATCATTCACAAAACAATAAAAACGTAAGGGGACATTTACCAAATGAGTATATTGGGTCTATTGGCCCTAGTGGAATCCCTCATGGCTAATGGGTCCTAATGTGCTGACAGACTATACCTATCAGCATAAGGGTGAAATAATAATATCCAGTCTCACAGTGGTTTTGGGAAGGGCCCATAAATAAGGACCACATAGTCAAAGTACAAACAGTTTCATTGGTACTACCACTGGATAGATAATGGGTACTTCCAAGTTATCAGCTGTTGGTATAGTCCAGCATTTGCACCCACGATCATGCCTTGGGGATTCCTCTTTACATGTTTCGCGTTTAAGTTGTATATATGCTTCTTCAGAAGATTAGGGCTTGTAAGACCAGTCTGCAATACAGGAATACAATAACATAGTTTCCACGAATATACACACAAAAAATACAGTGTTATTAGTACAATTCCTTTTATACTTAGACTTACTTCTATGATCCTTGAATACAAGACGAGTGCCTCAGAGATCTGCCCACTCAGAGACCCCCCAGATGTCACAGTGGGGTGTGGGGACGCATAAGCAATTATCTGTGAAAGCATGTTTTTAAGTAATTGTCTTTAGGGGATGATCGATTACTTATGTTTTATTATATTTATATTAGCAACTAGTTTATCCACAACCACCAGAGAGCTTCTATATCAAATTGTATTAGAGATGGGGTTGCAATGATTATTCAAACCATTAGGTGGCCATCTCGAATAGAAACACCAAAAGAACAGGATTTAGACAGTATAAAATAGTTGAAATGTCTGTATAGCTAGTATGGCTAAAAAAAGCCTTAAATCTTAGTTAGTCAACCATACCTGAGAATGACAAAGTAGAAGTCAGTCTGTTTGTTTCAGTGCTTCAGTGCTCTTTCAAAAGGTCACATCAGAACAAGGATGCATTTGATTTTTGGTTCACAAAGGGTTAGTATCAGGGGCCAGCTGAGATATAAACAGCTTAGAGGTGCATACAATTCAGAAGTTGTGGCATTCACTCCCGTGGTGGATATGTTACCAGGGTCTCTTATCCTAGGTAGATGAAAGTGAAGTGACAGAGTGAAGAGTGCCTTGCTAAAGAGGCTGTATCAATGCCCCAAGGGCTAAAAAGAGGGTCTTGGACTTACCCGATCACAAATGATGTATTGTCTGCTGACGCCCGTCCGATGCAGAGGTGTAGCTCGTGCACGGACCGGCGCCGTCTTAAGCGTCCCGGCCCTGACGTCATTGGAGGGAGACTCCTCTCCATACGTCATTTCCGGCCCGGCGATCTTCCCCGTCAGGACGCATGCGCAAAGCGCTTGCCTTCACTGACCTGGGGATTTTACTTTACAGGTTATCACAAGATGTAAACAAGGTAACAATAATAAAACAAACAGAACTTTTAGCAGGTGAACAGTATTCAACAGCATAAAGCAACTTATCTGGCAGTCTTATTAAACGTAAAAGTCCGGGTGCAACCCAACTTCTCTAGTAACATGGTGGGTACCTCGGATTCTGTGAATCGCCTGGGAAGCAGCTGTCAGGCCATAATATCTCAGCACAGTCCATGTAATTATGTTTTCCCCGTGTTGACTCATACAGTCGTTGCCTCAATGTGTACATTTGGTCGTCTGAAAGTTCTCCGGTGTTCTGGTATGTTAAGTTTCTCCCAAACAGCTCTGTTGTACAATTTAGACCCTCTTCCTCCAACTGGAAAAATTCTTCAGGTACATATTGTAATACGCAACTCTACATCCGCATTACATACTTATCCATGTAGCGTTGGAGCTGGGCTAACCGGAAGATCCTGGCTTGTAAGTGCATCTGACCCAGCAGTAAGTACGCATCCAGTGGGCACAGGCACTCCTGCCCCATTCTCTACACCAACACTGAGTCAGGTGAAGGGGGGTGAGGATAAGGCACACAGGGCTCCGGAGATGGTGGTATTTTCTCATCCAGGGAGAAGATTAGACCATCCCACGAGATTCCCTTGGGCTGGTCTTGAGAGCGCATGGTTTGTACACAGGGCCGTCTTTAATGCAGGGCAAAAGGGGCAGCTGCCCTGGGCCCTGTCATTGTTGTGGGGCCCAAAGCAGCTGCCTCATACTTGCCAACTATCCTGGTTTAAATGCCCTTGTCCCTTGAAGTTTTAGACCTGTGCTGTGTCCCGATATCTAAGTGCTGCTACTAAAGCTGCCCAGCTCTGTCCTATTGTTGTGTACAGATGACTCACCTGTAGACCCTATGTTTGTAAATAACTGGCATAGATATGTAAATAGCGGCAGCATTCATATGTAAATAGTGGCAGCCAGCTGCACTGATATGTAAACAAAGTTGGCATTCATATGTATATCATGCCCCCCTGAGGTCATATTCACCATCACCTATACTGGATGCTGCCCACTGGGGAGACAAAGGCATGCTTGAACGTCCACAGCACATGTCAGCAGATGCATGAGGGTGTCATTGATAATTGATGGCACTGCTGTGTATCTACTAAAGGGCAGCACATTTCTGTGGTGTCAGGAAAGCGACTTTGTGCTCCCCAGTCCATGGTGTGCAGGCAGTGAGGAGATGATGTGCTGTAACCCCTAGCAACCAATCTGTGGGCAGTAATGATGTGCAGTAACCTCTAGCAACCAACGAGTGAGCAGTATTGATGTACAGTAAACTCTAGCAACCAAACAAGCAGAATGCGTGTGCTGTAACCTCTAGCAACTAATCAGTGAGCAGTAATGTGTGCTGTAACCTCTAGCAACCAGACAGCAAGCGACAATGATATACTGTAACCTCTGGCAACCAATCGAAATCACTGCTGATCTGATTCAGTAAATTGATTTTGAGTCTAGTTGCTATTTATTGTATGTTTCAGAGCAGGTGGAGAGTGAAATTGCATGGGGGGGGCAAGAAAATATTTGCCCAGGGTCCAATCAATATTAAAGACGGCCCTGTTTGTACAGTAAGACCATCGGGGTCTCGTCAGCCAGGGAATAGTCCAACAAAGGAGGAATTTGTATGCGCGGTAACGGTGAGTCCAACAGAACAACACTGCTACTGTCCAGCTTTTCCGCTGTTGGTGTTCCATGGATTGTAGGAGGTAGCAGCTCCCTCCTTCATAAGGAGCTTGTGGGGGTTTTGTTGGTTAACCCAAAGGGTTACAGTATCCACAGGTGTGTTGCAGGGTGGCAGCTTGACCGCAGTAGCCATGGGGGAGACCATGCTTGTCACGGCTGGGCCTAAGTTTGTCTAGTCACCTCTGCTATTTTTCTTTTCTTCCTAATCTGTGTTCCCTCTGCACAGCCTGTGTAATTTTTTTGCTTTCTTTGCCCTGAAGCAACAGTAAATCTTAAAGTTGCCTTTATAAATAGTAATCTCAAAAAAATGAATACTTTCATTCACAAAAATTCATATAATCATTTTAACCATTAGCATAGATAAAAGTACTCCACATACAGTACACCCCTCACATTTTTGCAAATGTTTTATTATATCTTTTCATGTGACCACACTTAAGAAATGACACTTTAAAGTAGTGAGTATACAGCTGTATAACAGTGTAAAATTTGCTGTCCCCTTAAAATAACTCAACACACAGCCATTAATGTCTAAACCACTGGCAACAAAAGTGAGTACATCCCTAAGTGAAAATATCCAAATTGGGCCCAAAGTGCCAATACTTTGTGTGGCCACCATTATTTTCCAGCACTGCCTTAACCTTCTTGGGCATGGAGTTCACCAGAGCTTCACAGGTTGCCACTGGAGTCCTCTTCCACTCCTCCATGCCGTCATCACAAAGCTGGTGGATGTTAGAGACCTTGTGCTCCTCCACCTTCCATTTGAGGATGCACCACAGATGCTCAAAAGGGTTTAGGTCTGGAGACATGCTTGTCCAGTTCATCCCCTTTACCCTCAGCTTCTTTAGCAAGGCAGTGGTCATCTTGGAGGTGTGTTTGGGGTCGTTATCATCTTGGAATACTGCCCTGCAGCCCAGTCTCCAAAGGGAGGGGATCATGCTCTGCTTCAGTATGTCACAGTACATGTTGGCATTCATGATTCCCACAATGAACTGTAGCTCCCCAGTGCCTGCAGCACTCATGCAGCCCCAGACCATGACACTCCCACCACCATGCTTGACTGTAGGCAAGACACACTTGTCTTTGTACTCCTCACCTGTTTGTCGCCACACATGCTTGACACCATCTGAACCAGATAAGTTTATCTTGGTCTCATGAGCCCACAGGACATGGTTCCAGTAATCCATGTCCTTAGTGTGCTTGTCTTCACCAAACTGTTTGCAGGTTTTCTTGTGCATCATCTTTAGAAGAGGCTTCCTTCTGGGATGACAGCCATGCAGACCAATTTGATGTAGTGTGCGGCATATGGTCTGGGCACTGACAGG
>BLSH010425067.1:770323-783071 GCA_018402905.1 Glandirana rugosa
CCGTGGCGAGTTAGACCTAACCGTGTGTATGTTGACGAAGGGAGTAAAACCGAGAGCCTTCTCCACGTTTCGACACTGAAGTTTCAGGGTTAACATACATTTTGTTTACGTCGGGAAATTATCCTTTATACAAAATGGAAACTATAAAAGCCAGAGCAACCCTAGCCGACATGAAGCATGCCTGATCTTCATTTCTCATCTTGTCGTTCTTCTCATACCGTCGGTGATACACATCAGAAGGCATGACCACTATTTACACAGGAAAATTCCCTCATAGTTTGTATAATGTGAACTGATCTTAGTTTATATTTCTTCTCACACTGATGTAATCTTTTCCTTGATTGTTCAGCTTGTACCTGTTTTAACAGTGTTTAATCTCTTTTGCACTTCAGGATCAGCATATCATGCCTCCTTCCAGCTTCCTGGCACTTTAGCTTATCTCCCGGTGGGTGCCCACGTGCTCTGAATACCACCTTACGCCAGTTGGTCATAATTGGTTTAGTGGCTGCCATACTCTTCTTGCTGTTCTACTCTTTACTTCTAGTCCGTACGAAGTACAGCCGATCCCAACGAGACCGAAAATATCAAAGGTAAAACATATTTCCTATTAAAGGGCTGCATTTGTTTTACATACAATTGGGACTTTGAAGTCACAGCTTTGCACCTCTTCCGAGAGCCAAAATGAGGGAAGCAGTTGTATGTGTGCCAATCCAGATTGAGCGGTGCCGGAGCTCCTTACTAATTACAGTGCATGGGCACCTCACGAAGATGCCCAGCCCTTTGTGCGTGCTAAATGATGCAACACAGCTTCCGAGTGCCGACAACGCTTGGGGGACCAGTCATTTGAATAGCCCTGCAACAGAAAAAAGGTTGCAAGCCGGAAAAGGCGAAACCACCAGGAAATGTATTTAAAATGATGTAGCCTATGGTAAAGAAACATATTGTAAATGGTCACATAGTATGTGAACCTTGCATAAGATCATTTTTCATTTTTTCCTGGAGTGACATTTTACTGTACTTGAATCCACATTGAACATTTCATTGACCTTTAAAAGTGAGTAAACCGGATTAGGAACCTCATGGAAATATTCATCTTTGAGAACAAATACAAACTGGTTAATCCACTAAACCACCAATGTCGTCTGATAGCCATAGCCATGCCTTTTATTTCCTTTAATTAATATGCTCCTCTCTCAAACCTATTTGGTTGAATTTTGGCCTTTCGCCACTTCAAACATGGATATCTTATTCTATTTAAGCCAGCATTTTTTCTATTAAGTGGTGAGAGTACGTCAGTGCTATGCCTGCCCTATTTATTGCAGACAGACTTGCCACATACATAAACCCATATATAAAAATTTTATTATGTTGCATTTTACAAGTCCTTAGATGTGGTGGCTGTATTTTTTTTTTTTCAGTTTATTTTTTTCGGTTTATTTTTCTTTATTTTCACCCTATCCTGCTTGTAACACATTTCTTTCCAAGGGGAACAATGCTCCCTTACTGTACTGTATGGAAGAGCAGCGTGGTAAATCCGGCCATAGATTGTTCTAATCTCAGCCAGCTCAGCAGGGACCAAACGAGATTCGAACCATATATGGGTAGGCTGAATATACCCAAGTTGATCAAGCGGCAACCAGCGTGTCGGATTTTTGTCATGCGGTTATTACCAGTCACTAGCAATAATCACTGTGTCCCCCCCCCCGCAGGGACGGTGCCTGGTGCCCCCTGACTGTGTTGATGGGGTAATTGAGCGATTTTATTTCCTGCACCATCTATGTCTAAGAGCTGTATGTATGAGCTGTAAGAATATTAGATGTGAGTTGTAATTCATATTTCTGTTCCTCTGCAGATACCTGGCTCATGTTACCGACATGGAAGCCACAGACACCAACAACCCCAATCTTAATTATGGTGTAGTGGTGGACTGTGGAAGCAGCGGGTCACGTATATTTGTGTATTGTTGGCCTCGTCATAATGGAAATCCACATGACTTGCTGGATATCAAGCAAATGAGAGACCAGAACAGAAAGACTGTTGTCATGAAGATCAAACCAGGTAAAAGGCAGAGACAAGACGAGTGATGAGTGTGTGGGGCAGTGCTCACAGCTCTAGGCTAGAAATATAAAAAAAAATCCTCTTGCTGCATATGAGTGTGTCTTTATCCTGTGTATAATCTGTGTAGACATTTATTAGGAGACTTCAGTGCACTCAGTAGTCTATATCAGTGTTTCTCAGTCTTGGGGGACCATTAACAGGTCACATTTTATAGATAGTTTCAGGTGAGCCACAGTTGAAATGATTTAAATTGATACTAAAGGCTCACATTTTTCTTAAAAAAAATAACAATCATGTCATACTCACCTCCTTTGTGCAGGGTTTTGCACAGAGTGGCCCCTAACCCTGTCTTCTGGGGTCCTCCAGCGGTGCTCCGGGCTCCTCTTCTCGAGTGACCACCACACTTCCCTGGGGTCACCCGTTCGGGCACACTCCCGAGTCCTGCTGTTGCATCTATTCACACAAACAGGGGGACTCGGTCCCGCCCCCCGGCTCTCGGGTCACTGGACTTGATTGACGGCAGTGGAAGCCAATGGCTCCCCAACTATCAATCAGTCCCCGCGGCAGGTTCGTTTTGGGCTCAGGTAAGTAAAGGGGGGCTCGGGGGGGGGCTGCTGCAGGTGAAAAACATTGAGAGTTTACAACCCCTTAAGTGCTTGATCCAAACTGTAATTATTTACCACATCTGCAGAAGTGCCTGTGAGCCTGGAAAAATGTTCATGATCTCTGAGGACAGATTTTAGAAATAAAGCTCTATAGATGCTAAATACTAATAGATGCCTTCCAAGTTCTGCAGTTTTGCAGATTATGACCCTGATTGTATATGGGGATGGGAATGACTAAAATGCACACGTTCAGGGCACTGCCTCTGGGAAAAAAACATGTGGCTTGGTTGGAAATTTGCCACTTATTTTCATTTCTGAAAAAGAGCCACATATTCCATAGTTATGATGCTATGCATGCTGGGTATAAAAGTGGGCAATTGTTTTTATATATTTATATTTTAGGACAACCAGGTTATGGTGAGAATAAACCCAAAGGAATCTCTCACTCCCTCCCTAAGCTATTTTTATCTCCCCCTTTAGATGACTTGGGGTCCTTTCACATGGGCGGTCCATCCTGCTCAGTGGGGGATCGCTCCGCTGAGCAGGCGGATGACAGGTCCGTCTCTGCTCACTGTGCAGAGTCGGACCTGTCAGAGCCCCGCTCTCCTCTATGGGGAGAACAGAGGAAAATGGACCGCCTGTCTGTTTTTCATCCGATCCGCCAGGTGGATGCAAAATAGGGTCTGGATTTCATGGACAGGATCGGATTGAATAGAGGCGGGTGTCAACAGACATGTCACCGCTGACATCCGATGCCCCATAGGAGTGAATGGAGGGGTCCAATCAGGTCCGCCTGAAAAACTGACAGGCAGACCTGATCGGAAAGCCCATGTGAAAGGGATTTGCAAACCTCTTGAGGCCCTATTCACACTTGTGCTTTGCATAAACGAACTGTAAAACTGAACACACCTGCGATCCCAGTTGTTGTGAATTGTACCCCTAAGCCCTGTACAATAGAGGGCAACACACTGCAGCACCCCAGAACACGCATACCATTTTTAAAAAAAAATATATTGTGGTGCGTTGGCAGTGTTGGTCGTGTCCTATGAATAGCTATCAGTTTCCTTGCTGCACAGGTGAATTCCAGAGCATTGCTGTAGCCTGAACCTTCTTTTCCGTCACTGGAATGCATTCTGTATATCTGTATATTCCCTTCAGAATTTGCTAGGGGTTCCTTGAGCAACAGCATATTAATCTCCCAGCTGATGGTACCTGGTAGCGCTCTTGATTCTCAAAAAATTAACCACTGACACTGTGGGGTTGATTTACTAAGGCCCCTTTCACACGGGCTGTCCGATCAGCACCTCCTGTCAGTTTTTCAGGCGGACCTGATCATACCCTCCATTCACTCCTATGGGTAGGGCCGCTGATAGAGGGGGACCACCTGTCCTCCTGTAGGGGGCCCGGGGAAACAGGCGGGTCCCGGACAGTAAGGGATGCAGTGGGCGGGCTGTAGGTAGCAATTTCAGAGCAGTGTGCTGCGCGGCTCTCCCCCTCTCCCTCCCACAGCTTTCAGATGGTTCAGGGGCAGGCACACACCAGTGTAACAAACCAATAGTGCTGCTCATCTGAGTGGGAGGGAGTGGCTGCTGATAAATTGCTCCACCTCCCACCACCTCTTTAGCCAATCAGCTTTCCTCTGTAACCCTTCCCTTATCTAGCCCACCACATTTGATCAGAAAAAGCTAATGGCTAAAGCAGGGCTGGATGGAGAGGATCCATCCTCTGAATATGATCTCATTTACATCCAACAGATCGCTTAGTGCACACAGTGGATTCTACACAACTAGCACTATAGAAACAGCTGATCATCGTCACTAACATGTCACATATAGTGCCTGCTGCAGAAGTCATCATCATCATTGAGTTCTCCCTCCTGTGTGCAGATTAGGCACTGAACACACTGCTTTTCTCACACTTCTTATCTTCGTTTTTATTTACACTGCACACAGGACTGGGAACACACTGATAATCAGCCTGCATTAGATACCAGTATGTGATAGGTTGTTAGTAATAATCTTCAGCTGTTTCTTTAGAGCCATTTGTGCTAGAGTCCTTATGTTATCTTTGCAGGAATTAGGCTGGTCAGGATATGAGCTTCACAGACCTATTAACTATTTATTGTCCTTTTGTGCTTGAGCAATTGACTGTTAGTAAAGTTTTTTTTTTTTTTTTGTCTTTTTTGGCACTTTCTTATATTTTCCTTAAAACCCTGTTTACACATAGCGCAGTGATCAATTGTTTTCCACACTGGAAGAACACTGGTCACTGCTAGAACTGATTGTACTATGTCTGCAGTCTCTGATCATCTCCTGTAGTATATCTGCTGTCTCTGACCCCCTCCCGTATTATGTCTGCAGTCTCTGACCCTCTTCTGTAGTATGTCTGTAGTCTCTGATCATCTCCTTTGGTATATCTGCAGTCTCTGATCGTCTCCTGTAGTATGCCTGCAGTCTCTGATCATCTCCTGTAGTATGCCTGCAGTCTCTGATCGTCTCCTGTAGTATGCCTGCAGTCTCTGATCATCTCCTGTAGTATGCCTGCAGTCTTTGATCATCTCCTGTAGTATGCCTGCAGTCTCTGATCATCTCCTGTAGTATGCCTACAGTCTGATCATCTCCTGTAGTATGCCTGCAGTCTCTGATCATCTCCTGTAGTATGCCTGCAGTCTCTGATCATCTCCTGTAGTATGCCTGCAGTCTCTGGTTATATCCTGTAGTATATCTGCAGTCTCTGTCTCCTGTAGTATGCCTGCAGTCTCTGATCATCTCCTGTAGTATGCCTGTAGTCTCTGATCATCTACTGTACTATGCCTGAACACAGCCACATGCAGGTGAGTGGCCCCGAATACACATTCCTTATTTGGGGCCATACACCTGCATTCACATGCCTGGTAAATTAGGGCCTGTTTTTGTGTTTGTACAGCTGCCGTGTCCCCATAGCGTAACACAGGCTACCTGCACACAGCTCCAGCCACATAAAAAAAAAAAAAATAACACACTAAATCACACTTTATAGGCCACATCACCCATGTGACTTAGCCCCAAGACCTTATTTACACACAGGACTTTATTTATAAACTCAATGCAGTTGCATCTTTTAGATTTAGCAGGAATTTGTTATTAAAGTTATGTTTGTGTCCGCTAATAATGATATGATATTTTTTTTTTTTTTTTTTAGTAACAGTATTGTTTTGATATTTTCGGGGGAGGGCCCCTGTCAGGTAGGCTGTACGGGACCCCGTGATTTCTGACAGCAGCCCTGCCTATGGGGCAGCGGACACCCACTGGTTTCCGATCCGATCCTGTCTGTGAAATCCAGACAGATGGAGACCCTATTTTCCATCTGCCTGTTGGATCGGATGAAAACGGACAAACAAAACCTAGAAGTTGATTGGTTTCTATGCACAGCTGCACCAGGTTTTGCACCATGCAGTGTTAGCAGATCAACCCCTCAATGTTCTTTTTAGCTGTCAGTAAGGGGACATTCCTCCTATAGACCCCCTTTATAAGGAGGCACCTCTCCATCTGGCTGCTAATGAAAAGGGGCCTTTCTCCCACTGGTGGCCACTGACCACTAACGTAAGAGGTCTTCTGTTGTGCTGATCACACTTATGTACTGGGAGTTGTAGATATACTGTTGCTTATACAGGGGTTGCTCAAGGCCTGAAAAGTTATTGCAAGAGTTCCTCCAGGGTAAAAATGTTGAGAAAAGCTGCTCTGTTCACACAGTTGACAGCACCATGGAGTTCAGCTTACTGCAATGCCCTGGGACAGGAAGTAAGAATACAATTCTGCAATTACAACTCAGATAAAATAAAATGTATCCAAAGATTTAACCTTTTCCTATTCTCAAGTCTGTTGTAGGCTGTACTCTGCTCTACTTGGCATAAACTGAATTCATCATACCTAAATAGAGGGTAGCAGGGGATATATGATACTAGTGTCTGGCAAGGCCTACAGTGCTCTGCGAGGTAAAGGCAGCACAGTATCACTTGCTGCAGACAGACCATATTTACCATAGAATGATTAAAAAAACACAAAATAGATATACATGCTATGTCGGGGAGAAAGAAAAGTCATGGGGAGTCCTTGTTCTCTATAAAAGATCTGCTCATCTTTCATTCAGTGTTGCATTATCAAGTATAGTTAAGCAGGAACCGGACAAATTTAGATCCGTCCATGGGCAGGCTGGTTGTACAGAAGTCGATCCATTGGCTTGGATACAACCAGCCTATCATGTTTTTTTTGTTGATCATTGGGATCATTGTGGCGGGGGGGGGGCGTCCCCCTGTCAGAACACAATAGCTCAGCGGGGGATATTGCTGTACTAACGTTGGATCATTAGTACAGCGGCTCCGACCAGAGCTGACTGTTTTTGTTTTGTTTTTTTTTCAGTCCGCTGAGTTGAACGGAAAAACCTAATGGTGTGTAGGCAATAGAGTCGCTTTGCTTTTATCAGCGCTATAATTTCTGCTTTAAACTTTGACTGTTCACTCAATTAATCAAACAAAGGATAAGGGCTTGGAGCTTTCAGCATAAGTTCACCTCAAATTAACACAAGTGTAAAATAGGGTAGAGGCCATGTTATCATTTAACAGATGGCTAATGTCAGCTTCAAAGTATTATAAAAAATAAGTTTGATCTTTTAAAATGTAAAAAGGCCGCATATATACCTTTGTTTGAGATTCTGTAACATGCACCTGACATTTTTTAGCAGATATACAACAAAAGAAAGTAAGACCCCTTTCAAACTGAGGCAGTTTTCAGGCATTTTAGCGCTAAAAATAGCACCTGTAAAGCGTCGGAAAACTGCCTCTCGTGCCACCCCAATATGAAAGCCCGAGGGCTTACGCACTGGGGCGGTGCGCTTGCAGGACGGGAAAAAAAGTCCTGCAAGCAGCATCTTTGGGGCTGTTTGGGAGCGGTGTATACACCGCTCCCAAACTGCCCCTGCTTATTGGAATGAATGAGCACCACTTCCGAAGCGCCCCCTTCTGGGGGGGGGGTTAAAAGCGCCCCTCTACCGCCTATAACCCTATAATAACGCTAATACCCACACCACCCCAGTGTGAAAGCAGCCTAATTGGTAAGATATTGCATCATCAGTGTATGTAGAACTTTACAAAATAATATTTTTTTTTTCCTTTAGTAGAAGGTATGTTTTTATAAATATTCTATATATTGCCTGTAGAACACAGTGGTTCTTCTTCCCAGCTTGTATGCAAATTATTTGGTGGGTTTGTATAAACTTCTGTCCCTTCCTAGTACAATGTAGTATACATAAAATCCTACCATTGTGTCAGCTTTGTGTCCTATATCATCATACCTGGGGTGGACAAATTACAACAGAATTTAAGTGGTTTTAAAGGTAAGGCATTTTTTACCTTAATGCATTCCCTGGAGGGGAAGCTCTGCTGTCAATCATGTGCAAGCAAAAATGCGTTTTTTTGTTTTTTTATTGTCCTAGCATGTGATTGAGTATTCTTTGCAAAGTGAAGCTTTACCTCATTTACTAACCTCCGGAGCAAGTGCACTTGCAGTGCACCGTATATCTGCCTTTAGTAAGTCAACCCCTTTGAATTTGAAAAAAAAAATTGTATCACTGCAGAATTAAGGGTTAACCTTGTTGTGGTCTGGGGCTATGCCCAAGTAAACGTAAGGACCCATTAACACTTGTGCATTGTGGCAAAGTGCACTAAAATGCAAGCTTTGACATGTGTTGCCACAATGCTTGGCAAAGCACCTACTCTGTGTGTGTGATTCGTTGTAGTGCCATATGTTGTGAATGGTACCCCAAAGCAGTGTACAATGGAGTGCAAAGCACAAGTGGAACACAACCCACATACCATGCATTATGGTGTGCTGCGATTTTGGAAAAAGGTTCATACCTGTTTTTTCTTCCCTTGTGATGTATTGGTAGCCCATTCATAACAAGTGGGCTGTTTTACTGCAACACACATTATTTCATTCTGCAGCATATCAAACCTAATTGCTTTGGTGTAAATGGGCCCTAAAAAAAGAACCTTCCATTCAGTATTCTGTTGACTTTTTTTACTGGCAGAGCTCTATGGTGTTTTTTTCATGACAATATCACTTCTTTTCAATGGTTACTACATTGAAGTGTCAGCAACTTCATGCCTCTGTGCTGCATACAGCACCGATCATCTTCAGATCATCCACCAAACCTCTTGTATGAGTTGTTAGATGTCACAGAATTCTAGGTTACACAATAACAAGGCATCTTTCATAAAGTTGCAGCATTTAAAGGAAATCTGTACGAAAAGGCCATTACTGATGCCCTTCTGAAAATATTAATTCCTCGACTGTCTCTGGCTCCAGTACTTTGCGTCACGACCAGGAACAAACATTTAAATGAGAAAATTATAGAGAATTCCAAACTTCTGTTCTGTGTACTTGCCTCGGAAAATATAAAGCCATTCGTTTAACATGACAGACTATAAAACTAGCATTTTCAGAAGAAGGGGTCGGCAATGGCAACTTCCATACTGGGTTTGAGAGGTGTCTCGTTTTGGATGCCTTACAGTAAGGGGCTGCATTGCTGATGTAGTCAGCTTAGAGTAGAATATTGGTGAGTGAGATGACAAAAGCCTTGTACTAGGAGTTTTACATGAATTGGATATACTTGTATACTGTCTTAAAGGAAACCCTTACGAAGGCAAACACGGATGACGCTATTACTGACTTCCTTCTGAAAATGCTACCTGTCAGGCTGTTGCTGGCTGCAACTCTTTTTTAGTCACTGACTGGGCAAGTAAAGTCAGAGAGAAGTCAGAACTTGGGATCTGTATACTTGTGTTGATGATTGACTCGGGAAATACTGAAGCCAGTGGGTCAGGCAGCTAGCACTTTCAGGCCTCATACACACGGCGTATGTTTTTAAATAAGCAAAACGTCGGGTCCGACGTCAGGGAAAAGTATGCATTTTGCATCAGCGTCAATAGGCGTTTTTTTAAAAAAAAATTCCTCTGCTATTTTTTAAGCAGAAAACGTCGGCATCAAAAACGCCGGTTAACGCCGGTACGGCGCTAGTGAGCGTTTTGCGGCTTCGGCGTCAAAAACGCCAAAACATTACAGCCTCGGAACGTGCTGGTCCCACATTCTAGTTACAGCTCACTAATGCCGACGCCCTCTACTGCTCAAAAATATCTGCGTTTTTAGGGAGCCATAGAATAACATGGAGAGCTGTAAAAAAAACGCCCAAATATGTGGCGTTAAACGCCCGTGTGTACGAGGGCTCAGGGTTAAAGTGAGCAATGGCAGCTTTTATGTTACTCTTAATACAGGTTTCTACTACAGGCAAGCTAAAGCACATATTTAGTGGGTTCTCATTTTAAATGTATTCATTTTTCATAAAGCAGTTTTTCCAAAACATTTTTTTACTTATTGTTCAATACTTTAAGGGGGCATTACCTAATTTAGATTTGTAGATTCTTTATCTTATAGCTACATTCATATCTGACTCATTTAAGACCCTGCTGTGATAAAAATATAAGACACCCCTATTTACTTCATACCAAGCACTATAACTATATATATGTTGACACCCCTGATGTAAATAGATAATTAAAGACAATACGGAACCTGTTTACATCTTTTTACCTTTATGATATTTAAAGGAGTGTTACTGCAAAAAGAGATGGACATGCCATCACAGCACAAACGTGCATTAAAAGCTATTTAAAAAAAGGGTTTTGTCTTGATTTCCATGAAAAATACAACTGTCATTTACTTACTTTCCATAAGACTTTTGCAGTACTGTCTGTTTACCACAAGATGGCAGTAATACCTGGATTTTGTGTACGCTTCTTCACTAAGTAGAGGTGCTAGAATGTGGTTTGTTTTCAGTTTCCTGCTTATATCTTGTGTTGTGTAGACCAGGGTTCTCCAAACTTCTAAACAAAGGGTCCTTCAGACTTTAGGGCGCCGGACTGTGGCCAGTGGGAGTAAACAATGCATCTTTGGTATTAGGAGGAGTAATAGTACCCCATTGTTGGTGTCAGTGGGAGGAATAATGCCCCATTCTTGCTGTCAGTAGAAGGAATAGTGCCCCATTGTTGGTGTCAGTGGGAAAATTAGTGCTCCATCATTAGTGTCAATAGCAGGGATTATGCCCCATTGTTGGTGTCAGTGGGAGGAATAGTGTCTTGTATCAGTGAGAGGAAAAGTGCTCCAAGGGCCAGATAAAGACAAGCATAGGGCCGCATCTGGCCCCTGGCCCCGCAGTTTGCAGACCACTGGTGTAGGCCATGTAGTAGGTTGTGCTGCAAATTAAATGAGAAAATGTAAAAACAAAACCTGTTATGCTGCATATCACCTGACCCCTGGCTATCCATGACCCCCAGGCACTTGCCTTATTTATTTTTTTCAGTCTTGCAGCTAAGTGATTATATAAAGTAACACATGATTTAGAAAAACGTGCAGTATGGGCAAAATTAAATAAAGGGGTGTTTTTTTTTTTGTTTTGTTTGTTTCAAGAAAGTTCACACAGGCGATGAAATTTAAATCTGCCTTTAATGCGCCTATAGTGTTAATGAGCTATTCAAATGCTTGGAACAGGTGTCCAAGTTGCATAAAGTGCAACTATTTAAACTCCCTGTGAGAGTTTTTCACTATGGGCTTTTTTTCCTGTATTCTGCAAAAAAAAACTGGTTGATCCTGCTGTTCTCTATCTCCCTCTCCTGTTGGCAACTCTGAACATGCTCAGTTTTCAATGAGTTTCTATGCTGAGCATTTCCCTTCTACCACATCTGCGCAGCCCATGTGACTATAGAGTCACACATGTGGGTCTATACACAGTGGTAAATGACAACCCACTCCCCTCCCTTCTCCTCCATACCCATTAACCAGCTAAACACAATGGGGGGCAGGATATTACATGTAGATTTATGACGGCTTCACCTCCCTGTTTTTTGTTTTTTTTTAATATTAGCCCAGCAGCAGAGGACTAGAGGCTCCTCTGTCTTAAGTTTCCCTGCAGATAGTCATGTGACAGCTGTATATAGATGAGGAAAAAAGTACTTAGATGTTTTTGTTTTTTTAATTAAACCTTTTTTCATTATAAAAGTAATTACAGTGCCACCATCCATATACAGAAATAGAAGGGATAATGTAAATTAAACAGTGTGTGTTATGATCACATTAAATGCACTGTAAAGCAAACACACTGTCAGCACCCAAGTGATAAAGCATGTTCTACCTGGAGGGATTACTGCTTATTCTCTAGTCCAATCCATGATGTCAAGGACCTGTTCACAGCTTTGCAGCTCTCATCTGACTGGGAAAAGCTTCAGTACTAGATAGCAACTAAGAAAGGAGTGTACTGGCCTAGTGCAGTATCTCAGACACCGATATTTAATACAAAATTAGTTAAAATATTCACAAAAGTGTTGACACAACCATGTTGTGTTCAATCCAAATCCAAGGTTTCTTAGCAACTCCATGACCAATGGACAAGACCTAATCGGTACACCAAAACGATGAATCATAAGTGCAAGCATTCTCTTTGCCTCGTTGTAACGATGCAGCCCTAACGCTGCCACGTGTGCACCTTTTATTCACCCCTGATTTTAACAATTGTGGGCGGTGTTAATAGCAGTGATGGCTGGTGCTCAATATTTTGGGGGGGGGGGGGGGTTGGCAGACAAACCTGCCCTCCCACGTGGAAGATGAACAGGAAGGGGGCAGTGCTCTGCGCCATAAGCCCACCCTTTTTTGAAGCCAATTAGAGCCTCCGGCAGAACTTGCATTTGAGATGGCATTCGTTTAAATGAGACCTCAAAATGTGGTGCGGGTCTGCTGCGATTGTAGGCCGATAAATCGCGGCAACCTGCATCGCGGGGCGCATTTCACCCAAAAATAGCTCCTGAACACCACATGCTTAAGACCCCTTTCACACTGAGGCAGTTTTCAAGCGTTGGCGTCTAAAAATAGCGCCTAAAAACTGCCTCTCATTCATTTGAATGGATGCTTTCACACTCAGGTGGTGCGCTTGTGGGATGTCAGAAAAAGTCCTGCAAGCAGCATCTTTGGGGCGGGTTTGGAGCGCTATAAATAGCGAAATGA
>BLSH010425067.1:783081-793598 GCA_018402905.1 Glandirana rugosa
CAATTGTGGGTGGTGTTAATAGCAGTGGTGGCTGGTGCTCAATATTTTGGGTGGGGGGGGGGTTGGCAGACAAACCTGCCCTCCCACGTGGAAGATGAACAGGAAGGGGGCAGTGCTCTGCGCCATAAGCCCACCCTTTTTTGAAGCCAATTAGAGCCTCCGGCAGAACTTGCATTTGAGATGGCATTCGTTTAAATGAGACCTCAAAATGTGGTGCGGGTCTGCTGCGATTGTAGGCCGATAAATCGCGGCAACCTGCATCGCGGGGCGCATTTCACCCAAAAATAGCTCCTGAACACCACATGCTTAAGACCCCTTTCACACTGAGGCAGTTTTCAAGCGTTGGCGTCTAAAAATAGCGCCTAAAAACTGCCTCTCATTCATTTGAATGGATGCTTTCACACTCAGGTGGTGCGCTTGTGGGATGTCAGAAAAAGTCCTGCAAGCAGCATCTTTGGGGCGGGTTTGGAGCGCTATAAATAGCGAAATGAAATGAATAGGCAGCACTTTGAAAGTGCCGCAAAATTAGTCTTTTTTTTTTTTTTTTTTTTTTTTACGGTCAAAATCGCAGATAAAACGCAACTAAAGCCACAAAAATTACCAACGCTTTAGCGACTGTTTTAGCAGCACTTCAGCATGACAGAGGTCTTGGAACACAAGCCTTCTAATGTATGTATGTATGTGTGTGTGTGTGTGTGTGTGTGTATATATGTATATAGAAACATTCATCAGCCACTAATACAGAGGCAGATGCGTTCTTTTTGCTCTTTAATTACTACAGACATGATTACATATATAGTATATTCTAGTCGTGGTTCGGAGAATTGCCAAGCACCTGCTTGGTTTACCACTGGCTCTGGCAGATGGCTGCACTCTGGCTGGGGGTGTTTTTGCTTTACTGCTGGTAAGCTGGAAGGCCCATTGATTAGAGGATGGTCCTCTGCAGTTGTGTAGGCTGCCCCTCTCTAGTCCCCGCAGGAAATGTGGAAAGGATGAGCGGCCTGAGTGCAGAGGCCTGTGTATGAAATCAGCACCGGTAATGATCTCTGGGGAGAGCACTCTTTCATCTTTGCACATTCCACGCTCATGCCTGACTAGCCCTGAGGAATCCTAAACCCCTCGCATCACTGACAGGTGACCCTGGAGGCCCCATTACACGCACCTCTCTAGATAGCTGAGCCTAATGTTTCCCTAATAATGTAACTGACTCTGTCCTCTAGCACAACTGCAATGTCAGGAATCTGCTTTCAGGTTTAATACGGCTTTAAGTAACATTCCAGAGTGCAACCATTTATTATATTACAGCTTACCAGTTCTTGGATATGATGGCTGCATTCGTTTTGTAGTTTACTTTCTTTCCTTTTATTTTCATATGGTGATCCAGCCAGTAAGTCTGTTGTTTTGAACAAGCTCTCCAAAGCAGTTTTTTTTTTTCCTTTTGGGATAAAGGTTTTACATAAATTAATAAAAGTTGATCATTGTAAGCACCCCTGTCTGTTGTAAATGTTTTTGTCTCAACCTTCTAACTGCGGCTTTTGCTGGAACTTGGGACAGTGAAAGGAGATTGAAGAAAACAGACTTACTGGTCGGACCACCAGTATAGTAATAAGACTGTGTTACAGGGAGTCTAGAAGAACATACTTAGAGGTTGATTTACTAAAGGCAAATATACTGTACACTACAAGTGCAGTTGCTCAGGGGTCTCCAAACTTTTTAAACAAAGAGCCAGTTTATTGTCCTTCAGACTTTAGGGGGCCGGACTGTTGCCAGCGGGAGTGGAAATTTTCCTGGCATCAGTGGGAGTAAACATCGCCACATTTGGTATTAGTGGAAAGAATAGTGGTCGTTGTATCATTGGGAGGAATAGTGCGCCATTGTTGTTGTCAGTGGGCAGAATAGTGCCTCCTATCAGTGTAAGAAATAGGTCCTCAAGGGCCCGGTAAAAGGCAAGCAAAGGGCCCCCAGGTGGTAGTTTGGAGACCACTGCTGTAGTGGTTTGAAATGAGGGGAAGCTCTGCTGATTTCTAGCATCCAATTATGTGCACGCAAAAATGCAGTTTTTTTATCTTCCTTGCATGCCCCCTTCAGATCTAGAGCAAGTGCACTTGTGGGTGCACTTGCAGTGCACAGACTATTTGCCTTTAGTAATTGTAGCCAAGTACCCCCATAGGGGTGGCTGGTTGATGTGGTCCACCTGTCATTCTGCCCTCATACACAATTGCCTTTTCATCCGGACTCACGGAACAGGCCGGTACTTTGTTTTTTTTTGTTGTTTATTAGGGGAATGAACTTGGATGGGGTAGGGGCGACTGTGGGATGCCCAGTTAATCAAGAACAGGACCGTCTTTATACACCTCCGTATATACACTCCTTCTTCCTCCAGCACTGACACTTGGTGAACGTTACACTCCTTCACTTCTCTCCTGCAAAACTTGCTTGTTCACGGTGAGGCCTGAAGGGATACTCATCAGACCTTCATTACATCTTCCTCCACCCTGACTAGCACATGGTGAGGCCTACATTCCTGACAGCAGGAACCGCCCATTACAGGCAAGGGCCACAGGCCCTCAAAGTGTAGCTGAGTACAAACGTGCTAGCAAGGTGTGATGGACTACTGCTTCCAGCCCATCCTCTTCCAGGCCACTCCAGCCTACTTCACTGCCCAGTGACACCGCTCCACTGACTGGCTCCTCTGACCTCCACAGACTGTCCACTGTATCCTCCCAGCCTGCTCCAGTCCTCTTCTCCAGCTCCCAGGGTCTGTCACTCACCGACACTGGTGGATTTTTTAAAAGAGCCTTTCCTGTAGCCTCTTTGTTGCTCTCCTGCTCCCTTGTGCTGCTCCAGGATCTCTCTCCTCCTGGCTGCACCGAGCTCCCAGGCCTCAAGGTCACCCCCCCCCCCCCCCCAGACTGGGGGCTTCCAGGTGAGGCCTCCACAACCTCTGCTACATCTCCACTCTCACCCCCTGCTTTCCCCAGCTGGGCAGACCACAGTATTTAAGGAGGCCTGCCAATCCAGGTTGGTTAGGGCTTCTTTACATACCTCAGAAAATCCCACATCCTCTTCCATCCCCTTTTCCAGAACTTTCTGGACCCAAGGGGATGTATAACCAAGGGGTGTTCCTACCTGCAGTCTCCAGCTCTTCCTGGGCCACTCCCCTGTCCAAATCAAAACATTCAGGCCTGCACAACAGTCAGGCCTGACTAAATTTGCCTCTACTAGCAAAAATCTGTCACCTAAGCATCTATTCACTATGGGGGCACTACATAATAATCAACCCCTATGAAGCTCTGGGAACATTGAAACTTGCACATAAAATGATATGGAGGAAAACCTCAAACAAGCTCAAATGCTGGGTGTGCAGAGCCTTATGGGGATCTACAGACACAAGTTCCCCATTCGATCTGCTCCTCTTGTGTCAGACAGCCTGCTATTGGCTATATAATCTGCCCCCCGACTTCTGTCAGTCACAAGAAGAGATCAGATATGATGGGGAACTAGTGTCTCAGCTTCCCCATGAGGCCCCGCCCACTGTCTGCATCACTGTTTGCTAAGAGGCAGTCAGCTGTAAAACCAACCATGTCCCTAACAGCCAGTGATGGGTAGAGAGGGGAAGAGTTAGTAACAACAAATATGCCACCTGCTACACAGTGTACAGAGACAGGCACTCTACCTGTCTCTGTACGCCAGATTAAAGTTGGTCCTAATTACTGTACCTCCAGTTTAGTCATCTATAAACTGGAGGTAATTATTTTTTAATTTGGTGCAGTAAAAATACCACAATAGGAACTATCTGAATCTGCCGCACGTGTCGGTAAAGCTACCAAAGTTGGCGGCAGAGGATATTTGAATCTGGAGAAGGCCTTCTTTAAAGGGCCATACCATCAGAAAAGTGACATTCGGGCTTTATTGAATTCCCCTGCATGAGTCCTAACATAGTGTAAGTTGCAATGATCTATGGCAGTTTGATTTTAGGTTAGCACATTCAGATCAGTGAAAGATTATTTTTGATTTTTGGTTGCTACAGATAACGAATGTACCACAAATCTGATTCTGACTCGGTACTGACACTTTCGTCAGAGTGTTTGTATGTGAGGGACAGCAAGCCTGCAGTGCGTGTGTTTGTTAATTAACCCCACCTCACCAACAAAATTGGGTTTGGTGAGGTGGTGCACTTACATCATTACCTGGATTAAAAACTGAAGACCTAAACATGTAGATTATACTCCTTGTTTATATCCCAAGGTTTACACTCTAGATAAAAATGGAAATCAACATTAATCAGGCTAGATCAGTGTATATCAGTGCATGTTTAGCCATGCATAGGCCTACAATTACATGATCTCATGCCTTAGAATCCTATGAACAGCTGTCAGCCAAGTACTCTTTTGAGGTACAAGCACCTTGAAAGGTTTGAAACCCATCCCAATTGTTGTCCTACTTACGATTTTTTGTTTTGGAGATGGATCAATGAATGGTGGAATATTCTTCCTGTGTATTATGTCTGCTATATACATGAAGGAAGCCAATAATTTCTTTGTGTTTTACAGACACACATGACTGTTTTCTGCATTAGCCTGCTCTGCTCCCTGGTGACATATACACAGGGATCCAGAGTTAATAGCTTGTACAGGTTTGCATGTTCTTAATCCGACTTCTCCACTGATGTATTCTGAGGCAGCCTGGGGGGATGTAATGGGGCACTAGAGTACCACAACTTATTTATAGTATTCTTGAGAATTGCACATGCTATATAGTCTGATTTCAGTAGCTACAGGTTTTAAATATTTATTTTGAAGTTTTCTTAAAATGAATGGGCGGGAGAAGATTTTGTAATAATGTGGAAGTGTGCAAACTTACCCTTGGGATTTACATTGGTATGTAGGTATTTGTTTCTTTTATGGATCTCCTATTCCCAGTTATCCTCTCAATTTTTTTTTAGACTGCTCTACAGAAGAGTCATTTTTACACATATGGTGGGACTGGCCAAAGGGTCAAAGTTTCTAGACCTGGTTCTATCCGCTCTATTACTCAGTTACTGGCACCTTTTTCTGCAAGCACTCCTATGAGGCCCTCAAAAAAAAAAGCCTGAGGTCTGTAAAGTCACTCAATTTGAAGTTTATAATCTGTATCCTCACAGCTGCAAAAATTGTGATTTACCTGGTCAAGGAAGACCGCAACAACCCCCCAGTTTTTCAAATTAAGTTATGAATAACTTAATAAAATAATAATAATGGGATGACACATGGAAAAAGTATTGAACATGCTAACTGAAATGTATTTAATACTTCATACAAAATCCTTTGTTAGTAATGAAGGTTTCACGACGCCTCCTGTATGAAGAAACTGATTTGGCCCATTCTTCCACACTTCCATCTTCAAATCTTGAAGGTTCAATGGGGGTCTTCTTCTATTAACTCTGATCTTTGGTTCTTTCCATAGATTTTTTTTTTTTACATTGGATTCAAGTCAGGCGATTGCCTGGGCCATTCTAGCAGCTTTATTTTCTTTCTTTGAAACCAATTGAGAGTTTTCTTGGCTCTGTGTTTTGGGATCATTGTCTTTCTGAAATGTGTCCACCCTTGTTTCATCTTCATCATCCTAGTAGATGGCAGCAACTTTTATCAAGAATGTCTTGGTACATGTTTCCATTCTTCCTTCCTTTAATGACATGAAGTTTGTCAGTACTATATGCTGAAAAACAGCCCCACACCATGATGTTCCCACCTCCAAACTTCACTGTTTGTATGGTGGTGTTTTTGCGGTTATGTGCAGTGCCATTTGACCTCCAAACATGGTATGTATTATGGCATCCAAAGAGTTCAATTTTGGTCTCATCTGACCAGACTATATTCTCCCATTATTTCACAGGCATGTCTAAATGCCGTGCAGCAAACTATAAATGAGCTTCAACATGTTTTTTCTTCAGCAACGGAGCCTTGCATGGGGAGCGTGGATATAGGCCATGGCAGTTGAGTGCATTACTTATTGTTTTCATTGTTTTCTACCTGCTAATTCCAGGTCTTTCTGAAGCTCTACACAAGTGGTCTTTGGCTCTTGGACAACCCTTCTGATAATTTTTTTTCACTCCACTGTGAGAAATCTTGCTAGGAGCACCTGGCCATTGCTGGTTTATGGTGAAGTGATGTTCTTTCCACTTCCGGGTTTTAGCCCCAACAGTGCTCACTGGAACATTCAGAAGTTTTTAGAAATCCTTCTGTGACCAATGCCATCAGTATGTTTTGAAACAATAAGGTTGCGAAGGTCTTGAGAGAGCTCTTTGCTTTTACCCATCATGAGATGTTTCTTGTGTGACACCTTGGTAATGAGACACCTTTTTATAGGCCATCAGTTGAGACTGAACCAGCTGATATTAATTTCACTGACAAGGGGCATGATTGCTTTCTAATTACTGATAGATTTCAGCTGGTGTATTGGCTTTCCATGCCTTTTTGCACCTGCCTTTCTTCACGTGTTCAATAGTTTCTTCCTGTGTCATTCCATTTTATTACACATACAGTATCTCACAAAAGTGAGTACACCCCTCACATTTTTGTAAATTTTTTTATTATATCTTTTCATGTGACAACACTGAAGAAATGACACTTTGCTACATTGTAAAGTAGTGAGTATATAGCTTAACCACTGTCAACAAAAGTGAGTACACCCCTAAGTGAAAATGTCCAAATTGGGCCCAATGTGTCAATATTTTGTGTGACCACCATTATTTTCCAGCACTGCCTTAACCCTCTTAGGCATGGAGTTCACCAGAGCTTCACAGGTTGCTACTGGAGTCCTCTTCCACTCCTCCATGACATCACGGAGCTGGTGGATGTTAGAGACCTTGCGCTCCTCCACCTTCCGTTTGAGGATTCCCCACAGATGCTCAATAGGGTTTAGGTCTGGAGACATGCATGACTAGTCCATCACCTTTACCTTCAGCTTTTCCTTAGCGAGGCAGTGGTCATCTTGGAGGTGTATTCAGGGTCGTTATGTTGCAATACTGCCTTGCGGCCCAGTCTCTCAAGGGAGGGGATCATGATATCCTTCAGTATGTCACAGTACATGTTGGCATTCATGGTTCCCTCAATGAACTGTAGCTCCCCAGTGCCAGCAGCACTCATGCAGCCCCAGACCAAGACACTCCCACCACCATGCTTGACTCTAGGCAAGACATCCTTGTCTTTGTACCCCTCACCTGGTTGCCGCCACACGCTTGACACCATCTGAACCAAATAAGTTTATCTTGGTCTCATCAGACCACAGGACATGATTCCAGTAATCCATGCCCTTAGTCTGCTTGTCTTCAGCAAACTGTTTGCGGGCTTTCTTGTGCATCATCTTTAGAAGAGGCTTCCTTCTGGGACAACAGCCATGCAGACCAATTTGATGCAGTGTGCGGCATATGGTCTGAGCACTGACAGGCTGTCCCCCCACTCCTTCAACTTCTGCAGCAATGCTGGCAACACTCATACGTCTATTTCCTAAAGACAACCTCAGGATATGACGCGCCAAGCATGTGCACTCAACTTCTTTGGTCGACCATGGCGAGGCCTGTTCTGAGTGGAACTTGTCCTGTTAAACCACTGTATGGTCTTGGCCACCATGCTGCAGCTCAGTTTCAGGGTCTTGGCAATCTTTTTATAGCCTAGGCCATCTTTATGTAGAGCAACAATTCTTTTTTTCAGATCCCCAGTGAGTTCTTTGCCATGAGGTGCCATGTTGAAATTCCAGTGACCAATATGAGAGAATGAGAGTGACAACACCAAATTTAACACACCTACTCCCCATTCACACCTGAGACCTTGTAACACTAACGAGTTACATGACATCGGGGAGGGAAAATGGCTAATTGTATCCAATTTTGACATTTTCACTTAGGGGTGTACTCACTTTTGTTGCCAGCGGTTTAGACATTAATGGCTGTGTGTTGAGTTATTTTGAGGGGACAGCAAATTTACACTGTTATACAAGCTGTACACTCACTACTTTACATTGTAGCAAAGTGTCATTTTTTCAATGTTGTCACATGAAAAGATATAATAAAATATTTACAAAAATGTGAGGGGTGTACTCACTTTTGTGAGATACTGTAACTTAATTTCTGACCTTATTTGTTTTGGTTTCTTTGTATGGATTGCATGGGTTGTTACCGACATGTGGTGAAAATGTCATGTCAATGGCACATTTAGAAATGTATTTACCTACAAAAATGGTGACGTGTCCAATACTTATTTTACCCGTTGTATATTTGTATGTCCACATTTTGAAAAGTATGGATGCCATGTATCCAGTCCTTTTTTATGCCTTCTACCTTCCACCTGGACATTCTAACATTATAAGCTAGAGAGTACAAGGATGCCTACCATTTATGTGCAGGTTGGATGTGACCACAGTAATTGCCCTACTTTTGGTACCCAAGACCGAATAACCCACCATGGACATGTTCTTAAGCCCCTTCCCCTGACACCACTACTTAATTTTGCTGTGTGCAGACAGCCTATGTTATGCTATGGGGATGCAGCAGCTATACAAACACAGCCACAGGTCCTAATTTTAAAGGTGTATGGATGCAGGTGTATGGCCCAAAACACAGAGAGTGTGCATTTGGGCCACTCACCTGCACCTTCACACTTATCAAATTAGGATGTGCAGCTGTGTTCATACAGCCATTCCATCCTCATAGAATAACAGGCAACTCCAGCTGCACAAACAATCTGCTCATTCACCTCATTCACACTGTATGGGCTAGAGAACCCTTGCGAATGAGCCCTTGATTTTTTTAAATTATTTTTTACAATTTTCCAAATTATTCTTTTCAATTTTTTTTTTTTTTTTTACAACACTGTTGGGGAGGGGGGCTTGGGGAAAAGATTCTTCAATTCCTTTCTCTGCAGCCTCAGTTGAACAGAAGATGACTGAACAGGAGACAGAGGCTCCTGTTCATTCATAAACTGAAGCACTGTAAACACGGTTTACTATGCTTTAGTTTTGAATGGACACAGGAGCAATTGGTACTGACCACTCACTGTGTCCAATTCAGAAAGGGAAATATTTACCAGCTCCTTACCCCACTCTCCATCCACCTGTGTACCCGCAGCAGCCAACGGGAGAGGGAAGCCAGCAGCGCTGCAGGGGGCGATGAGGGGGAGCCCGGGCACACAGGAGGGAATCAGATGTGGGCAGCACAGGGAAGGGAATCGGTGTGGTGGGATAGTAGGACAATTACACAACCATGCACCATGTCTGTGTCTTTCCCAGCAGCTGAAAGTCTTCGGGAGGGAGAGGGGGAGAAACTGGCTTTCAGCTGCTAGAGGGAGAGACACAGACAGTGCATCTTTCTGTAATTGTCCTTCCGTTCTGCTGTACTGATCCCCATGCTGCCCTAGCCCCCTACAGGTGGACCGGTGGTACCCCCCCTGTTGGCGGCCCTGGGATTGAATGACAGAGAATGTTTGGTAAAAGTCACATTCTCTGCTTTAAAAATATGTCCCCAAGTGTCTGTCAGTTACTTGCAGTCATATGTGCTATTCCCATTGGATGAAAAGTGGTTTAAATTCACTGAAAAATGTTACATGTATGGGTGTCTTCAGAGTTGGATGTCTATTATTGCAGATGCAGGGATTGCAGACCTGCAAACAGGTTGCATATCCTTTGTTAAGGTATAGCCAAGAACAAACATGTAAAATCTTTTGGTTTTGTAAGTTTTCATTCATCATGCCAAGTCAATTTTTTTGCAATGACTGATAGATACCGAAGATCCACTGTCCTTATAACAACCACCTGTGTTCTGAACAGAAATCCCGAACAAGGTTATCAGCTTTCCCAATTTCAATATACTCCACTTTTTTGTATTTGGATCTATTTTTTTTTAAATGAGTGTCAGCTTGATTTGCACTTGATGAGTATCTTGTTCATTTTATAATTTGCTAATTCTTACCCTCAGCAGATGTTAATATACAGTTCATAATATGTTCAGTTGATATACAGATATCACTAGAAGGTCAACCTGAAAATCTGTATGTAACGAAAAAAGAGGGAGAAACTCCCAGATTGTAAGCTATCCCCTGGACTTTACATGCAGTTGGTTGGATAAGGTACAAAAAAGAGATTTAAGAAGTAGTAAAAAAATATATAATTTTATTGATACAAAAACATATGATATATTCCAACATTGGAGTGAGCTGGGACAAGAAGTTCCCAGTCCACTTCAAATTATGTATGGATATACAAGGTCAAAAATTGGATACAAACAATACATACATCAAATGCAGTTATAAAAAGACAAAAAAATGAATTTGTCTCGACATGGTACTAACGTTAGAACAGCATATATGGAAAAAGCTTAGATGCATATGAGAATAGATACATTCAAGGAGCCGCTATATAAGCAGGGTCTTGGAGCTATTTCTCAGATATCCCAACATGTTTCGGTCAATCCTTCATCAGGGGATTGTGTGCATCACGCAGAACAATGATTGTGCTGTCTGTAACAAAGTTCAATCATACAGGAC
>BLSH010425067.1:795175-814052 GCA_018402905.1 Glandirana rugosa
GTCGTTGTGACTTACTAACGACTACCTATGCTCTAACGATACTAACCATTCCAGATAAAGGAGACCTTATTGTCGTCGTCTATGCGACGAGAAATCGACGGTCGGGTGAGTGTACCTCCTCCTTTTATTTCAGAACCTACTATAAAGTTAACGACATTCCTATATTGTTTTATTAGACGGAAGATTGGTTACCCATTTCAAATAAACAATTAAACGTTATCCAGGTCTTTTAGAAAAATTACATCAGATGTTTTTCTTACCGATAAGAGTGGAGAGTCACAGTGACTACATCTCTCCACTGCTCAATTTCGCTGCCAGCCATATACCACGGGATAAGCACAAAGAGACCCCGCTTTATATCCTGTGCACAGCAGGGCTCCGAATCCTGACTGAGAGGTGAGAATAGCCATTCTTTTTGTAGACTACATTAAAAAGATTTTCTGGACCTATTGCAAATTAACAAATAAACTTTACCCATTGGTTAGAAGGCAGATTATTTTGTTATATCCTTACAGCAATTGAAATATCATCCAAGACTTTATTTTCCTCCTCCATGTGAGTGGGCTGGCAGCTAAAGAGCAGCGTATCTGCTGCTGTTATTCCAGAGGAAATAGACCTTACCAATCATAGCAATCTCGTATCCATCAGCAATCATTCAGTGTTGCTGATGTGGTGAGTGCCATGCATTGATCTTGCTGTTGGAGACCTTAGTAAATGGGTACCTACTGTATCATTTATCATATATCACAGATTCGTTTTCTGAGTAATACAGTTATTAGTGTGTAGGTCCATCAATTAACATACCTGACAGATTCATTGCGTTTACTGCAGATAAAGGTGGCCATATAGAGACCAGACCAGAAAAACACTACAGCGCTGACACTGTGCCCATCCTATAGTATGTTATATACCAGGTAAAAAGAAGTATCAAAAAAATACTGAGCCAATCGGGATGCGTTTTGGAAGCTTAACCAAGCCTCCTTCATCAGCCTCACAAGGTGGCCATACACCAATTGGATTTGAGCCCACAAATTAGTTTCCAAATGTCATTTCTCCATCAGATAGTAATTTATGCATGCTTGCATTTTCTTTATGCGACAAGCAGAAACAACCAATGCCATTCAGGAAATTATTATGCTAGAAAATCAGCTGATCAACAACTCCATGAACATTAATTTGCAGTGAGTGTCTGCTCTGATCTGCCCAAAAGCACATTGTTTGTGACCAGAATTTGGCCTAAAGGCACCAAATTAAGCAAGGACATCTATCATACAAGATGCAGCAGTGTCCTCTCTTCTGACTACCCTACTGTGAGTTGCTGTTTGCAGCAGGTGTATCTTTTTGCTTTGTTGGATGTAACAATGAAAGCATCTAAAAAAAGTGAACCTCTGCTAAAATTAATTATTAGGAGGTCAGTGAGAAGAATGCCCCCCCCCCCCCTTACATTTGTGGTCAGAATGTTACCCTTGCAGACAACTAAAAATAACATTGGTGTCCAGCTACTGACTCTGCCAAGTGGTAGTGGTCCTAGAACTATGCAGGCACCATCTAATGGGAGATCAGTCAGCTACAGCATAAGGAATCCCTAACAACCTCTAGAGCAGTGGTTCTTGAGCTTTTTATAAGGCATGAACCCCTTTAAGAATCTGATGAAAGCTATGGACCCCACCATGATACAAATTTAAATGGGCTAACAACGAGTCAAGAGACGCTTGGCAACCAGCGCTATAAGCAGTGGCAGGATTTTCTTTCATTTGTTTCGATGGGAAACCATTGATTGGGTAAAGGGGGGGGGGGGGGGTCTGTATAGTGAATGTAAATGTTATTTTGTATCTGACCCTCACAGACCCCCTGGAAACCCATCCATGGACCCCAGGTTAAGAACCCCCTGCATTAGAGGAACCCTAGGGTCCCAGAGACCCCTAGTTCAGAATAGCTAAACAAATTGGTATTATATATCAGGAACCTCTAAACCAGTGGTTCTCAACTCTGGTCCTCAGGACCCACCAACAGGCCAGATTTTAAGTATTACCTTGGGGAGATGCAGACTAGAATACTGTAATCACTGAGCAGCAAATGATATCACCTGTGATATATTTCAGTTATCCTGCAAACCTGGCCTGTTAGTGGGTCCCGAGGACAGGAGTTGACAACCACTGCTCTAAACATTGTTCTTGCTATAAGTGGGTTGTCAGAAGCCACCAAAAGCACAAGTACTGTTTAAAGTGAACCTATTTTCATTAAATTACATTAAACCTAGCCATACATAGCAGTCATCTAGAGGTCCTTACACACAGCAAGTCAATCACAGATTAAAGGTCACTTTTATACCTGCCTTCTCCTGCTTTATGTGCCTGATTATTGGTCCATTATTTGATGGATAGTCCCACTGACCAATAGTGGGAAATGGATGGTGGAAGACGATATGACCAAGTACACCTTAGGAACTGATGCTGCTGTTTTCATTTATCATTTGTGAGCTATCCAGGCAGTAAGCTCTTGATATGTGTGTCTGCCTGCAATTTAGGGGAGTTAAAGCCCAACTCTAGCCTGACAAGTTCCTTTTGGACCCCGGTTTAGTCTTTACCACCAGGAATTTACCATTTATGAAAGCTCCTTTAAATTTCAAAAGGGCTTGGGAAGGGGTGTCACATCAGTGTTGGTGCTGCGGTGCATTTGGCGCCTTGCTGCCATACTTTTGTATGAAGTAGTTTGGGTGTTCTTTGAATAGATTGCAGTGATGGTCTTCAAAGACTCCCTACCACAGCAGGTAGATGTCTGAACAATCCCCTATGATATAGACATGTTGGTAAAACATAATAAAAAAATTTAAAAAAATGTTTTAGGCCTCATACACACGGACGTTTTTTGACGCCAGCGTTTTCTAGCGTTTTTTGCAGCTCTCCATGTTAGTCAATGGCCCCATAAAAACGTCGGCGTTTTTGAGCTGTAGATGACGTCGGCGTTAGTGAGCTGAAACTAGAACCCACAGCCATCGCGTTCTGAGGCTGTAACGTTTTGGCATTTTTTCACGCCGACGCCACAATATGCCAACAAACGCCACCTATTATTATACCGGCGTTTTCCGGCGTTTTTTGATGCCAACGTTTTTAGGTTGAAAAATAGCAGAGGGATGATTTTTTTTTAAAAACGTCTATTGACGCTGACGCTCACTAACGCTCAAAAACGCCGACTTTTTTTCCTTGACGTCGGGCCCGACGTTTTGTTTATTTTTTTAGAAACGTCCGTGTGTATGAGGCCTAAAACTGTAACAAAAAAAATATTTGCATATCTGCAGAGATGTTCCATTCTATTTCTAAAATGCGTGGAGATGTCCTGGTAAATTTATGACTTCTCTTGACGTTGTCCACTTTTTGTACTGCGCTGCTTTTGTGTGGCTTGAGGCGTACCCTCTTTATAACATTCAGCAATGTAGGCATATTTTGATAAAGCTGAACCCGCCCTTTCCTTCTTTTCATATCTGCAGCCTGCATGTACTTAATGCAGTTGTTTGTTTCAGCCAGCAGGAGGCCATACTTGAAGATTTGCGGACTGATATCCCGGTACATTATGACTTTCTGTTCTCTGACTCCCACGCAGAGGTCATCTCGGGGAAGCAGGAAGGTATGTGAAGCAGACAACTGCACAGCAATCAATGGAAGTCTTATACACCCGCACAATACTACCATTTCATGATCCTGAAAGCTTCCCTTTTACATTAAGGGAATTGATGTATGAACACAGGCCCCCTTCTGTATAGCATACAGTATAACACTAGTATTTCAACAGTTGTGCTGTCTGCACATAATGCTTTGCAGCATTTAGCAAACTTCTGGCAGGAGGAACTGATTTTGTTGTCTGTAGCAACCAGATTCATCTTCTCATGATGCATTTGGAGAATGAGGAGAAGAATTTGGTTGCTGTTGGCAAAAGTTCTTCCTTCACTATCTTTTATTAAAAAAAAATAAAAAAAAAAGACCATTGATGTAGAGTGGGTTACTCTAGATATAATGACTGACTTGTTTTTTTTTTATTTTGTAGGAGTTTACGCCTGGATTGGCATCAATTTTGTCTTGGGGCGCTTTGATCATTTAGACGATGGTAAGTTTTTGAGGGTTCTTTTTTGTGTCTTTTTTCCCCCAATTCACACTGATGTGCATATCACTAAAAGATGGACCATTCTCCCTTTGTTCTTATGGCACTTACAGAGACATTGAAATATGGTTACCTTCTTGATCACATACTATTATACAGTATCTTAAAAAAGTATTCATACCCCTTGAAATTTTCCACATTTTGTCATGTTACAACCAAAAACGTAAATGTACTTTATTGGGATTTTATGTGATAGACCAATGCAAAGTGCCACATAATTGTGAAGTGGAAGGAAAATGATAAATGGTGTTCAACATTTTTTACAAATAAATATCTGAAAAGTGTGGCATGCATTTGTATTCGGCCCCATTTATTCTGATATCCCTAACTAAAATCTAGTGGAACAATTTCCTTCCGAAGTCGCCTAATTAGTAAATAGAGTCCTCCTATGTGTAATGTAATCTCAGTATAAATACAACTGTTCTGTGAAGCCCTCAGAGGTTTGTTAGAGAACCCTAGTGAACAAACAGCATCATGAAGGCCAAGGAACACACCAGACAGGTCAGGGACAAAGTTGTGGAGAAGTATAAAGCAGGATTAGGTTATAAAAGAGTGTGGCGCAGCTGCAAACCTTCCAAGACATGGCCGTCCACCTATACTGACAGGCCTGACAAGGAGGGCATTAATCAGAGAAGCAGTCAAGCGGCCCATGGTAACTGGAGGAGCTGCAGAAATTCACAGCTCAGGTGGAAGGATCTGTCCACAGGACAACTATTAGTCCTGCACTCCACAAATCCGGCCTTTATTGAAGAGTGGAATGAAGAAAGCCATTGTTAAAAGAAAGCCATGAGAAGTCCAGTTTGCAGTTTGTGAGAAGCCATGTGGGGGACACAGCAAACATGGCAGAAGGTGCTCTGGTCAGATGAGACCAAAATTTAACTTTTTGGCCTAAAGGCAAAACGCTATGTGTGGTGGAAAACTAACACTGCACATCACCCTGAGCACACCATCCCCACCGTGAAATATGGTGGTGGCAGCATCATGTTGTGGGGATGCTTTTCTTCAGCACTGGAAGGGAAGCTGGTCAGAGTTGATGGGAAGAAGGATGGAGCCAAATACAGGGCAATCTTAGAAGAAAATCTGAGTCTGCAAAAGACTTGAGACTGGGGCAGAGCAGAGGTTCACCTTTCAGCAGAACGACCCTAAACATACAGCCAGAGCTACAATGGAATGGTTTGGATCAAAGCATATTCATATGTTACAATGGCCCAAACAACGTCCAGACCTAAATCCAATTGAGAATCTGTGGCAAGATTTGAAAATTGCTGTTCACAGACGCTCTCCATCCAATCTGACAGAGCTTGAGCTATTTTGCAAAGAAGAATGGGCAAAAATGTCACTCTCCTAGATGTGCACAGCTGGTAGAGACCTCCCCAAAAAGACTTGCAGGTGTAATTGCAGCGAAAGACGGTTCTACAAAGTATTGACTCAGGGGGGCTGAATACAAATGCACGGCCACACTTTTCAGGCATTTATTTGTAAAACCTTTTGAAAACCGTTTATCATTTTCCTTCTGCTTCACAATTACGTGCCACTTTGTGTTGGTCTGTCACATAAAATCCCAATAAAATACATTTACATTTTTGGTTGTAACATGACAAAATGTGGAAAATTTTCAAGGGGTATGAATACTTTTTCAAAACACTGTATATTTCTGCCATTCTTTAAAGTATATGTAATCCTTTTGGTCTGCCAAATATATCATTAGAATCATTTTTAATCAGTGCAATAATACCTGTTGATCCTGCCTGAAATCCAGTAAGCCCAAGGGTTCCTGTGCATTCAACAGGGTTATCAACCCTCTAAGTTCACCTCTGTAAACTGCTGAATCCCCTTCCCTGCTTATGAAAGTTATGAAAGGGGGAAGGTGTTCAATGGTCCTAACACTTTTCTGTCCTAGGGTTACAGCGCATCTCCTCCATATATACTGCAGGGTGAGTGAGTGTTTTCACTGTAGGACAAAGTTGTGTTCATGACAAGGACATCGGGTGAAAATAAATAGGGGAAAAAAATAGAACACAGAGTCACCACAGCTAAGTCACCTTTTCATGAAGATTTTCTCTCATACAACTTTAGGCCTAGATTACATGGTCTGGTTACCAGTACAGGTTACAAAAAAGATAGGGACTGTAGGTTTGTTAAGTTGAATTTGTTTGTAAGTCGGAACAGGTACATTTTTTAAGTGTAGCTTTAGCCAAAAAAAACTATTTTTAAGCTTTTTGGATAGCATAGGGAAGGGGTAACACCTCACTTCCTGTCCCAATGATAATTAGATTTTGAAAATTTTGAGTTGTTGTGGAAACAAACCTTGGTGATAAAGCATCAATAGAGACACATTTTTCCCATAATAACTCTTACAGGTGTGAAATTCCCTTTCTAAGAGATTTCCTCTCACTTCCTGTTGTCTCCCTCCGTTTGTAAGTAGGAGTTGTTTGTAAGTCGGATGTTTGTAACTATGGGCCTGTATATACTTTGGGTGTTTCACAGGATACACATTAGAGGCTAGCTGGTTTTGTATAATATAAAATTATGATTTTAAAACAATAATACACATTGTTTGGTATTCAGATCAATTCCTGTTTTCTCACGCAGCCCATTGATTGCTTAAGCTCAGGCAACAATTTGGCCCCAACGTCTGGCACAAAACTCTTCCATCTTCCATTCAACTATCTAATGCCTGAATATCTCCTGCCTGCTGAAATTCTGGCATCTAAGAGTTGTATGCGGGGGCGGTGCTTAATCTTGACTTGGCAGAAATCAAGACCCAATGTACAGCCATGACCTAAGATTCAAAGGGGTGCCCCGATTTATCTCCCAAAACAAAATTTTCATGACATCGATTATCTTCTTTCTGTATTTTTTTGGTCACCAAAGGTACCTAGACTCTCTCTGGAGATCCTGCAGCTCCCCAACACCAGAGGGGGATTGGCCATCCCCAACCTTCGCTTCTATTATTATGCTGCCCAATTGGTCTATGTGCACTGGTGGATTTTCCGCAACTTAATAATGCTGCTACTGCGGCTGAAGTGGCAGTAGTACTATCATACAAAACTCTGAGTAACTTAATATATAGACGTACATTTATTACATCTACTGGTAATGGGACATTGAGGGCCTGTATTAGAATTTAGAACCATTGCCTGAATCTGTTATCTGAGACGGATCACATACACTACCCCAAGGCAAGGCTGTACGGGGTGACTTTATTCATATGGTTTAGGCATGCACCAAGATCAGGCCTTTTTGGTCAGAGGTTACCGTGTTTTATTGCCTCTAAGTTTGAGCTCCCTAATGTATACAATCCCAAATGGTGTCTATTGGGAGTATTTAAGGATGTAGAACTTTCAGCTAGGACTAAAAGTTTTCTTTAAAATACTGCTCTTTTATGCTAGGAAAACCGTTTCTCTGCATTGGATAAAGGTTGATGGCCTCCACCAGGGCCTATGGAAAATAATGATTCATTAAAATCTTCCATTTCATATGTTAACTTATAAAGCGGAAGGTTTTGATTAATCAATTTTTTTCCATAGGACCAGGTGGAGGCCATTAACCTTTATCCAATGAAGAAAAATAGTTTCCTAGCATAAAAGAGCAGTAGTAGGGGACCATGAATAGACTCTCAGGATACTAGTGACTCCTTCCTTCACTTAGTCTCCTACCCTGCACCTTAAAGCAGAGTTCCAGCCTGGGGGAGAAAAAATGAAAAGTTTGCAGCGACAAATACTATAACTGCTGACACTTACCTGTCCAGGGAGCCCCCAATGTTAGCACCCGAAGCCGACTCGTCCATCGGCTCCGGGTGCATCCTTACTAAGGGAAACGGGAAGTGAAGCCTAGCAGCTTCACAGCCTGTTTCCTACTGCGCATGCATGAGTCGTGCCGGTCTTTCTGAATGGTACCGCTGTCTTCTGGGACCTCTCTGTGTCTCTCAGAAGGCAACAGGGAAATGGAGGAGGGGCGGCAAATGACGTAGGTCGCTGCGGCGCCCTTACATGGAAGTGGGAGCGGATACTCGCCTTGCCCCCCCCCTCCGAAAGGTGCCAAACGTGGCCCCCGGAGGGAGGGAGGAAGCAGGTAAGCGGAGCTTCCATATTTGAGTGGAACTCCACTTTAATAAGCTCTTACATCATTGAGTCTATGGGGTTGATTTACTAAAGCTTTAAAGGGCAAAATTTGGTGCAGCTCCACACAGAAACCAATCAGCTTCAAGGTTTTATTGTCAAAGCTTGATTGAACAAGTTGAGGTTAGAAGCTAATTGGCTAGCATGCACAGCTGCACCCCTTTTTTGCACTCTCCAGCTTTAGTAAATCAACCCATATATGTTCTGATGATAGTGTTGTGTACAAGCCTATCCAGATCTTTGATGATTTATAATTTCTTGATTGAGATGGTAATATGGGTGATCACCAGTTACTTTACAACAATGTGATATGTGCAAACCAAGTATATGTGCGTGAGCCGCTCAGGCTATATGGGAATGAAGTCCTTCGTCCACCGCTGTGAGTGCTGGCCAGAAAGGGAGCTTGTCTATACTCCAGACAATGGTAGAATGTGAGTAGATGTCCCAGGAGCCCCACATCAAGTCAAGACCCGCTGTATAGTAGTGAATGGTAGTCTCAGCCTGGACCCTTGCCAGGCCATTCCCCCTATTTTAAAGATTCTTTAGTGAAGTTGTCTATTTATTTCCCACCCTCAGCCCCAAACCAGCGATATTTCCTCTGATATGTCCTGGCCAGCTCTTAGTGTTACTGTACTCTGAGGGGTTGCTAAAGGTTGCCATAAGTATGGATTACTCATAGGAATAAATGGGACTACACCATGCAGAGGAGTCGGTTGGGATCATGCCAGAGAACAGATCTCTGGTTTAGGTCTGAAAATCGGTATTATCTCAGGTGGAATGTACTCATTGAAGTGGGGGACAACTTTACTAAGAGGTGAAGTCCTTTTAATATAACCAGAAACTCGTGAGTGTTAATTTTTTTGTATATATTATTTGTTTGCATATTCTTTATTATGTTTGTACTTATTATATTTGTGGAACTTCTTTCCCCCCACAGAAGATGAAGCACTGGTAGAAGTCAATGTGCCTGGCAGCGATCACAAGGACGCCATCATACGTAAGCGTACAGTGGGCATTTTGGATATGGGTGGAGTCTCTACCCAAATCGCATATGAAGTACCTAAAAGTGTAAGCTTTGCCTCCTTCCAGCAGGTCATTATCCGTAATATTTTTTACTCCTTTTTAATTTGCTCCTCTTCTGCTTCTTGCTTTTTGTCATAACCAGCTATAACAAAAGTAAATTAAAATAAACCCAATAGTTTGCAGATTTCTGCTCCTACCACTATCACTGAGGCACAAGGCATTTTATAGCACTGTATTCAGAGATGTGTGTATTTTCTTATGAACTGCTTAGCTCCATTATTGACCCACAGTACAGTTGTACTTCCACTGTTGTGGCTGTTATTGTACACTTTAAAGGGACACCATGCACTCTTTTAGCTGTTCTTTTTGCGTATTTTATGTAATCAGATTTATGTAAATAACATTATCACTGAGTATGTATTCATGTTCTAGAATACATTGTTTCTGGTATCATTTGTAAATATGCACATACATAGTGGCAGCCAGTTCTGCGGATTAATAAGTAGCCTCTAATTGAGCAACTTCAACAGTTCCTAAAGGAAAATTTACATGGGCTGCCACTACTGACCATTTTTCTGAAAATGCTTGTTAACTGTTGTTTTTGCTAATTCTATATCTTCTATACTGACCGTTAGAGCTGCATGATTAATCGTTTAAAAAATTGCAATCTCGATTCAAGCCCCCACACAATCTTAATCCAGCATTTCCACAATTCATGTAACAAGTGCAGAGCAGTTCCCTGCTCACAGCTGTCAAAAAAAAAACAAAAAAAGAGGCCGGAAATGTTTATCAACAACATTGCTTAGTGCTGAAAGAGAGATCAAAAGAAATTTATCTTTCTGCCTATTTACAGATCGAAGGGTGAACTTTGGTCTGCAAATGAGGTCAGTTTAACCACTTATAAACTATGCCTTTTTCTGACACGTGTTGCGTACAAGTTAAAATCAGTATTTTTTGGTGCTTGTTGCAATATTTTATGTCACGCTGTATTTGAGCAGTGGTCTTTCAAACACTTTTTTTGGGTAAAAATACACTTCAATGAATTTTTAAAACAAAACTAAACATTAAAGTTAGCCCAATTTTTTTGTATAATGTGAAAGATGATGTTACGCTGCGAGAATCATGAGAGAATCGTGATCTTTATTCTTAGCAAAAAAATTGTGATTCTCATTTTATCCAGAATCGTGCAGCTCTACTGACCGTAAACCACATTAAAGTCCAAATCTACACTTGCTCCAAGTCCATGGTTTTAAAGGGCATTAACCAAGGTTTCACCCCCTTAATGACCAGGCCATTTTTTGCGATACAGCACTGGGTTATTTTAACCGATCATTGCGCTGTCGTGTGACGCTTTACCCCGAATAATATTTATGTCCTTTTTTTTTGGTGGTATTTGATCACCTCTGCGGTTTTTATTTTTTTGCACTATAAACAGAAAAAGAGCGACAATTTTGAAAAAGAAACCCCAATATTTTTTACTTTCTGCTATGAAACATATCCAATAACAAAAATTGTAAAAAAAATCGAATTTTTTCATCAATTTAGGCCAATATGTATTTTGCTACATATTTTTGGGGGAAAAAAAACAGCGCATATTGATTGGTTTGCGCAAAAGTTATAGGGTCTACAAAATAGGGGATAGATTTGTCATTTTTATTTATTTAATTTTTACTAGTAATGGCGGCGATTTTTAGGCAGAAAGTCGCAGGATTTTGCCGCAATTTTGTACAGCTCAAAAGGTCCCCAATGTAAAATGCAGAAAAACGCCCAAATCTGCCTGAAAAAATACTTCCAGAGCTAGTTTGAGCTTCAGACGCTTTCAGGCTTTTGGCTTCAGGCGTTTCTGAGTGGAGATGTGAACCATCTCTATAGAAAATCATTGATTTTTTTCCCCTTCCAGCGTTTTGTAGCTTCAGGGTTCAAGCTTCAAAACGCTCAGGTGTGAATGGGGCCTAAGAGAGGAGAGGGAGCTGCTGCAGATGGGCACAGTGCTGGATCGAGTGAGGACTCAGGAGGTGAGGGGGCAATACAAATAATGCAGCATTTTTTTTTTACCTTAATAAAGGGAATGCATTTAGGTAAAACATGTTTTCCCTATAGAACCACTTTAACACATCTACATACAAAAAAATCTAAGTATGGAAAAGTAAAAATAGTAAATTCATATCACTTTTTGGGTAAATGTTACAATAATAAATAATGTCTACTTAACGCCGAACTCCAAACAAACAGCTTAATAAACAGGTGAAATACCTAAAGGTATTTGTATTTCTGTCCATCCAGTTTTTAGATTTACACTACTCTTTCCCATAGTACAGTCCTGCCTGGCATGCTTGGGGACATGATCTTTTGCTGCTGCAGGTTCACTTTCAATTACAAGCCCATTCCCACGTACACCCGGTAACTAATCGGTGAAAGGACAGGCATCAGCTAATGAGCTCATCTCTTTGTAACTATGCCATCTCCTCCTTTCAGCATGCTTCTTGCACTTCAGCACAATTGATAGGCTCCTTGCGCTGCTTCTCCCATACTCTTTGAGCTCTCATGTGCGTATTGCAAGAGGCTGATACCAAGTTGATTTCCACACTGCTTACATTAAAAAATACATTTAATTATGTATTATTAGTTACTGAGCTGCATTCATTTTTATTTGCCATGAGTTCAGCTTTATTGGAGTTCAGCTGAAATATTGGAAGCTGTTGGGCAGGGAAGGCAAAGGACTAATCATCAGTATCATCTGTAGGATCCCTGATGACTGGTAGGGGAATATTAAAAAAGCAGCAGGAAACGTAGAGTAAGCACTGATCCACTGAATGAATTATTCAGCTGTAGGAAGATCCTTGCACTGCAGATCCTCAGTTGCAGCTTCCTCTCCAGCAAGAACAGTGAGCAGCACAGTAGTGACACCTACAACTCTCACTCCAAATGTAGACTAGCAGTCAGAGGCAGCAGCGCCTTATATTTTGCACTGCACATCTATGAGGATACAGAACGGGAGTTCCAATGTACAGTCACATGTCAGAAAGTGCACTGCTATTTTTCAGGAGGCAAGGTAGATTTTTCAGATTACAATTTAAGTTTAGGTCCACTTTAATTCTTACGTATGCCTTGGTTGATACCAATTTTTGAAAGTTGGAAGAAGGAAAGTAGAAGGGTTCCATATTTTCCTGCAGTTTTTATAAATTAGCCAAACTGTCACACTTCTTCTCCTGTATTTGTGACGGGTGCTCTTTCAATTTACTGTTGTTTTCGCTGGGTTTCTAGCAAATATTTTCTCATCTATGCTTTACAGCTGTTGCCTATGTGTGTCTCCTTTGTTTTCATACATTGGGTTCCAGTTGTATTTATTGTGCTCACTGCAACTATTATTTCCTGCATGCGCTTGTCATCTAGTGCTTTTCTATGATTCAGCCTCATGGCTGCAAAGCTACAGACATCGGTACCACATACAGCCCGGACTGTTCACACACGCTATCAATTTGCTTCACTATGTAATCCTTGCGTATTTTGTCTTTGGGAAAAAAGGTGACTTGAACTCATAGAAATACCTGAACTGTGATTTCCCATCTCTCCTTCTGCACAATGATAGACAGCCAAGCACTCTGTCTTCAAGACTTTAAGTAACTAACATGGAACAAGCTTGCAGCCACTGAAATTAGATTGCAGTCCAAATCTCTTTTTCATTGACGCAAGCTATTGAAGATTCTCGATCAGCATGGCAAATGGGCAACTAGCATTTTTAAGGCTGCTTTTTTTCTTCAGTACTCGTCAATTGGTTACCAAAATCCTGGCCTTCAAGTGCTGGAGCTGTTCTCTCCTATGATTATTTGTGTGATTTATTTTACTATGTGATGATGCTGTTACACGTTTTGGCAGTGCTTTTATTGGAAAGTTCATATCCGTCCCTGCTAGAAGCACTTTATATGTAATTTCTCTGTTCTACTAATATAGATAATAGTACCAGTCTGATCAGTTAAAGCAAAAACAAAGGGCATTAACATAAGTCTTTTACTTTTCTTTTTCCCCCTCTGTAAAATAAAAATATTGCAGTTGACAGTTGTTACTGCCAGTTAACCACTTCAGCCCCGGAAGGATTTCCGACATTAGGACCGGAGCACTTTTTGCGATTCAGCACTGCGTTGTTTTAACTGACAATTGCGCGGTCGTGCGATGCTGTACCCAAACGAATTTTGCGCGCTATTTTTTCCCACAAATAGAGCTTTCTTTTGGTGGTATTTGATCACCTCTGCGTCACTTCTGATCACCACTATAAACAAAAAAACAACGACATTTTGCAAAAAAAAACAATATTTCTTACTTTTTGCTAAAATACATATGCAAAAACAAAATAATATAAAAAATGTTTTCATCAGTTTTGGCCGATATATATTCTTCTACATATTTGTGGTAAAAAAAAACACAAAAAAAAAACACAATCGGCATTTATTGATTGGTTTGCGTAAAAGTTGCAGCGTTTACAAACCATGAGAATTCTTTTATGGCGTTTTTACTATTTTTTTTTATTTATTTTTTTTACTGGTAATGGCGGCGATCTGCGATTTTTATCGGGACTGTGGTATTGCGGCGGACATGTTGGACATTTTTGACACTTTTTTGGGACCATTGACATTTATACAGCGATCAGATCTAAAAATAGCCACTGATCACTGTATAAATGTCGCTGGCAGGGAAGGGGTTAACCTGCAGGGGGCCATGAAGGTGTTAACTGTGTTCCCTAGGCGTGTTCTAACTTTGTGGGGGCTGGGCTGGCAGGGTCACAACAGATCTAACTGATCCCGGTGACAGGGATCAGTGGAATAGTGTTATGTCCCTGTCAGAACGGGGAACCGCCGTGTTTACATTGGCGGTTCCCCCACTTTTCTCCTATTGTAAGCGGTTGTGGGTCGCTGGCACCGCGCCTGGACTGCCGTTTATAGACTGCGATTTGTGTTATGCTGCCACCTTGCAGCAGTAAATGTACGCAACGCGGTCCAGAAGTGGTTAATATGTACTATTTTCACTTCTATAATAGGGTGATAGTACTGTAGTATTCTGGAGTGAAGTTACTCAGCACCAATGTCACCCTACAAATAGAGTAGTTGGACATGTTGTTTAAATTGACTTTAGAGTGGTTCTAAAGATATGTTTTCTACCTTTAAAACAGAGTTTCACCCAGTTAAAAGTCAGCATCTACAAAAAGTGTAGCTGCTGACTTTTCAAATCGGACACTCACCTGTCCCTCGCTCCAGCGATGCGGTTGCCCGAGGGCTCGCTCTTCTACCTCTCCCCTCGGCAGCGCCGGCATCACAAGTGTGGGCACCCGGCTTTGGCTTCAAAGCTGGGCACAAGTTGCGGTGCGCCTTGTGAATGGCCAACTATCTTCTGGGACATGTCCCTGAAGATCGCTGAGAGGGGAGGGGGGAAGATGAATCTCCTTCCGGAGCCGCAGCTCTAGGAAAGGAAGTGGGCCTGGGACCCTGTCAAAACAGGGTCCCCCCCCCCCCCCAAAAAAAAAATGTCATGCCAATCCTGGCATGTCAGGGGGGTCACCTTCCTTTAAAGTGGAAGGTCCATTTTTGAGTGGAACTCCGCTTTAAAGCATTTTCTGCATTAAAGTAAAAAACTTTCTGCATTCAGTTTCACCCCCCCTTATACTTGCCTGAGCCCAATCTCAATCCTGCGATGTGCACAAGAACAGAGATTCTCTCAGCACTCTCCCTCCTTATTGGCTCAGAGGCAGCAGCAAAAGCCATTGGCTCCTGCTGCTGTCAATCACAGCTTGTGACGAGGGAGCAGGGGGCAGGGCTGAATCCTGCTGTCTATGTCAATAGACGCTGACTGTGAGGCTTGGAACCAAGCCCATCTGACTGCTATGGGGGCACTTGGCGGGGGGAGGGAAGAGCCAGGAACGGCGGTGGGGGACCCAAGAAGAGTAGGATCGGGGCTGCTTTGCACAAAACCACTGCACAGAGCAGGTAAGAATAACATGTTTGTTATTTTGAAGAAAAAAGATGTACGTTAAAATCACTTTAAATCTGAGACATATAATTTAAAGTGAATGTAAACCTCATTCATGAAGTTTGAGCTGGGCACATATATCTGCAGTGTTTTGTTAGCTCTCTCCAAAGCACTAAGTCCTGTAGCTGTCTTTTGTTCAGTTCTTCTGTTATCAGCCTGACAAGTTCTTCGTCATATATGATAAAAGCAGCCAGAGTTTTGTGTTAGGGAGGATGCGATAAGTAGATTAGCACAGCTCTGAACTATACAATGAACGGAGCTGAGCGCCTCTACCTATGAGGAGAGGGGGTGTGTGCCTTTCCTCCAATCAGCTGTCTTGGCTATATGCCCAGGCTTCATGCAATGCTAATCAGGAAGAGAAAAAATCCTAACACAATCTGCACTTTCTAAAGGATATTGTCACGTACCTGATCCGAGGCCGAAATGCTGAGGGAGGCTCCCCTTGCGGCTGAACGCAGTATACCCCTGAAGTTGGGAACAGGAGGTATGATGCGCAAAGAAGCACGGGTCACCAGAGCTGCGGACGGTCTTGAGCAGAAGTACACTGAAGGTCCGTGTGGACTGGGACTCAGTGGTGACAGACTTTCAGTAGGTATGGTCTCTAGAAGGAATAGTCTGTAAAGGCTTGGCAAGGATGCAGCAACTTTGGAGGTGGAGACAGGTAACCAGTGTAGCTGGGTCAGCACAGGCAGCAGCAGCAGCAGCGAGTGAGTCCGGGAGCCAAGCCAGGGTCAACCACAGGAGAACAGTCTATACTTCAGGTAGATGTGCTAATACCAGAGGCAGAATAAGGCAGAGTCCAGGTAACAAGCCAGGGGTCAAACACAGGAGTCAGGCAGAAGAGAAGTCCGTGAGGCAGGCCAGAGGTCAAGGCAATGGAGAAGTTCAGGAGCGAGGTCAAGGATCAAGCCAGGTCACAACAGAAGTTCAAGCAGAATACAGGACACAGGTTCAGGAACACTGGTGAGCTGAGACAATCCAGCGATTTGTGTGACACAGAGGCCGCCTTATATAGGGCAACAACCCATCTCATTGGTTGTGCTGAAGGCGCGGATTGCGCCTTGCCGGACAAACGTTCGTGCGCATGCGTGGATGCGATCGTCTAGGACGAGCGTTCGTGCGCATGCGTGTAGGAATGCGATGATCGTGCCTCCTTCTCTGATAGATATATACAGCTGAAGACAGGATATACGTCAAATGCCCCTAACAGCAGCTGTAAGAATGTCCTGCGTACATGAGCCTTTAAAGAATAATTCCAGCTAACACTTACTAAGCAGTTATAGTAACAGTTACATTTTTGCCTGTTGGGAGAAAACATTTTAATTATTAGGGATGCACCAATACCATTTTTTTTTTTTTTTTTCTACGAGTACCGATTTACTTTTTTTTTTTTTTTTTTAGTACTCGATGATACCAATTACTGATACCTATCGCAACTGTTTTGTTCACACTTCAGCTGTCAGCAGTGGTACAAAGCATTGAAAAGTTATTTACAAATTCAATTTTATTTATTTTTTTACATTTTGTGCTTTTTTTATTGTGAAACGTTTAACCACTTCCCGTCCGGCCTATAGACAAATCATGCCCGGGCGGTGATTCAGTTTGACGTCTTTCTGGATAACCTGCATTCGAGCGCCCACGGGGACATGCATCGCGGCGATCGGTGGTGCGGTGTGTCATTTTTACACACCACATTACCGATCTTGGTAAAGAGCTCTTTGTAAACAGGAAGAGCTGCGTATCGTCTGGCAGACGCAAGTAGAGGAGAGCCGATCGGTGGCTCTTCTGACAGGGGGGTCTGCGCTGATTGTTTATCAGTGCAGCTCCCCCCATTATTGCCACCCAGGACCACCAGGGAGCCCACCAGGAGGCCGCTCAGGGACCACCAGGGAGACAATCAGGAGGCCACCCAGGGACCACCAGGGAGCCCACCCTAGACCACCAGGTCAGGGGCATACAGTGCACTATAGGGCTGGCACTGTGCCCATATGTGTTGCTTGCCAGTGCCTCCCTAACAGTGCCACCTATCAGTGCCCAACGGTGCAGACTATGACTGCCCATCATTGCCACTTATCAGTGTCCGTCAGTACTGCTTATCAGTGCTGCATATAAGTGACAATCAGTACTGCCTCATCAGTGCCCGTCAGTGAAGGAGAAAACTTACTTATTTACAAAATTTTGTGACAGAAACAAAGAAACACTTTTTTTTTCCAAATTTTCGGTCTTTTTTTATTTGTAGCTCAAAAAATAAAAATCTGAGGTGATCAAATGGCACCAAAAGAAAGCTCTATTTGTGGGGAAAAAATGATAAACTTTTTGTTTGGGTACAATGTCGCACGCCCACGTAATTGTCATTAAAAATGCTGAAAATTGGTCTGGGCGGGAAGGGTGGAAAGTGCCTTGTATTGAAGTGGTTAGATATATGTTAAAAGTGTAAAAATATTAATGAACAAAGCAAACCAAAAAAATTAATTATTAATGGTTTATAAAATAGAAGTGAGCAAAAAAAAATCATCAGGAAAATAATAATTAAATGGAGTAGAATAAAGAATTAATTAAGGCTGATTAGAGTAAATTAAGGTTAATAAGGGGTTAACCGGAGGAACATTTAATAAAAAAACAAAAACTTTTTTTTTTTTTTTTTAACTTGACAGATTGCTTCAATCACTTCAGCCCCGGAAGGTTTTACCCCCTTAATCAGGGCTTGACAAATTTGCTTTGAATCTAGGAGCCAGCTAAAAAAGTTTGGAGGCAGTTTCTTTAGTGTAGTGTGGGTTGTCAGCGCCCGGGGTAAGGCAAGTAATTTGTGCCCCCCCCAACCCTAACTTACTCAAAGCAGAGCAGCCAGTCAATAACTCCAACGTAACACCGTTACATGAGGGTTATAGGCTGGCCAGAAAGAGTGACACTAAAAACCTGTTATGGGGGAAACTCCTTATTATGCCTAATGCATCGTGACTGCGGCATAAAACTCCCTCATCTGCTGCCTAATGGAGCTTAAGGGTGGCGTTGGTGGTTGGCAAAAAAATGTCTCTACTGCACATTTTTTACCACCCAACTGCACATCTAAATGAAACATGAGAAAAAGCTGCGCTAGTGTATAAAACATAAATAAAATGGAAAAAGAAAGTAGTATCAAGTAAAAAATAGTGATGACAGTGAATAGATTCATAAAACTCCAAGTGAATAAAAGTCCATGTAAATAAAGTCCAATGTGACTAGTGATGAAATAATAATCCTTAATCAAATGTGAAAGGGATGCCCGACATGCACCACAGTGTCCAAAAACACGAGAAGAACCTTCACCACAGATGGTTGTGTTCTTACCAGATATCCTGGACCTCTTAATCACAGGAGGTCTAAAGCGCTTGTGTGGATCTAGGCTACCACAAAGCCATACTGGTATGTTGTTGTTGGAGGGGCACCCTCTCTCTCCCTGGGAACGTGTCCTCCCTTTTCCTCTATTCGGATTGCCGTAGCCAATTTCTTGGATATGTGGACAGGTTTGAGGATTGTGTGTGACCACAAGGCCAAATGGTCTCCCCAATACCAAAGGGAGC
>BLSH010425067.1:828918-840244 GCA_018402905.1 Glandirana rugosa
TTAATCCTTGCATCCAAAGGGTCTTACCTGTGAAGACCCGCAAGGACTGAAGACTCGTACGGACAAAACGTGCATATTGAAACAACCGGGTTCGCTCACTATACACGTTCCCGCAGCCGCCGTCGTATGACGGCGATTTGCGGGAACGAGCCACTTTGCCGCCGTCAGATGCCGATCGGCGGTCGGCAAGTGGTTAAAGGGGTAAACTGGGCTTCCACACACGGTACAATGGTTGTACAACAACGGTCGTACAACCAGCTTGTTGTATGATCATCCGAACGTTGGTACGCGCGATTACAACAGCCATCATACAACAGTTGTACAACTGAAGTTGGATGAGCAGACTAGAAAACTTTGGTTGTACAACAAGCGGTTGTATGACCGTTGTACCGTGTGTACAGAGAAGTTGGGCCAACAAAGTTATACGTGCAAAACAGGCATGCTCAGAAGTCAGGAACGCCCAGAAGTGTCCATTCTGGGAAACCTACGTTCCTAATTCATGAATCCCATTCATCTGAACTTCCTCTTTATACACTCGTAACACGTCACTACGTTTGGCTTGGTTGTACGATCGCTTAGTGCATGTCAGTACGCGAGACACAACAGCCAACATACAATTTTGGACGTCCGGTCATACGACCGCCGCACCCGTGTGTACGGGGCTTAAGTCTTGTGCCACAGACGCTCAAGTACGTAGCTACGCTTTTTGAGATTTCTGGTTTCGTCTGTTTGCCAGGGTTGTAGGGACCGAGGCCTGATTATGTGTGTAGTGAGGGGAGCAAGCTCGTCCAGGGTGGAGGACAGGGATTTATTTTCTAGTTGGCTGGCTGTGACAGTTTTCTGCTCTTCAATAACAAGTGTGAAGCATTTGAAGTTAGCATAAAGTCCAAACTCCTGATTTTAAATTGGTATTAAACCCAAAACCAAAAATGTAATATATTGCACCTTACCAAACATTAGATGTGGTGGCTACATTAGTTTTCTTTTTTTTATGCTTTTTTCTCTCTGTTTTCACCTGGTCATCTGGCCAGTAACACACCTCCTGTATTAGAGTGCCTCCACTCTAGATGAGGGAGAACGGAGAGCACAGCAGACCACAGCATTGTCAGTCTTGGGGGTAGGGGAGCATTAGATGTACTAGCATATTTAGATACAATAACAAATTGAAGCCAAACACCATCTAACACGTTATAATCAGTTACAGCAATAGTTTGTTGTTTGTTCCTTTTTAGGATAAAGGTTTTAAATGGAAAAAATAAAAGCTAATCATTGTAAGCACCCTTGCCAGCAGTAAACGGTTTGTCTGTTCCCTTTAAGCTGATACATTTGGAAGAGAGTTTGTTCTTTTAGAAAAAAAACAGACTTACTGGCCAGATCACCCGCTGAAAACGAATGCAGCCATCACATCTAAGAATTGGTAAGCTGCAAGATAATATTTGCTTTGGGTTTAATACCGCTTTAAATACTTTTTCATTGATTCATGGGATCAGCATGACCGTCAGGCAACCTGTGCAAGTTCAGCTGTGGCTGCCTCTATAATTCCGTCATGATAATACATGACACCCTGCACATGTTAGCAGATTCCATGGCTGTTGTAGCTCCTGAAAAGCATGTGTACTGTACTGTGGCTGTTTTTTTTTTTGTGTAAGCAGCGTATCATTCATTAAATGACAGCCTAAAGCAGAAAACTCATACTTCATGCTGGTAAATAATCAAGCGTCGGGAAGAAAGCAAGATATTAACATCGCAAGATTCTTTTGTGCTGAGCACATGGAATCACATCGCAGACATTGTCATTAAAGTAATTGTAAAGTCTCATTTTTTTTCTATTAAAATAACAAACATATCATACTTACCTGCTCTGTGTGATGGTTTTGCACAGAGCAGTCCAGATCCTCCTCTTCTCGGGGTCCCTCTTCGGTGCTCCTGGCCCCTCCCTCCTGTTGAGTGCCCCTTCAGCAAGCAGCTTGCTATGGGGCCACCCGAGCCGAGCCGCAGCTCCATGTATCCATTCAGACACGGAGCCGCGGTTTGGCCCCGCCCTTTCTGTCTCCTGATTGGCTAACTGACAGCAACTGGAGCCAGTGGCACTGCTGCTGTGGCTCAGCCAATCAGGAAGGAGAGTCCCGGATGGCCAAGGCACTCGTGGATCGAGAGGGGGCTCAGGTAAGTATTAGGGGGGGCTTCTGCACACAGAAGGCTTTTTAGGCATTAAGATAAAAAAATCTTTTGCCTTTTACAGTAACTTTTTTTTTTTTTTAAATCAGAAAAAGTTTTATTTGTATCAGTAAACAAATGTACAGACATTTCAGCATTACATAGTATTGTTGACACAAAGCATATTGGTATCAAGAGTATCATATAAACAGCAGCCCACAGTCCTAAGTCACCTCCACCCTCTCCCCCACAAGCCCCCAAGCCAGCCATATTTAAAGAGCTTACAGGCCTCTCGTCCTGCCTCCAGCTATCCACCCGGCTGCTACAGAAGCCTAGCAAGTACAAGCTCTCTGGGGCTTAATCCAGGTGTATCTAACCAAGGCGCCCACATCCTCTCAAATCTACCTGAGCATCCCCTGTGCTGGTATTTTACAGTGACTTTAAGTTCTTAGTTTACTGACCATTTATTATCTGTGGGATGACCTTGAACTTCATCCCAAACTAATGGAAGCATAATAACTTTGCTGTTTATTTTAAAGCAAGGCTGCCATGAGATAAAAATATGGCCGCCATTAATGACCTCTCCTTTGCTAATTGCCTGGATGCTTATTAATATTCCAGTTCCAATAGCTTAAAGCTGGCCATAGATGTATTTATTATTTCAGGTACTTATATAGTGCCGTCAGTTTATGCAGCACTTTAAATATACATTGTGCATTCACATCAGTCCCTGCCCACAAGGAGCTTACAATCTAAGGTCCCCAACTTACATTCATACATACACATAGTGTGGTTTTTCTCCCTGCTGAGAAATTGTATTCTGACAGCAGGACTCGCCACTGTCAGCATACACTGACCAGCAGATGCAGCCACTGATCGAGCTTCCCAACACACCGATTTGACAGAAGTCGATCTCGCAATTAAAGCGGAGTTCCACCCAAAAGTGGATCTTCCGCTTTAAGGGAAGGTGAGCCCCTGACATGCCACAATTGGCATGTCATTTTTTTGGGGGGGGGGGGGACACCCTTCTTTCACAGGGTCCCAGGTATCACTTTTTCTCCTGGCGCCGCGGAGCCAGAAGGAAGTTCACCTTCCTCCCCTCCCCTCCCTCTCTGCAATCTTCTGGGACAAGTTACAGGTCCCAGAAGATAAGCCGGCTATTCACAAAGTGTGGTGCGACTCTCGCATATGCAGTGCACGCTCGGCTTTGAAGCCAAAGTCGGGCGCCCACTCTTGTGATTCCGGCGCCGCACGGAGGAGGGAAAGAACATCGACACTGTGGGAGGCCGCATCGCTGGAGCCTGGGACAGGTGAGTGTCCGATTATTAAAAGTCAGCAGCTACACTTTTTGTAGCTGCTGTCTTTTAAAAGGGTGGAACTCCACTTTAACTTCTGATGCACAGGGAACTGGCTGAATTTTGCACTACCTGCACGGCATTTGCATGTTCTCCCTGTGCCTGTTTGTGTTTCCTCTGGGGTTCTCCAGTTTCCTTCCACACTCCAAACACATGCTGAGATCCATTGGTGCTGTGCCACTTTTATGGGGTTATGTTTTATCTGATGGCTGATCCTATGTCGTATCGCTAGGCAAAGAGGATACACACCTTGTTCAGAAAGCAATGTACTTAGTAAAATATGCAGGAAATCGTGTACAAGCCAATAAATTAAAATCATGAGCTGAAAACCCCTTTAGGTAAACATTACTCTGACCTGAAGCGTTTCACTTCTATTCTGTAATGTGGAGAACTTAAAAGATGTCCAAGAAGGAGATCATATTTTACCTTGTCAGCTTTCTACTTTACAGTGAAAAAAAAAACTATTTTCAGGAGTTGAAGGATTCATACAATGACTTTAATGTAGAGAAGTTTCTGTCTTACTCCTATATACAATAGTGACCAGGATGTTATCATGAGATTTGGCCTGTATATTCTAACAAGGAAAACAAAATGCTACAGGTATATGTCTGAACACTGCACACAAAATTGTTTGCACTATTGACACATTTCTCATACACAAAAAAAAAAACAAAAAAACAGTAGTTGTCAGTTGGGTCTGATTTTGTGAATTGGCCACACTGAGCTGAGAAAGGCAGGACCACTGGTGAACAGCTAAATTAGTAGCCCCTTAATCCATTCAGTGAATGGTTTGCAGTGGCTTCTGTAGCCCTGACAATAACTTTTCTACAGGCTGACTACTACTGTCACAGTCCAACTAGTTATGGATAATGGGACAGCATGTATCCTCCACCTAGTATTAGGGGTTCTCTGGTACTGTAATGGCAAGCATGTCTGTGAAGGTTCTCATGTGTCCAGGTCATGGTGCATCTAGTAGTAGTAAGTCACATTCAACTGTACTGTAATTTTGAAGACATTTTTATTTTTTTTAAATCCGGTGGGCAAAAACAAAAGCCCATGCGTGAATAAAGAAGCTGCATGTGCACTTAAGGGTGTGCTTTTGTCCACCCCTAATACTCCTGATAGGGACAAGGTTTTTGAACTTGGTCCACCTAGCCAAAGGGCCTGGCAGACCCCTCTCTTCATGGCCAGCCAAAGCCAACCAACAACACTCTCCCGAAGAGAGACCCCTTAGTTTAGGGGAGGAAGGAACCTAATGGCCAAATATCCTTCCCCTAGACTTCAGGATAGGCCCAAGGATCACACCCTCCATCCAAAAAACGCACATGGAAGAGAAAAAAAAAAATAGTGACCGTGCAATGTGCACTGGATAGGCTCTGAGGCCTAATTTTGAAGACATTTCATAGCTTATCCAAGCCACATGTTCAGTTCCAGTGATTTTCTGGAAAATATTCCAGCATATTTATATCCACACAGGTAGCACCGACACCTTGATCCAATCGCCATCAAAAAGAGAGATGGGAAGTGTGAAAATTGTGGAAACCCTGTTCTAATGGCATTATCCCATCCCTGGTTTCACAAAGGCTTCATAGCTGTTAGGCCTTCTATTTACATGGCTAAAGGTGTGAATGGTCTACCATGTCGGGGTAGGCATGTTAAAATGGTATTATACAGTATGTAGAAGACAGAATGTGGAAGATGTTGAAGCCCCCACTCCTATTCAAGGATGGTTGTAACAGTTTGATGTAAATTACCACTTTCTCTTACGTTCATTGACAGACGCAGCCTCTATTCAAGACACGTGGGTTATGTACCTTTTACTAGGAGTAGACTAGGCAGAACGAAAGTTCAGAAAGCAAAGCTGGCCCCTGCCAGGGGCCATCCTCACTCAGCACATAACCCCTCAGCCCTGCATAGCATATCAGTTTTCTTCTGCCTAGTGCAAGGAGTTAGACCTGGTTCCCTGCTGGGAACTGCAGTTCCCCTAAAGTTTTTTCTTTTATGCTTTTTGCCCAAGCCTTCTGATGAAGACTGCAATCAAGTAGCTGGCTGGGGACCACGCGGATACTCATAGGTCCTGCCATCTCCCCAGCATGGCCGACGGATGCAAGCCACCCTTAGCACTGGTGGCGTCCGCTGCATCCTACCCGTTCCGTGCGGGCTGCCGGTGGGTTAAACGCCCCACCTGTGCACCCAGTGTCCAGGCTATGGCCTGCTCCAGGGGTCGCTTGGCCAGCAGCATCCCTCCCCGCCTGGGGGGAGGAAGGTCTGCACCGGGTGGCTACACGCTACGCCCGTCTGGATGGGTGAGTGACACCCCCCTCCTCCCTGGGGCGGAGGGGGGGCGACTAGCGGTGCCCGTTCCGGTGGGGGGGTACAGGTCCACTGGTCCTGTCTTGCTCTTTCCCACCCCCCCTCACGCCCGCTTGAGGACCCGTCCGCTCAGTCGCTAACCACCGCTCTGTGCTCACCTGTTGCTGTTCGTATGCCATGCAGTCCGCCTCCATTTTGGCGGTGTCGGCCGCCATTTTCCCGGGGCCGCGGTCGCGGCCGTTTTGGAGGAGTTTGGCCTCTTGTGTCTGTCGGTGGCCATTTTTGGCTGGTCTCCCTGTATGGGAGTTTCCATGTGCTTTTGGCGCCATTCCTTCCTCTGGGAACGCAGCGGCGGCAGCAGCATCAGTGGCAGACTTGTCAGCAGCGATGGCATTGGCGACAGGGCGGCCTCTTTTCACACACCGGGTTCCGCAAGTATTGTTGGTTTCTCTCCCTGGGGTGCGGGATCGGCGGTGCTGGGTCCTACTGGGCAGTACTGAGGCTCTGCAGGGGGTGGCATTGTGGGGGCGATGGCTGGTAGGCCTCACAAGTGTCCTGGCAGTGGCACAATGGCGGCTGAACCGGCAGTTGCTTCTCCGGAGGGGTCCGTGGAGGCACTGGCCGCACTAGGACCTCTGGTTCCCCTGGACCAATTAACCTCTAACCTGGAAGAGTTTTTCGCCCAGGGGAATTGGACCGGTGTAGGGGGGGCCCCCAAAAAGCGTCCCCTCCCCCGCTATCCTCTAGGGAGGACTCGGAACTGGAAGGGGGCTCAGGGGTCACCGGGACCCCCGTGGAACTCTCAGACGGAGAGCTGGAGCCTTCGGATGGGGAGGAGGACCAGGGGGCCTCAGTGGAATGCGAAAAGGCGCTGGTGGGCGCCCTGGTCATGGCCGTACATAATTTACTACACCTGGATCAGGCTGGTGGGGCACAGGCGTCTACCTATACGTTTGGGTCCAAGAAGCCCTCTCGTGCTCCTAAGGTGTTTCCCTACCTCCAGTATTTTGACCAGTATGTGTATAAGGAATGACAACGTCCGCTAAATTCCTTTACCCTGCCAAAACGTTTTTCTGTGCGCTATCCCTTTGAGGACAGCCTGTTACAGAAATGGGTCTCCCCCACGGTGGATCTGCCAGTGGCCCGCCTGAACAAGGTGACGACTATTCCCTTGGAGGGGTCTCTCTCTTTCAGGGACCCGGCCGATAGGCAGACGGAAGCAGTGTCCAAGGCACTCTTTCTGGTGGCAGGGGCAGCCATGCGACCGGCCTTGGCGCCAATCATGGTATCTCAGTCGCTTACGGAGTGTGCAATGGAGTGGAGTGAGGCTCGGGGCGGCGTAGATTCACCTGAATCTGTGCAGCGAGCAGACCACCTGGTGCAGGGGCTTCGTTACCTCTGTGACGCAGCTCTGGACTTGGTACCGATGTTATCAAAAATGTCGGTTTTTGCGATCATTATAGATGCCTGCTGTGGCTGCGACGCTGGTCGGGTGACCATGCGTCCAAGAAGGGCCTCACGGATCTTCCCTTTCAGGGTGGTCGGCTCTTTGGGCCCCAATTGGATGAAATCATTAAGGATTTTATGGGGGGGGGGGGGGGGAGTACGTATGACCCCATCCTGTCGCCTCAAATATCTGGGTCTGACATTGGACACAGTGCAGATGAAGGTATTCCTACCTCCGGACAAGTTGCTGACGCTGCAAGCAGCGGTGCGAACCCTGTTGTCACGACGGTGGTCCTCTTATGTTTCTGCATGCGGGTGTTGGGGCACATGGTCTCGACCTTCAAGGAGATACCGTACACCCAGAGTCACACCCGGCTCCTGCAGCGAGCGATACTACTGCGGTGGGACAGATCTCCTTCGTTCCTGGATCGACTGAATCATCAGACCAGGGGGTCGTTGACTTGGTGGCTTCGGGCCCCGGCAATGACCATGGGGAAGTCGTTCCTTCCCCTGGAGTAGTCAGTAGTCACGATGGACGCCAGCCTATCAGGCTGGGGAGGTGTCCTGGGGCACCTGTCGCCCCAGGGCCGTTGGCGCAAGAGTCGCGACTTCTGATCAATGTGTTGGAACTGAGGGCGATCAGGCTCTGTCTCTCCCACTGGTCGGCAAGGCTGCGCGGCCTCCCTGTTCGGGTTCAGTCGGACAACGCCACGGCGGTGGCGTACGTGAACCATCAAGGCGGAACGAGAAGCTCGGCGGCAGCTGCAGAGGCAGCCCTCATTCTAAAGGGGGCAGAGCTTCACATGCCAGCACTCTTTGCCATCTACATTCCGGGTGTAGAAAATTGGAAGGCGGACTTCCTCAGTCGCCAGAAGCTGGACCAAGGAGCGTGGTCCTTGCATCCGGAGGTGTTTCGCCAGATTTGCAAAAGGTGGGGCAGGCCAGATGTAGATCTCCTAGCGTCCAGATTCAATCACAAGGTGAAGACCTTTGTGTGCAGGTCAAGGGACCCGTTGGCAGCAGCCACGGACGCCCTGGTGGCCCCATGGTCCCGGTACAGGCTCCTGTACGCCTTTCCGCTTCTCAAGCTTCTACCACGGTTGTTGCACAGGATAGAAGTGGAGGGAATCCCGACAATCCTGGTGGCCCGGATTGGCCTCGGCGTCCTTGGTACGCCGACGTGGTGCGGATGGTAACAGACGTTCCCTGGCGACTCCCGCTTCACGAAGATCTTCTGTCGCTGGGTCCCATCTTGCACCCTGCTTTACCGTTGCTGGCTTTGACGGCATGGTTATTGAGTCACAGATACTAAGGGACAGGGGGGTCTCTGAGTCAGTGATCCCCACCATGCTTAAGGCGCGCAAGTGTACTTCGCGCAAGATTTATCATCGCACCTGGAAAGCCTATATAGCTTGGTGCGAGGCGGGGGGTTGGAAGCCCCGTTCTTTTGCAGTTGCTCAGGTGCTTGCTTTTCTTCAACAAGGCCTGGACCAAAAGTTGGCATTGAGCAACCTCAAGGGCCAGATATCCGCTCTGGCGATTCTGTTTCAGCGTCCTTTAGCAACGCATTCTTTGATCCGTACATTTGTACAGGGTGTACGTCATGTGGCTCCTCAGGTACGGTCGATCCTGGCGCTGTGGGATCTAAACTTAGTACTTTCTGTGCTGCAGAAGCCACCCTATGAGAATATCAGGGATCTTCCCTTACAGTTGCTCTCAGAAGGTCGCCTTCTTGGTGGCTATCACATCCGCTAGGCGGGTGTCTGAATTGGCAGCTTTGTCATGTAGGTCTCCTTATTTGGTCCTACATAAGGATAAGGCGGTGCTGCGTCCGTCTCCTTCGTTCCTTCCGAAGGTAGTCTCCTCTTTTCACATTAATGAGGACATTGTCCTCCCTTCCTTGTGTCCGCACCCGTCTCACCCGAAGGAGATTGCTCTGCATTCCTTGGATGTGGTGAGAGCATTGCGGGTGTATGTGGCAGCTACGGCTCCTTTTAGGAAGTCGGATGCGCTGTTTGTGCTGACGGATGGGCCGCGCAAAGGGTTGGTGGCTTCGTCGGCCACTGTTTCATGTTGGATCAGACAGACCGTGACCCATGCGTATACTGTTCGGGGCCAAGTCCCCCCTTTTCCAGTCACGGCTCATTCCACCAGGGCGATTAGCACTTCCTGGGTGTTTAGACACCAAGCCTCGGTGTCTCAGGTGTGCAAGGCGGCTACTTGGGCCTCGGTGCACACTTTTGTTAAGTTTTACAAAGTTGATGTGTCAGCATCTGCGGATGCTGCTTTTGGCCGCAAAGTTTTGCAAGCGGCGGTGTAGGCGCGGCTGGCGCCTCCCGAGATCTTTCTGTTGGGTACAGTTGTTATTGTTTACCCACCCCTCTTGTTTGACACTGCTTTGGGACGTCCCCACGTGTCATGAATAGAGGCTGCGTCTGTCAATGAACGTAAGAGAAAATAGGATTTTATTAAGAACTTACCGCAAAATCCTTTTCTCTGAGTTCATTGACAGATGCAGAACCCACCCCTCGGTGTTGTGTTTGTACGGCTTTTTACAAACTGATATGCTATGCAGGGCTGAGGGGTTATGTGCTGAGTGAGGACGGCCCCCTGGGAGGGGCCAGCTTTGCTTTCTGAACTTTCGTTCTGCCTAGTCTACTCCTAGTAAAAGGTACATAACCCACGTGCCATGAATAGAGGCTGCATCTGTCAATGAACTCAGAGAAAATCCTATTTTTACATCTTTTATGAACCACTTTTCCTTTCTGTCCAAAATGCCCATGTCACTGTCCTTAACCACTTCCCGCCCGGCGCATAGAGAAATGACGTCCGGGCGGGGGGTTAATTATTCTGACTGGACGTCTATTGACATCCTCGGGATAAGCCACGACACGGGCCGTCACTGATCACGGTAAACAGCCAGTTAAATTGGCTGTTTACCGTATGATCGGCTGTGTATAAGACACAGCCGATCACAGCATGCTGGTAAGCGGCATGCGCCCCAAGTGCATGCTGTGCACGCGCCCACGTGATCGGGGGGGGGAGCGGGTGTCCCTTGGACACAGCGCTTTCCCGAGCTGTAAACAGCCAATGAAATTGGCTGTTTACCATGTGACCGGCTGTGTCCAGTCACAGCCGGTCACTAATGTAAACAAAAGACTGTTACTCTGTGATCCCTGCTTTTTCTCCTCACACACCGATCGTGTGAGGAGAGCAGAGCAAGGATCAGTGAGTTTTTTTCAGTGTCTTGTCAGTCAGTATTGTGCACAACACAACACACCCCCGACCAAAAAAGAGGACCTGTCACCAGTTCCATTGGATCTGTCACACAGCCCATCTGTCACCACAAGTACCGCCATCGGTACCGCTACACAGTACCGCCACACAATAAAGAGGACCTGTCACCAGTACCATTGGATCTGTCAACAGCCCATCTGTCACACAGCCCATCTGTCAACAACTATCAATATCACCACACAGGCCAGCCCCCAGTACCGTTACCACTAAACAAATCCGCTACCAGTGCAGCCACCCATATCACCAGTTCAGCCACCAGTACCGCCATCGGTACCGCCACACAGGCCAGCCACCAGTACAGCCACCGGTACCACTAAACGCAGGTCCACCACCAATACCGCCACCCATCAGTACTGCCATCCGTATATTCACCAGGCCCACTCTATCATGTCTCAAAGAGGATATACCCCTGAGGAGGCGTATGAAATTCTTGCCATGTCGGATGATGAGAGCAGCGGGGAGCTCTCATCAAACGATTCTGGTTCAGAGTATGAGCCAATAGAGGGCAGTGGATCAGAGTCCGATTCAGCTGAGGAAACCGCCCCCCCTCCTAAAAGAATGAGACGATTAGGCCCAAGAACCGAAGACCTGCCCACCACCAGCAGCACCAGACCCCAGGAAGAGGAGCCCAGTACTAGCACTGGAACTACACGCCTAACCCCAAGAACCCTAATCCGGGCCCAGTCCTTCCTACCCGATGCCCTGACAAACCCCGTGTGGTTACCCGCCAACTCAGGATCTGCAATAGTCCCCAATTT
>BLSH010425067.1:842657-877453 GCA_018402905.1 Glandirana rugosa
ACGTTTAGTGTCTTTTAACTAGTGTGGACTACATGACTTCCGGAGAGAGTAAAGAACTCTGTGATTGTTCGTGCTTGTTAGTGTCTCAAGAAATGAGAGAGGCCTTCAGTACATCAGGTGTGATCAATTTTCTGTGATTTGCACCATAGTTTGTAGACTCTATAACTTTCACACAGACTAAATATTATCCACCAATTTTGGTTATTTTTACCAAAGATATGTAGCAATATACATTTTGGCCCAAATTTATGAAGACAAATTACTTTTTTGCAAAATTTTACAGTACAAAATAAAATTTTCGCTCTTTTTTCGCTTATATGGCAAAAAAATAAAAAAAACCAGCGGGGACTAAATACCACCAAAAGAAAGCTCTATTTGTGAGAAAAAAATGATAAAAATTTTGTTTGGATACAGTGTAGCATGACTGAGTAATTGTCACTCAAATTGTGAGAGCACTGAAAGCTGAAAATTGGTCTGGGCGGGAAGTGTTCTAAGTGCCTGGTATTGAAGTGGTTAAAGGTATATCCACAATTTCACAACTCCCATCTAGTTCGTGGGCAGTTATGACTGCCTTTCGTGATTGATAAATAGTCACTGGATCAAGGTGTCTGTACTATATGTATCAATGTAAATGCTGGGGTATGTTCTTTACACTCATTAAAACTGAAAAAGTGGCTTGGATGAGTTACGAAACATTTTCAACATTACAGTGCAAGTTTAGTTGAATGTGACTACTACTAGATACAGTTGGCAAGCAGTGCTCCTGTTTTCTTATCACTGTGCCTGGAAATAAAGCCACCAGTCTTGAGCATATGTTATGGTGCCCAAGAACCAACCTGCTAAACTCATTCCTACCCCAGCTTCTAGAGTACATATGGAAATACATGGTTCCCACCCAGGCAGTGCAGTTGTGTCGAAAAAGGCAAAAGCATACTGTTCAGGCTATGCAGATGAATAAATTCTTTTTGTTTAGGTGTTCTTATTTTGTACATTGGCAGAATACAGACTGCCTTGTACAGTGTAGTGCAGTTATTCTTATATGTGCATACAAAGATCAATGGGACTGTCTTCAAAATGTAGCTGTAGGTGTTCTATGAGTAAAAACATGAACCTAAAAGGAGGCCGGACACCAATGAAGAGATGAACAGAAATGCCAATGACAGATGTATACTCTGTATTACTTAATGTAGGTAATTGGAGATTTACTGGTAGTGGGATTGTTTTTCATTTACTTTGGTGCAAGTAGGCATAAAGAGTGAAGATTATAACTGTGTTTGTGTCAGTGTTGCTAAGAATTGCATCCTTCGTTCCAAAGGCTTTTATATATGCGCTGTGCCCTGCATGTGATTTGTGCATGAGCTATTTTATTCTTTCCATTTGACAACTGTCCACCTTTCCATTCTTCTACAGGAAGAGATGGCTAAGAACCTGCTGGCAGAGTTCAACCTTGGCTGTGACGCCCACGAGACACAGCATGTGTTTAGGGTGTACGTGGCCACCTTCTTGGGCTTTGGGGGCAACGCTGCTCGACAAAGATACGAGGAGCACATCTTCCTCAGTACAATGGAAAAGAACAGGTTAGGAACACATCCACATTTTTAATGTTTTATACATTTAAATGTACTTTATTTGAATGTCTTCATTTGGTAGTGCATTCTAAAAATGAAATGTTAGTGAGCCTGCCTACAGTACATCTCATTCACAAGAGTCAAAAACTGCCCTATGTTCCCTTTTGCAAGAGAGATGGCTGATTTTTATTCTTACTACAAGCTAGAGTTTTTATAGTAATTTAATTTATAGCAATATGTTTGCCTTAAAAGTCCACAGTGTAGTGAAAATGTAAGAGCAATAGAAACGTTATATTTGCAAATATAGGTGTTCCATGTGGACTGCCTAAGCAGGGGCGTAACGATAGGGGTTGCAGGGGTTGCGATTGCCCATGTGCCTCCCTTGTACACCTGAATAGGAGGGATGGCGGGAGTGGCATTTAGAGGACCCAATCTCCTCCATTTTCCTCTATCCAGTTTACTTGTCTTCTGCTGTTCCCAGGGCCCCTGTGTGCTTCACTGGTCCCCCTGGGGCCTGCTGCAGAACTTGTGAAAGGGCCCCACTGCAGTACCGTAATAAAGGGACCCACGATAGGAGTAAAGGGCCCCAGGATCAGTGGGAAGAGGGAAGGGCCCTGGCCAGGGGTCAGGGGGCCCTTCATAATTTCTTGCACCGGGGCCCTGAAGGTTCTAGTTACGCCTCTGTGCCTAAGGTATATCTAAATCCTAAACTTATTTTTTTTTTTTTAGTTTTGCATAGAGTAGGCAATGGTTAAGCCCTTGTCAGTTTGTTTTATTATTATGTGGCTATATATCCCATTGGGGAAATTTCCCTTCACTTTCTGTCCTATAAACAAAAAGCTGGCCAATGATTATGCACTTTTCTTTCCTTCAGCCATGGGTTGAAGGAAAGAAAATTGCTCTATTCTCCCATCAACACTGTCAGTCAGGCAGACCATATATTTATGCAATTTTCTTCCCTTCAACCACATGTCGAAAAAAAGAAAGACCATTGCTCAATTTCCCCATCAACATGGTCGGTTTGAATGGAGGAATCCCTCCCCCTGCACTATTGTATTCTGACAGCGGGAGGTTTCCCAGCTGTCAGAATACAATGACCACTGTTGGCAGCGATGAAACAATAAAAACCTGACAGGCTGGTTGTATTGAAGTCGATCGATGGATTTAAATTGGCTGGTTCCTGCTGAACCGCCTGAATTTCGATCCGTCTATGATTGTCTTTAATGAGAGAGGGGAAATCTTTTCAAAGTAATGGAGACCCCTCGTGGGAACAGATGTTCCCATTTGAATATTTTTCCCTCTATTGCTCCTCTGTTATTCCTTTATGGGCAAAACTCACAATTTTGGATTTTATCTTATTTTTGTCCTTCTAAAAGTGGTCACCGGGGCAAATAAAGACTAAATCTCTCTAACAGGGACACAGACAGCATTATGAACATGGCAGAGATTCTAACCTTTCCACACTCTATTATGGCTTCAGATACATTAACCATTATTGATTCCTGAAGTGACCTAATGAACACACAAATACAGTGTAGAGTATTCACCGTACACCAACAAATGCATAAACTGGTTTTTGGACCAAGTCCTAAGCTTAACTATAGTGCACTGAAATATAAAAACCATAATCAAGTTGTCAGCACCATGATTAGCGGTTCAATACATTTTGGGATCGGTGACAGTTCTCTCTCCTTTAAGACTTCTAGGGAAAAAGTTGGGACAGTCTCCAGACATGCCATACCTGGACCCATGCCTTCCTTTGGATATCCCGGATAAAATACAGCAGGGGGGACAAACTATGTTTGTACGTGGAACAGGTGACTTTCACCTCTGCCATCGGATCATCCAGCCTCTTATGAACTTATCCAATGAAACACAGACTACTTTAAATGGCATCTACCAGCCACCTCTGCCATACCACAACAGTGAGTTCTATGGCTTCTCAGAGTTCTACTACTGCACCGAAGATGTGCTGCGTATGGGTGGGGACTACAACTCAGCGCGCTTTCTGAAGGCAGCACAGGTAAACTCATGTCACCTGTCATTTACAAACCCATGAGGGTTAATAATTTCTATTTATAAAAGCTTCTCTGTTTGCTCTCAGGATTACTGTGCCACTAAGTGGTCTGTTTTAAAGGAGAGATTTGACCGTGGTCTGTATGCTTCACATGCTGACATGCACCGACTTAAGTGAGTATGAAGTCATATAGTAGAAAACAATAGCAGAACTTTACTCATTATGTGTAAAACAACTTCCGCTCTCATAGCTTTCTACCCCTTATAGACCAGAGCAATTTTTAAGTTTTCATTATGGGTCTGTTTACTCTTAGACAGGGCATTTTTTCAGCTGGAACTTGGTGGAACTCCATTCCACCACCTCTGCCTCAGGCCCTCTGCTCCCTGCTTACCACAATCACTTGTAAACACAAAAGGTTGGCTTCTGTGTTTACAAGTGACAGCTTGTCTCCCAAAACGGCTGCCACGAATCTGACCTCTTGAGCGGATCCCACTGAGGGCAAGGTGAGGAAAAGGGATATGCAGGTGCCCGGGCGCAGTGCGGATGCCTACACCCCTACTGGATGCTCTCCCTGCAAGTGAGAGAGGCGGAGGTCATTCAGCTTAACCACTTCAGCTCCATAAGGATTTCCCCCTTTAGGACCAGAGCACTTTTTGCGATTCTGCACTGCGTCGCTTTAACTGACAATTGCGCTGTCGAGCGACGTTGTACCCAAACAAAATTTAAGTCCTTTTTTCCCACAAATAGAGCTTTCTTTTGGTAGTATTTGATCACCTCTGCGTCACTTCTGATCACCGCTATTATCAAAAAAAGGGCGACAATTTTACAAAAAAACCCAATATTTCTTGCTTTTTGCTAAAATTCATATCCAAAAAAATATATAAAAAAACCAGATGTATTCAATGGTTTTGGTCGATTTATATTCTTCCTCATATATATGGTAAAAAAAAAAATCACAATCGGCGTATATTGATTGGTTTGCGCAAAAGTTGCCACGTTTAAGAACAATGGAAATTCATTTATGGGGTTTTTATTTTTTTTTTTACTAGTAATGGCGGCGATCTGCGATTTTTAGCGGTACTGTGATATTGCGGCGGACATGCCGGACATTTTTTACACTTTTTTTTGGGACCATTGGCATTTATACAGCGATCAATGCTATGAAAATGCCCTGATTACTATATGAATGTCATTGGCAGAGAAGGGGTTGACACTAGGGGGCACTCTAGGGGTTAAGTGTGTTCCCTGGTATGTGTTACTAACTGTGTGGGGGCTGGGGAGGAGAGTGATCGCAGCTCCCATATACAGGGAGCCTACGATCACACTCCCCCCCCCCCCTGTCAGAATGGAGATCCGTTGTTTACACACACGGACCTTTGTTCTGCCACTGTGGGGTAGCGATCGCGGGTACCTAGCGGACATGGAGTCCACCCTACCTGCTCCCTGGCTCCCCGTAACACAGTCTGGTGGCGCAATCCGTGATCTCGTAGCTGCCGTCAAGTGACAGCGGTTTGCCATATCAAGCCAAGTTGCCGCCGTCAATCCACCGTGGGTGGTCGGCATCTGGTTAATAAAGCAACAAAAGTGAGAAGTGTGGAAGATGGTGGAGCTATAAAGGAGGGGAGAAGATGGGGGCAGTGGAGGGAGTGGGGGGACTGATTTGCATGCAGAAGTCAGAGCTGAAGAGGGGTGAAAGTGAGATGTGGATGGGGGGTGCAGTAAGCATCTGTGGAAGAATGCTGAACACTGCACTCTGTATGCAGGGCACCCCTTAACCCTACACTATGTACATAGTGCCCCCTCCCCAAACTCTGTGCTTGGTACTCAATGCACCCCTGGTATTTAGTGCCGTTTTTAAGATCCTGTCACTGTTAGTGAAATTTGACCATGCCCACTATTTGATATGGTTTGAAGGGTGTGTGTGAGTATGTGTGGGTCATTTTTATGTTCCTGCACCTATTTTCTGAGAATAAAAGCCCTGCTTGTAGATACGTTTCTCATTATTTTGACATAACAAAGTAATACATAGTCTTTTTTGTGGAGGGGGGGCGGGGTCAAAACTAGACTGTCTTTTAACAATTTTGCCTTGCCCACATTATTTTCTATTTCATTCATAGACAAAAGGGACACACTGTTTTTTTTTTTGACCAGTATTGGTTAAAAAAATGTTTTACTGTAAAAAAAAAAAAATACAAGGATATATTTTATTTTCTAATGTGTGCCATTAACAATGATCCTAAAATTATGTTTTTGGTACAAAGCCTGGCAGTTTTTTGGAAAAAAAAAATTACAAACAAAAAGAGGAATTAAAGCGATTTAGGATTATATTATGCTGGCCATACACTATGAGATTTCTCTCATTCAGCCCAACAGCTGAATGGGAGAAATCACTCAGTTTCCCTATCCATGCTAAATAATGTGGATGGATGAACCTCTGCCGACTATTGTTCTGTAAGCACTAACAAGTAGGGCCGTCTGGTCACTCTTGTATACAGTTGTATGTAGCTGTACTGTCTCCCTCCATTTTGTAAAGTGCTGTGCAAACTATAAGTCCCGTAAAATGATAATTTCCAAACAGTGACTGCATCTGATTGTATGCAGCCGCTTATTAGGCCAACGGATTTCTGCCTTGCTCTTTATATTGTCAGATGGAAAGATATTGAGCCAGATGAAATTCAGCCCATGTATGGCCAGCTTAAGGGTTATTAAGGCTTACATAGAAATACATTTTCATTTATTTTTTAACTTGTAAGGTTGTTTTAAGGCCCCTTTCACACTTGTGCGACCTGAAAGTTGCGCAACTTTGCAGCGATTTTGCCGTGACTTTGATGCGACTTGAAGCAATGCCTGTGTAATCTTGAGGTCTGTGGACCTCAAGTCGGACCAAAGTAGTGCAGGGACCTACTTTGAAGTTGCACAGATATGAATGGTGGGGTATAACTTGTCATGCGACTTTGTCCCAAGTTGCAGGACAAGTCGTACAAGTGTGAAAGGTGCCTAAAGCCCAACCATGTGCAAACCTAAAGCCCACCCATGTGCAAATATCTGCAAGTGTCATTATGCACATGGGCAGTTGTAGTTTGACTGCTGTTCCTGGTATGTAATGCAAAGCAATCCCTGGCTGTCATTACAGCCAGTAATTGCTGGTAATAGTGGCAGGGGGAGAGGAGATGAATGTAGGAGGACTTGGAGTCTTTGTTGATGTTTTTCAGGACATATGGCCAACATCTATGCCTAACATCCTCAATTGGTTATCGCATATTTCACTTTGTGTGAAAACATTTATTTCTGTTAACCCACCGGCCTGTACTTAAAGTAGAACCATAGACTCCCATTAAAAAAAATGTTTGCTGCAGCATCCAATTATAAGTTCATCTGCAGTTGAGTTTTCTTTTAGTCCTCCTGCAGAGTCCCACAAATACCTGTTGGTTCAACTAATGCAGCTTCTTATGATGGTGTGGCAATGCTGCACTGCTCCTGAATTCAGAGCAGAGTTGCCATTCTCATAAATTCTTTTCCTGCTTGCACTACAGTGCACGACAGTGCTTGCACTACAGGCGCTATCAACATTGTCATTGCGAATTCAAAAATCTGTAGCTCATTAATTGTTCCTAGTGCTCCCTACTGATTTCTGGATTGGCAGTGCTGCTTCTGTTACTGAAACTCTCCCCCTGTGAGCTGGATTGTCTTAGAAGGGGGGTGACTATCATCCAGGAGCCTTTAATGTAGTTTAGAAAACTAAGTGTCATAACCTATAGCAACCAGACATAAATTTGTAGCGATTATGCCATCCCCTATGGGCACCTTGTTGCTCATTAAGTCAAATCTGTTTTCATATTTTTTACCTAATTTCATCCATGTCAGTGTGATAGAAATATTTGTCCCATGTGAGAATAGGACGACTCACCCACTAGGGGAGAGAGAAGGGGGCTATGGGATTTTACATGGTACCAAAATGGACTCACAAACTGGTTGTTTGTATAAAAACAAATATTTATTCAATACATACGTATATATATAAAAAAAAGAACTTTTTTATACATTCATTACATCACCATCCCATGTAGTGGGTAATAGTTAAATGTTATTTTTTCACAGTCATTCTACTAGTGCTTCCCGACCAGTTTCGCGGTTATCCCGCTTCTTCAGGAGAATGCACGGTATTAGCTGTGTATTGCTATAATAGACAATAGATATTAGTACATTTTTGACAAAATCATCATCTTTAGTTACATTTGTCTTATATGCAACACTATTCACTGTATATGTGTGGCCCATGTCAGTGTGATGGAATTACTATAAGTACTATACACTTGAAATGATTTGACTTGGTCCTAAAGTGGTAGCTGAACCAAAATAAGCTTAACAGTGAGAAGTTCCCTTACATCTGGGTAAAATTAAAAAAAAAATTCAGCAAATCTCTGCAATGAAAGCATATTTCCCCATGTTCTGTTTAAAATACCTGTTGATCCTGCCAAAAATCAAGTGAGCTCCAGTGAATTTCCTATTTAAACTGACAACAAAATGCTACTGCTGCATTGAAATCCCAAACCATATTGTCAACCCTGCCCTGTTCTCACCAGCTGGACCACAGAACAGTCCCCTCTCTCCATAACATAAAGGTGGAGTCTTCTGTAGTCCAGCATGGGAAAACTGGGCAGAGCTTGCAATGCTGCTTGGAATTTCAGTGCAGCAAAGACTTATCAGCTCACGAATATCCTTCTTTTTTGCTAAACACAGTCCTCACAATTTGTGGTCATGTCTAACACTCACTTGAAGGGTTTGGTCATTAGGAATGTTGCGTGGGATTTCTGTACATTAATTTAAATGTGTGATTATATTTAGATTTAATGCTGAAACTTCTTCCAAATATCCTTGTCCTGTTTTGTATACAGGTACCAGTGCTTCAAGTCAGCCTGGATGTATGAAGTCTTCCACAATGGTTTCTCTTTTCCTGCTAATTACAGCAGTCTGAAGACAGTGCTGCAAGTGTATGACAAGGAGGTGCAGTGGACGCTGGGAGCCATCTTGTATAGAACACGATTTTTACCACTGAGGTATAAAATACAAAAAAAAAGTTGCGTAGCAATAAAAATGGTTACTACCTCTAGGACAGGGCATGAAGGGAAATCTCTTTAACAGGGACACAAACAAAAACATATCTTTACTATTTGTTTTATTGTTGCTTGTATAGCGCCATCAATTTACAAAGTGCTAGTAGAGTGCAGAAGGGTTAGAGACTCTGAGTATGGCTTTATTGCTGTCTCTGCCTTCCTGTTCTAGTGATGTTCACACCCCTCCTTTTTTTGTACAGGTGCAGGAAATGAGGGAGAACATTCCCATTTGGGAAACCCACAGAAAAAAAGCACAACTGAAGTTTTAACTCTTTCACGCTCAATCTAAATCTGAAAAAAAATAGTTTTTCTTTATTGTCCATTGAGGGACATAGGAAGTCTTAAAACTTTTGGTTATACTGCCGTCTGCAGGGGAATTAGACACTGGCAGGCGGAATAACACCTCTTACCACTACCAGCATGTCTCAGTTTTTGTCCAGTGTCCCAGGAGGATAGATGTCTTTTCTTCCTGTTGTTGTAAAGACTTGCTTATTATTTTACAAGCACTTTCTCATTTTGGTAGATGCAGGAGAGATAAAACCTCTAGAGCAGGTGTGGGCAATTCATTTTCCCTAGGGCCACATGAGAAGTTGGGACTGTTGTGGAGGACTGAACCTAATTCTGCTCAATATTAATTTTGGACCTGGGAAGGTCCGATACTAAAGTGTACATGTAAAAAACAAACACCTGGCACTAGGAATCATAGGTACAACTGCTCAAAAATAGGTCTCTTTCAGATGGGCAGTCAGGCGGTGGTGAAAACGGATGGCTGCCCACCTAAACTGTAAAATTACAGCTGGACGGGGCTCTTCACATACCGCAGCCACTGCATTTTTGCCTTGGACTGCAGAGTTTGACAAGTGGCACCAATTGTCATACTCTCCCATTGAGTTCAGTAGGACCGTGCTGTAACCACGTCCATGCAATTGCAGTGCGATAGTGCAGCATTATAGAGTTAAATCAGGCAGTGTGGAGGCCATATAAAACTTGCTCACTGCCTGTCAAATGTTCTCAGAAAAGCTTTGTAACTGGAAGGAGAGATCCTAAGATCAGACAGTGGGGATTTCTGCAGATCTCAACCTGGAGTGAAGAACAGGTACACGGCTCCTGGGGTTTGCAGTGTGCAGGCGCTAACACAGGAAGAATCTGGCCAGGTAGCAGAGTAGCAGGAGAGCATTGGGTGTCTCCTAGACAGCACTTGCCCACCAGAACCAATGCTCCCCACTGTACAGAGCAGCTCCTGAGGCTCTCTTCTTCCAGTTTGGACTTGATTGAAGAGATCTCTTCACTTGACTTCTTGGCCCTGTATACCTGCTGTGGCCATTGGGAGGGGGACTCTTCCTATTGAACTTTTTATTTTATATTATGGATATATGAATGCAGCAGGAACTTTGTCAAAGGTGGACAGGAACACCTAAAACTTTAAGTGGTATGTTATCTAACTTCAGCACGACAGCACTGTAAAAGAATCTCAAAAAATAGAAAAAGATGGGACTTTGATGGAGCTAAATAGCGCCATTAAACCAGAAGTAAACCCATCGATTTAACAGTTTCAAAAAACAGTTACATTCCCAGCATGCCGGGAAGGCTAACTGTCACATTGGTTGTGCTCTCAACCAAACTGTCAAGCCATCCAGTGGATGATGTCATAACTGTTCACATGTGCAGCATCATGGCAGTTGTAGATTAAACAGAAACCAAGACGGCAGCTTCCTTGGCTCAAAAATATATAAGGGTTTACTTCCACTTTAAAGTCTCATCTTTTTTCTATTTTTTGAGATTTAACACTTAAAACTTCCAGATGAACATGAGCAGGATTTATAATAGCAACACTCACAATTGTGTGAAAGATGTAGAAGAAAAGGGACTGATTTAATGATGAAATATACCATATACAAATTGATTTTATATAAAGTTCAATATTTGGACAAATAAACAATGGTAATTAACATAAGTCCATAGATATTTAAAGTCCACAATATAGCATTAAGTAGAGCAAGTTGATAGATGAATAAATGACACCAGGTGCTTCTAATAACAGGCAAGTGTACGATGATCTACCACCAAGCAAAACTGAGCCGCTTACCAGATGTAAGCACAAAAGGCGCCTATGGCTTCTCACCCGGCCAGGGTCCCACTAGGGGATGTGATGGACTTCTCCCGAGAGAGCGTACCACCTGCACCAGCTCCGTCCCAGAGGTCGATCAGCAACCATGTAGGAACAAGCACACAATAGTGTGATATTGCTTTAAAAGGTTTAATGATTAAAAGTAATGCACTTACAAACAGTCCAGATAGGAATCGCATAAAAGACAAGCCGTCCGGCTGTCAGGAACTGTGTTACTACTTGGCTCAACTGCAGGTGGCAATGTTGCTTTCATCACCAGAGGGTGTAGTTCTGGTGGCCACCAATGGGTGTCTCCCAGCAGATGGACTTACTAATTATGAGGCTGCACCTGACATGATCTGCTGGGAGTATATAAGCCTGCCCTTCACAAACGTTCAGGGCTTCAGTATTGCTCTGCAAGCCATATTCCTGCCTGAGCCTGTTCTGCCCTCTGGTCCTTGTTCCCATACCTTACCCGGAGTCCTGTGACCTGCGTCCTGTTGCTGCTGGCCTTCTGTTCCCCTTGTCCTCTTTCTCTGCCGGTATTCCGTTGTGTGTCTCCTTATTTGTAATCCATAGGGCATTTACTGGGTTTCTTGTTTCTTTTACATTTCACCTTGTTTGTTTATTGGTATTGGATGTGTGTCATTTTCTTTAATAAATATTTATTTTTCACTTATCCCTATGGTCCTGATTTCTGTAAGTGCAGCCAATTGATCTGTTTACCCTCACTGAATGCTTGCATCCCTGAAACTGGCTCAGCACGTACAGTTCTATGACAGTGACGTCAGCGTGTCCTCCTGGCATACATTTAGTCTCCCAACAGATGTCGTCCCCGTGACGACGTCTGTTGGGAGACGAAACGTACGACGGGAGGAAGCAACGACGTCACTGCCATAGAACTGTACATGCTCAGCAAGCCAACTTTTATCTTTTATGCAATTCCTATCTGGACTGTTTATAAGTGCATTACTTTTAATCATTAAACCTTTTAAAGCAATATCATACTATTGTGAGTTTGTTGAATAGTATGGTGGCACTACAACTAATTGCACCTCATCCCGTATTTGAACATAAATATAAAAGAAAAAAAGGGGGGGAAGGGAAGTTGGAAATGGGAGGGGTAAGGGAAAATGGGATTATGGCGGTGCTGTTCAGAATTTGCAAGTTAATAGACTGTAAATTGAATAAAAAACACTTTTTATTATGTGCTTAGATTAAAATGGTACTCGGGTACCCAAATGGTATAGTATCACAAAAGTACAATAAAAACAAATGACGTTTATATTGGAGTGGGGTACAAGCAGTATATTGACATCCAACATGTTTCGCCTAAACAAGGCTTCCTCAGGGACTTAGCGAATCAAGCATTACATATATATGTATATAAGCAGAAACAGAAAAGGAAATTTATACATACAATAAAGCAATACAGCAATGCAACATGTTGTAAAGAATGTATAGAGTTAGTCTTCAAGCTGAAACGGGATGCAGACATTCACCTCACTGAACTCAGAAGTCTGCTCTGACCCAAAACGCCAGGTAGCCACCCACCACTGCACACCACACCGGGAGGGGGGACACTGCGTGTCCACAAACCACCCCAAGAATCACCGGCTGATATAAAGATATAAATACACGAGTATTGAATAAACCCAATCCGTACAGAATGAATAATATAGCTGAGCATAGGGAAACGTTAAAGTAAGCTACCATATAGGCTTACAGGTGGTAAGCTGGTGTCAAAGGAACAGACTTGGAGGGTGCAGGAAAAATCTTCCTCACCAAATGGCAATGTGTGTTGTAGCCACTAAAAATGAATACATGATAATATAAATGATGATGAGGGGTAGGCCTAACGAGATGACTATAATATATAGAGTATAGAGATGGCTTGGAAGCAAGGAATGTATATTTAATGTACCATGTTTCAATGAATACATTTAATGGTCATAATATGTAAGGCATAATATCATATAGATATGGTGTTAAAATAAGAAGAAAACATAATAAAAATGATAGAAATATTAAAAAAAAGAAATCCTGTAATGATTGGGAGCTAATGGCAAGCATATATATAAAAATCACAATAATACAGCATATATGCCGGATATGGGAGAGAGATTGTGAGTTTGTTCCTACATGGTTGCTGATCGACCTCTGGGACGGAGCTGGTGCAGGTGGTATGCTCTCTGTGGAGAAGTCCATCACACATCCGCTAGTGGGACCATGGCTGGGTGAGAAGCCATAGGCGCCTTTTGTGCTTACATCTAGTAAGCGGCTCAATTTGCTTGGTGGTAGATCATCGTACACTTGCCTGTTATTAGAAGCACCTGGTGTCATTTATTCATCTATCAACTTACTCTACTTAATGCTATATTATGGACTTTAAATATCTATGGACTTATGTTAATTACCATTGTTTATTTGTCCAAATATTGAACTTTATATACAATCAATTTGTATATGGTATCTTTCATCATTAGCGTAGCCCCTTTTCTTATCCATTTGTATCTATACCTTATTGTGGGTTTTGGGTTGCTGCTGTTTTTTTTTCTTTGAAGCATTAGCATGGTAAGTCTATTGACTATTACAAAGATCTAGAAGAAGCTAGGGTCTGATTCAGCCCACTATGCTTCACCTATAAATAAAATATCACTTTTTAGCAGACTGAAGACAAACTTTTGTTTGGATAAGCCATAGCAAACCTATAAAAAATATGCAATTTAGGTGTATTGGACACTTTAAAAAATATAACTAAGCTTGAGAAACACTTAGAATCTTAATCAACAAATACAGTGTTCTGCCAATATTAAATGAACAGAATGCATTCCACATCTGTAGCTGATCTTTACATAGTGGTTCCTTCATGTAAGCCTATGTATACTATCCATATCTTCACTGCAATCTTTGTCATATATTTTTTATCTTATTTCTCACCTACAGGGACATTCAGCAAGACCAGTTCCGTGGCAGTCATCCGCACTGGCGTGGAGCATCTTTTGTGTACAACCACTACCTGTTCCTCGTGTGTTTCATGGTTGTCCTGCTTTCTATTATGCTGTACCTGCTAAGGCTTAGACGTATCCACCGGCGCATGCAGCGGAACACATCTTCCTCTGCGCTTTGGGTGGAGCAAGGACTGCAGCAATCTGGGCTCCCCGGCACCTTATAAGGAACTAACAGCAATAGATTGCACATCCTTCCCACCCTGTTTGGTGGAATGGGTTCGCTAAGAAGGCCTTTGTGAACGGTCTAGTGGCTCCCTCTGCTGGAAAGAGAGGAACCTTGGTGAGGATGACCTTGGCTCCTGCAGTGCCATCCTGGATGGGAGGAGATAGATTAAAGCCATGTTTTATGCCTCAGGGTCCCCAACCTGTTAATAAAAAGAGGTGCAAATGTGTTCCTGTGACCTATATGGAGGACACAGCACATACATTTCCACTTTAGGGTTTCCCGTAACAGGCAGAACACACCGTCTTCTGTAATAATGCTTACCTTGCACTTTCCTCCATGGCAACAGACATTTGTTTTCTATGAGCTCTGCAAGGTTTAAATAGAAATTGTTTCAAATTATGATCTCAGTACTGTAAGTTGCACAACTTATTGTTTGATAAGAAGACATATGAACTGTTATGTATTGTGATGTTTACTTGTATCTGCTTCCAGCTCCCAGAGGCCTGCCATATTGAGGGCTGAAAGAATGCTCAGTTTATTAAAGGGGCTACTTTATTTAATATAAAGAGCACCTGTCGTAGAAGAAATATGGGGCTGAATGGTGCCAGCCTCCTTTAATAAAAAAAAAAAGAAAAGAAATGCGGTTGGCCTTGTTTCAGGACCACAAAACCAGAAAGTGTTAGCATTTCTTATCGCTGCGATTTTTCTGGAGTTGAGGCACAATGGCATCAGCATTGCAGACAGGCAACTAGCATTTTCAGAAAGAGAGGTCATTAGTGCCCATCCACATATTTCTTTCATGACATATTTCTTTTACATGGAGAACTCCAATCTGACTATGACCTCTGTATGTAGCCAGAATAGGGACCTACCAGAACCTCCAGGTTTTATCAAAAGCTGTAGAAGCTGCAGATTTTTATTTGCTACTTCATATGTTGAGGAAATTCAGCATTGTGGTACCACCCATTACATTTTTTACATTAGGTAAATCAATACCACTATATTAAAGTGTTACTAGACCCAGGACCCTGCATTCACTATATCTGGTCTCCCACAGTACACGGAACATGGAAATGCAATTATTGTAGTAAATATAAACCGATACATACCTTTTCTCATGAGCAGTATCTATAGCAGTCTTGTGACTTCTATCAGTGTTTGGCCGAGCACTGGTTAAAGCTTGTAGGAGGAGTTTTCATTCTCCTTGGACTTTCCAATGAGGCTGCATGATCCCTGACCCTCTGTCTGCTGATGCATGCATCCTCCCCCCAAAAAATGCACACCAAACTGAGCATGTGCAGCTTGTTCCCAAGGCTCTGTTCTATCAGGAGGTCTATTGGGGACAGTGGAAGAAGGCGAGGATCAGAAAAGACTGGATCAAACAGCCTTTTTTACACAATGTGCAGGATTAACCCCTTAGGTTCCACAGTGAGTATAACAAGCATGCTTTACTGCATATACAGACTGATTTTATGGGTGTGGGTTTAGTAACACTTTGACTGTATAATTGTGTATTAATTTGCCCAGCCATGTAAAACATCAAGACGTCTTCATGATTAGGACCGAGATAGGGACCAAAGTACGGTCAAAAACAGGTGTAGAAAACAACATTTAGGGATCATGCACATAGCAATATGCTGTGGTTATATCTGTAATTTATATGGGATTGAAAACATCTGTATTATATGCTATTGGCCCATGCACAGCTCCATTTTGGTCTGTGATGTTTAGCTGTGTAAACCAAAACAAGAAGATTCTATGTCCACAGTCTGGGGTTTGACTGGATGTTGCGCTGTACGCATGAGTGCAAAATCTGGCATGGTAGCCAATCAGCTTCCAAGTTTTTTTGTCAAAGCTTAATTGATCTGAAGTAAGAAGCTGATTGGCTACCTGGCACAGCTGCACCAGGTTTTGCACTCTCCAGTTTTAGTAAATCAACCCCTAGGTGTAGTAAGCGGTGGTGATGCAGGTTCAGAATGACTAAAGGGCGAAGTCCTGTTCTACCACCATGTGAATGACTCATTAAGCGCAAGATGTAAATTTCAAAAAAATTTAGATGGCGCATACACAGAATGCCTTTAGATAGTACACATCTCAACTCATACTGACAAATGAGTGTAATCTGTATGAGCTGAAATACAGTACAGACCATTTTTTATGCAGGATCTTGTTGGCAGTTTGAAACTGTATATGGTTGTGTACATGTGTGGGGCCTTTGATTTGTGACACAATTGTAAAACCCTCAGTTCACTAGAAAGTATCAATATAAGGAAAGCTATTATAGTTCCACCTATAAAAATGGCAGCTTTGTCATTTTTTTTTTTCAGTAAACCTTTCTCCGCACTGGAGCGGATGCAACGCAGCATCCAGCACTTTACTTCTTGGGCAGGAGAAGCCGTAGAAGACTTGACTCCATAGAAAACATAAATCTATAGAAGTAGAAATAAGTCATTCAAGTTAGTACACATTGAACCCTTTATTTGAAGGGCAGCTGTTGGAGGTCAAAACCACCTGCCAAGCATCTGCAAAATGTCAGAGAAATTCAGTGTGCATAAGCCTTATTGTCTCTGGGTTTCTTTCAGCTCTCAAAATGGCCTCCTTGTCTATGTTCCATGCCTTGCTAATGTTGTTCACTCCAAGTAAATTTGTACTATTGGACTAATGATTCACCCCACAAAATGGCTGCTTTTTCTATATAGAAGACAGGTCCTCTTAAATGGATAAGTTCACATTTTTCATAAAAAAATGAAAAGGTAAACGAACTCTGAAAATCTTCCCTACCCTCCTGGTCCATGCTGCACTTAGCTGGTCCCACACCACTGTCCCGCTGCCTCTGCCAGTAAGGAGAGTCTTCACTAAACATCTTCAGTGGCTGTGTAGTGGTGATTGGTCAAGGCAGGCACATGACCACATTGACCAATGAGAATCTCTTCTTTCCTCTGGAACCAGGTTCCAGAGGAAAGAAGGCTTAACAGAGATTATCATTGGTCAGGTGGCCACGTTGATGAATCACCGTGCAACATTGCCTGGTTTATGATGCTGTACAGCCACCAGGGCTGTGTAGTTAAGATTCTCGGTGTCATCATAATAGTGACTGGCGGGGGCGGTGTGAGCGTAGCATAGAAGCAGCTAAGTGCAGAGGGGACTGGGATGGTTTTTAAAGTGAATTCTTTACATTTTTTTATGGAATGGTAAGGTTACCCTTGAACTATCTGTTCACTCCTGCCTCTGTCCCTAGTCTTGCTGTACTATCCTCAGTGCTCTGAATCTCTCCCATGCTGCTCTATGACGAGAAGTCATAACATGTAATTTAAAGGAGTAGTTGCTGCTATCTTTGTGCCCTTCAGAGCTCTCAAGACTTAAACTGCAGAGGTTATATGAAGTTTATGGTTCCATGAATTCAAATGTTTTCTGAAGACACCTGTTCCTTAGGGACGTAGTGTGTTTAGGTTTTCAAATAAACGCTTACATATGCCGTCTGGCTCTCCCGCTAATGAAACCAGATTCACACGTGTCAGTCTCCTGATATGTGACATGGCTTAAAGGGGAATGTCCGTTAGAGACATGATAAAACATATATGAATAGAGACATTCCCTGCATATCTGCATGTTCATGTTTTCGGGGCCTGGTGTGAATGTATTCTTGTGTACATTGTATATAGTGGGTGCACAGTTTTCAAAAACTGAAGAACAGAAAAAGTGGAGGTGTTCTCCCTAAACACCAGACATGTTTCAGCTGGCATTCTTTAAACCATTGGTGCTCAACCTGTGGCCCTCCAGCTGTTGTGGAACTACAAGTCCTATGAAGCATTGCATTCAGCTGACAGTTACAAACAAAGGCAGAGGCATGATGGGACTTTTAGCTCCGCAACAGCTGGAGGGCCACAGGTTGAGCACCCATGCTTTAAAGCGATTATTTGGTAAAGTGCAATGTCCGAAAACTCCAATTTTTCCGTACCGCATTTTTTTTTTTAGAGAATACCAAATGACTATTGTGTTTTAGGTTAAAATGATCTTTTTTTTTTTTTTTTTTTTTCTTTTTTCTTAAATAAAGTCCTGTTGTGGGGGAATCAAATTGTTTATAAATGATTACAGTAGTTTTCCACTTCCAAAAGTGCTACATTGCATTATCTTATTAAGTTTTGATGCTTAAATATACTATATGGCCAAAAAGTTTGAGGACCCCTGACCATAGCACCTACCACTATATGATCAAAACTATGTAGACACCTCTCCAAAATATTAAAGTAGAACTATGGGAAAAACTTTTTTTTTCATTTTAGATAGAGTAAGGAAGGTTTATAACCAGTTGGTTTATTTTTTGCCATCTATGCCCCAATGGGGAGATTTACCTTCACTTCCTGACCCATTGCTAAAACATAAAGTGAGAGGAAATCCCTGCAAATTAAGGAAATCCCTTGGGGATCCCCACGCCATCAGAACTGGTGTTCCCATTGGAAGATTTCCCCTCTATTACTTTTCTGGGGACAACCAAAAATTTGGGATTGTCTTTTACTTTTACTTTCACTTTCAATGATAATGGTAAACGGGACAAATCAAGAGAATGAATCTCCCTAATGGGGGCACAGGCAGCAATAAAAACTGACAAGTATTCTAATGCCTCTCCACTCATTTTGCCTTTCGTTATAATTTTACTTCAGGTGTTTGCAGTGAAGGGTACTGATAATATTACAGCATATAAAACATTTTAGACCATTGTGCACTTCCAGCCATGTGACAAAGTTTGAAGAAGGCCCTTTTCTGCTCCAGCATGACTGTACTTCTTTGGATAAAGGCAGCGCCATAATGATGTGCTAAACATTCCACATGGCACTCCAAGTGAGATTAGACTCCAGATTAGACTGCTTCTCAGGTGCTGGCTTGACTCATCTCCACGGATGCAATCAATTATACCAGCAACAGGAATACCACATGCTGAGATGCAAAAATCTATTTTTCCTTTAATAAAATAGCCAGCAGGGAAAGGTTCCATGCAGGAATTCATGTGGCCTTTACAGAACCCTGACTGCATCCCTATTGAAAACTGTCTTGGGTGCTAAAGGACCTTGTCTATCTACACAGACCTATTGAACACCTTTGGGATGAATTGGAATTTTTATGTTAACCAGGTCTTGTCTTATCCACCATCAGGACCTGACCTCACAAATGCTCTTTAGGCTTAATAGGTGCAAAATTGTGTGGAAACCTTCAAGGGTGAAGGCTGTTATAGGCACAAAGTGTGTGGGAGTGGGAGAAGGATTCCATATTTTGAAATGAGTTGTCCACAAGCTCATATACTGTAGGTAAGCTGGTCAGGTGTCTAAAAACTCTTGGCAGATATCTCCTCCACCTCAGCAGTTCTAGTTTTCAGGTTTGTTAATGCGCAATACATGTACTGTATATTTTTGGGTTTGATGTCCTTTTTAAAAAATTACTGGGCAAAAGAAAATCATTGTTTACCAAACACCTACGAAAGATAGATCATTGAATTTGTGCACAATACGCCTTAAAAACAATACGAGCCCATTTTGTACAATTTGGTCTGGTAAAACAGTAAATTGGGTCTTTCCTGATTAATATTCCATCAATCCTGTAAAAAAAAAAAACACTCCTATTGCATCTGATTGAAAACTTTACCATGCATTCATTGATTGGGCAAAGAAATTAAAGTAACCCAGTGTTGAGAGAAATACGGGGGATGCCGTTACTGACCTTCTGAAAATACCAAATGACTGACTGTTGTGTTGCACCCCTGGCTGACTCCCATTGAACTTAACATTAACCTGTGCTGTACAAAACCTTTAAACAAAGATTGCTGGTAGCTAGGTGGCAGCAAGAGCTTCCAGGTATTTCCTTTAAACTCCTTTATAGTAAGCACCCTCTAAATTCCACTCCAGGGCCCTTTAAATTTTCTCTTCAATTACAGAATTTCTAAAAGTTCTTATTTGTATAGGCATGCCTAAATATCCTGAGGTTGGGGGTTTTAGGGAACTTGGGCAGCACTGTAAACGTGGTTTCTAAGACAAAACAGCACCCTATGTCACCTCCTGTTCATGTCTGTGACCTTGATAAAGGGGGCTTACATGTCCCTAAAACATCACAGCGATTTTGTTTTCTTGTGTGACCTAATCTCTAAGTTAAAGAGACCATGTCATTAACTTAAAAGAATGCAGTAACAGTGTAGAAAAAATGAGTATTTAAAAAGCTTAATTGCAGTATTTTGCTGTTCTGTAATGACTTTTTTTATCTGTTATCCAGTAGCAAGGTGCTCTTGAACTTATTTGAAAAATTTACTAGTTCATTCCTTAGCACAGCTCCCCCTGCAGATTATAGCTTTCTCCTCTTCATGGAATGTTGAAATAACTCTGCCAGGGGTCTCCAAACTTTCTAAACAAAGGGACAGTTTATTGTCCTTCAGACTTTAACCACTTGCCGACCGTCAATCGGCAATTGACGGCGGCAAAGTGGCTCTGTAACGCGGATCGCCGTCATATGACGGCGGCCGCGCCTAGTGAGCGCGCGCGCGCCGCCAGAGGCGCGCCCGCGCGCTCACTGTGTCCGGGGAGGGCCGGGGAGCGGGTGCGGCGGCTTCGATTGCCGCCGGCTACTCGCGATGCCCCCCCCCGGAGCGAAGGAGCGGAGGTCCGTGTAAGTAAACACGGACCTCTGCTCTGTGAAGGGGGAAGGGCTGTGATCACAGCCTTCCTGTACAAGAAGGCTGCGACCACTTCCCTTCTCCTGTTAGGGCAGTCCCCCCACAGTTAGAACACGCCCAGGGAACATACTTAACCCTTAGAGCGCCCCCTGCAGGTTAACCCCTTCACTGCCAATGGCATTTACACAGTAATCAGTGCATTTTTATAGCACTGATCGCTGTATAAATGCCAATGGTCCCAAAAAAGTGTCAAAATGGTCCGACATGTCCGCTGAAATATCGCAGTACCGCAAAAAATCGCAGATCACCGCCATTATTAGTAAAAAATAAAAAAAAAAATAAAAACCCCAAAAATGAATTCTCATCACCCGTAAGCGCGACCACTTTTGCGCAAACCAATCAATAAACGCCAATTGCGATTTTTTTTTATCGCAAATATGTGGAAGAATATAAATCGGCCAAAAACGGTGAAAAAAATGTTTTTTTATATTTTTTTTTTGGATTTGTATTTTAGCAAAAAGTAAGAAATTTGGGTTTTTTTGCAAAATTGTCGCTCTTCTTTTGTTTATAGCGGCGATCAGAAATGACGCAGAGGGGATCAAATACCACCAAAAGAAAGCTCTATTTGTGGGGAAAAAAGGACGCAAATTTCGTTTGGGTACAACGTCGCACGACCGCGCAATTGTCAGTTAAAGCGACGCAGCGCCGAATCGCAAAAAGGGCTCCGGTCCTAAAGCTGGAAATCCTTCCGGTCCTTAAGTGGTTAAGGGGGCCAGACTGTGGCCAGTGGTAGTAGATAATGCCCTAGTGTCAGTGAGAGCAACAAAGCCTCAGGCTTGGGAGTAAGAAAATTACATTGCAGTAGTCAGTGGGAGTACTCCATCATAGATATTAGTTGAAAGAATAATGTGCCATCATTGGTAATAATTTGGAGGCATAATGCCCCATTGTTTGTGTCAATAGGAGGAATAGTGCCCAATCGTTTGTATCAGTGGGGGAATTGTAGCCCATCATTGCTGTTAGTGGGTGAAACTATGCACTACTGTTGGTGTTAGTGGAAGTGTGAGGTATTATGTGCCACTCTAGGTGTCAGTAGGAGAAAGAATGGAGCCTCATTCTTGGTGTCAGTAGAAGAAATAGTGCCTTGTATCATTGGAAGGAATGGTGCCCCAAGGGCCGGATAGAGACGAGCAAAGGGCCAAATCTGGCCCGCGGCCGCAGTTTGATGACCACTGCTCTATGTGTTGGCTTAACTCCTCCTTCCCTGCCTACAGCAAGAAAGGAACGGGAATACTATACAGTGCCAACTGAGTGACGACTGCTTGGGGGCTGCTCCCATCCAGGATGGCAACACCCAGCAGCAGTTTCAGGGTTTTTGGAAGCCCACACAATGAAGGCTTTTATGGGTATATAATGTGCCTAAAATATGTTAAATGCATATATAATCCTATGGGAATATTGTTGTTGAATTACATGGTCTGACGACGAGGGTCTCTTTAAGCAGGTGACTTTACTGAGCTTCACAATGTGCTACCCATTGTTTGAATTCTTATCCAGAAGAGACAGTTTTACAGGGTTTTAATATGGCACAGGTTTACCTTAAAGCAGAACAGACACAGACAACAAGTTATTTTAGGTGTCTGATAGACGGGGAAAAGCAAGTCTTACAAATAAATTAAGGTCAGACTTGAAGCACTACAAAAAAAAAATGATGGAAAGGCATCAAAACCTAGCAGAGTCCACAAAAATACATTTTTGAGTGGAAAGGTCTTTTAAGTTATACTGGCCAATCCACCTCAAACCAATTTTATAAAATAAAGTCATGCAGTATGGTAGTTCAGGAGCCCATTACAGCTTAACATATTTATTGAAATTGGAAAACCAGTAGTCCATCTGATTGATTGTTATGCTTCTCTGCTGGCACACAGAACAGAACATGTCCCATAAACTGCCTCCCTTTAATAACCATGTATGGGACTTGGTCCATCTGTTAAAGGTTGATGTCAGCCAGAGCCTGCTGGAAAGACACATTCCACCAGAGGAACGATGAGAAGTCATGCCAGCTCTGTCTGAGTTATCTGATGCCCAGTGTTGCTGTCCGTCCTTCTCATTCCCTGCTCCTGGATAAACTTTCTTTGGCTCTATTCCCCCTTCAATGACCCGGCAGCTCCTCTCCACATTCTGCTTGGCCTCCTTTCTGACATGTCTCTTCCCAGCTTCACTTAACGTTCACGTTCAAGTTTTTTATTTTTATTTTTTTTATGTCTTCCGCCTGTTAATTTATCATTGTATTTAAATAAAAAAAGAAAGATGAATACTTGGAATTGTGTTTTTTTTTTTTTTTTGTTTACAAACTGTTTTATTGGAAGGTTGAAAATAAAGAGTACATACAGGCTGTAACCATCAAGTGCATAAATGGAACATATAGAAATAGTTGTGTACCAGAAGCATCTGAATACATTACAATGTTGGTCTTTCAACTGTTTCGTATGGAATTGTAAAGGTATCCAAGCGGTCAGATTAGGTTATAGAGGGAGCGTACATTGTTAAATTAGATAGTTGGGTATAACAGCTTAGGTGCTAAATAATACCAGATACAGATAAAAAAAAAAAGTTAAAGTTATGGATTGGGCTAATAGAGACGCAATTTAGGAGAACAAGTAATCCCAAATTTACCATTTTTGTTTATGGATATTGTCGTCAAGTGAGTGATGTACATATTCGGTAAGTTTAATCCTAGACATTCTGGAAAGGACTTGTTGCCAAGAGATTACCGTTGTACGCCAGTGACAGGCGATCATCCAGATGATAGCACTACATAGGGTATGTAGTAGTCTACTGTAGAGCACCGGGGTATTGGGTATTTTCATAAACAAAAGGCAAATTTGGGGTGTAAGGGTGATATCTTTGTTAGTTTGTTGACAATCTCCAAGGTATATTTCCATATATGGCTAAGGTGATCACATTTCCAAAAAATATGCAAGGGGGTACCTTGATCTGGGCATCCCCTAAACCAATTGGATGAGAGAGCTATTTGGATAAAAAGTGCTGATCATGGAAGGGGTCATGTACCACCTGATCATTAATTTAAATGGATATTCTCAAATAGAAGAAGAGCAACAACTTTTGCGGAGGTGATTAATCATAGAAATCCAGTCTTTAATAGAGAAGAATTCCTGTTTCCAGCTTATGTGTGACCCATTTTATTAAATCAAGACGTCCTCTGTCTTTAGGACCAGCCTTCATAGCCCCTCCCCATCCCTACTGATCATCTGTAGTCACAGGGTGCCGGAAATGAGAGCAGTGGGTGATGACATGGTCTAACTGAGAGGATACAATGGCATTTTTAAAGTACTAAAGGCCCCCTAGGAATGTAATAATAGCGTCTGTTCCTTTTAGTAGTTAATGTTTCGGAACAAGATGGTTATGTGTACAGTTGGTTGAGGACATGAGTATCGGTTACCAAGACACGTGTCATCATTCATCCATCTTTTAGGATGAATGGGGTTTAAAGGGACATTTTTCTTGTCTTTTTTTTTTTCAGAATTTTGTGTGTATAGCTGTTTTTCTCTCATTATCTTTTATGATATTTGAGTTTTATTGCTCCCACATTTGCTATTCTGCTTTACAGCATTGTTTGTCAACCTTAACAAAGTGTATTTGCAGACCTTTTTTTTTTTTTTCCATTTTGGATATTGGACAGGTTGGATTTATGCATTATAATAAGACATGTGTATCCCATATTAAGACACGCATATAACAAAGATAACACCATCACAGGACGCTCCATCCTCACATGCCCTTCTGCTTACCTGCTTATTGCCACTGTATCCCCCTTTTACACCAACCCTATATGCAGGGCCATCTTTATAGCATCGTGCCCCCCCCCCCCCCCGGGCAAAGTATTGCACTGGAGTTCCTACTAGGGACATGGCGAACAAAGCGTCACTGCCAAAGGTGTGTGTGGCTAAATTATGCTAAATGTTGGGTGTAACTTTTTTAATCTGCTTAGAAACAACAAATAAAAACAACCAGGGAAATCTCCCAAATTAAAGATAAGTTCACCTTAAAAAAAATAATAATAAGTGCACATTTATCTACAGGTGAAAAAATGTGCATTTACTTTTTTTTTTTTTTGTTTTTTTTTTTTTTAGGAAACTGGAAAGAATTGCACCAGCAATCAGCAGATCACTGGTGCCATGCGGGACTCCTACAGACTATCATTGTAAGCTGTTTGCCGTACATCGTACAGCCAAGCAGTTTTACACTGACAGGAAAAATCAATTAACTACCACAGCGCTCAACAGCATCATGTTAGTTCATTGAGAACTACAAGCAAACATCCGCAAAGGATGTCGGTACTTGTAGTTGATTCATTCACAGAATTCACCTTAAAAATAGGTGTAAAATGTAACATGTTCCCGAAGCTCAACTTATTCTTTAACCCCTTTTGCGACAACGCTATACCTGAATGGCGGCTGCACTTTGTCTGGAGGCCATCATATGACGTCCTCCAGTGCTCTCACTGCCTGTGCGCCCCCTGCGGCGCACATTGGCAGTGATCTGTGATCGGGATAAAGAGCCAAGCACAGTGGCTCTTTACCACATGATCAGCTGTGTCCAATCACAGCTGATCGCACTGTAAACAGGATTGGTCGATTATCTGCAATCCTCTCCTCACGCTAATTTTTCCCCAAATTTTAGGTCTTTTTGTTGTTTGTTTAGCAAACAATAAAAAGCCCAGTGGTGATTAAATACCACCAAAAGAAAGCTCTATCTGTCTCAAGAAAATAATAAAAAATTCATTTGGGTACAGCGTTGGTTGACTGTGCAATTGTCATTCCAAGTGTGTACTGAAAGCTGAAAATTGGCCTGGGCAGGAAGGGGGTGAAAGTGCCTGGTAGGAAAGTGGTTAAATTCACCCCTTGTACACACTGCCCCATACTCTCTACACATTGCCTCCCTGTATGTGCTGCTCCCACTCCTTTTTAACACCATCTCCCTCACTGTACACACTGCCTCCCTGTCATAAATGCCTGTCAGCAGCCTGTATTTATGTATGTCTGTATGTTACTGGTTTTAATTGTAGTTAAGGTATCAGAATACAAAAAAAACAATTGCCTGTATGTTACTTTTAGTGCGAGGGCCATGTTTGCCTGCACAGGCATGAGGATGCACAGGTGTTCAGTGCATCCTCATGCAGGCAGTCCCATTCATGTCAGTTAGGATGCAGTGGCTGCATGGACACAGCTGCTGCTCCCAATCTGACATCCATGTGAGTATGGGTCCCCAAATTTGATTTGGATTTTTCTTCTGTTCATTTACTTTCCCATTTTGTTAATTGATAAAAATAAACTGTTATCACTTCCATTTCTGAAAGCATTATTCATTTACAGCATTTTTTTACACAGGTACTGTGCATGCATATAAATATACGTATGCACACGCATGCATGCACATACACTCACACATATATACACACTCGCATGCATACTGTACAAACATAAACTCATATACACTCATGTACATGTACACAGCCTTTTGAAAAACCAAAGCTTACTGTACCTGACTGACCAGCATTTGGCACCTGCACCACCGAGTAAGATGCCTGTGTACACTGTACAGCATGGAAGGGAGGCAAGGAAGGTCAGGACTCAGGAAGCAGCTTTCTCCATGAGACTGTAAAACAATAGCAAGAGAAGGGTGCACTGACCTAGCGCATTACCAAAATAAATGTTATTCCAAGTAAAAAGCAACAATTGTTATACTCACAGTGTATATAGTCATATCCTAGCATAGTAAATGAGAACAATTGTCTGCTGTAGTAAACCAGTGGTGTGGGAAGACCAGGTACTGTCTGTGATTGCTGACGCGTTTCGAGGGATAACCATCTTCCTCAGAGCCAAATTTATTTTGGTAATGTGTTAGGTCGGTGTGCCCTTCTCTTGCTATTGTTTTACAGTCTCAAAAATACCCATTGTCCTGAGGGGGGCAGCAAGGCCGCTGGTGTGGAAGAAGGATATTTGCACTATACACCTCCAAGCTTACCACTGGAGTATAAGAGAATAGCTTTCTGACTACACAGCTTTGCCTATTACTGCCCGCACCAGCTCTGCAGTTCAGTGTTTAACCCACTGGACTGGGTTTTTTATGTGGGGTCCCATATTTGTGTATCTGTCTTTGTGCTGGGAGTGTGAGGTCTCACCGATTCCGGGTCACCTGATCGCAGTTATAGCCTCTGATTTGCTATCATGGTGATTAGTCACTGTGAAGCCCATCCCCATGTTTTTTCTCTCCAAATGGAGGAGAGAGATGCATTGTATCTCTCTCTCTCTCTCACTCTCCTAGAGAGAAAAAACTGTGTATAAGAATATAAATAAAATTAAAAAAAATACCTATATCAAGGTTTGATCTAGGTCAGTGCCAGGGTTTATGTTTGGGTCAAGGTCAGGTCTACATTTTTTTGGGGCATTTTTTTTTTTTTTTTTTTTTAAATTAGTATCAGTGTCAGTGGGTTTTAGGTAGCATAAAAAAAAGCAAAATGTGCATTGTTTTTGGTCTGTACTAGAGGTACAAACAACAACTAACATACACATATGGTATTGCTGCAATTTTCAGGAGCAGAGAATTTATTTTGTTCCTTGCTGGAAGGTTACGGTAGTAGCAAGAAATATACAGCTAAATGTAAAAAAAAGTTTTTTTTTTTTTTACTATTTTGGGACAGTTTTTCTTTGATAATAAAAAAAAATCAGGAGCTATCCATTACCATTTACCTACAAATGGAAGCCCAATTTGTCCTGAATAAAACATGGTATAATCCACCTGGATGCACAAAGTAGTTGTGATGGTGCGCCTGGTGCCCCGCATGGAGATTAGGGGGCGGTGCCCCTTATAGACCGGCCGCCGCTGGGGGGAGCATAATCAGTTGGTCACCTAACATGCAGTAACGGGTGCTGAAATGCAGAGAACATTCCAGCACTCTGCACTGGGTACTGTCTAGCCGGTGCCACTCTGCCCAAGAAAGAAAACTGCATGCAGATTGCCAGTTGGACAGGGATGTGCTACAGCGTACAAAGGCATATTGAACAATTGTATGCTGCACTTCCAACCTTGTGGTAGCAGTTTGAGACATTTATTCATGTGCCAGCATGACTGTGAACAAAGCAAGCTCCAAAAGATATGCCGTGGCTTGTATACAGGAACTCAAGTTGCCTGCAGAGACCTTCACCGTTACCACCACTAGGATAAATTGAATGCTGATTGTGAGCCAGTTCTTCTCATTCAACTTCATTACCTGACCTCACAAACACACTATTTTGACTGAATGGCTACAAATTCCTACAGACCCACTCTAAAAGCTTTTGGAAAACCTTGCCAGAAGACTGGAGGCTGTTATAGCTGCACAAGGAGGCAACTCCATAATAATCTCCACGGTTCTGGAATGAGATGTTTGAAAAGCTAAAAAAGGTGTAATGGCCAGCCATTCATAAACGTTTGGTTATATAACATACAAAGAAGTGGTAATTTAGAGTTAAGGTATTGGCTGATTAAGAATCCTTTTTTCAAGGTATGGTACACAGTAAATGTACACACACTGTTAATAAACATCAGGAAGCAGGAACCCAGCTCTTATTGTGAAGAAGCCTTTCCATATTTGGAGATTAAATCTCTTTTCCTTCAGAGGTAAGGAGTGTCCCTTTTGTACTCTGTGATGACCTTAAAGTGAATAACTCAACACCAAATTCATTATATGGACCACTTATGTATTTATACATGTTTATCATATCCCATTTTAATCTCATATACTTGAGAGAATAAATTCAGTTCCTTTAATCTTTCCTCATAGCTGAGCTCCTCCATGCCTCTTATCAGTTTGGTTTGGCTTATTTGCACTTTCTCCAGTTCCTTTTTGTAAACTGGTGCCCAAAACTGAACTGCATATTCCAAATGAAGGCTTACTAATGATTTGTACAGGGGTAAAATTATATCTCTCTCTCTGGAATCCATACCTCTCTTAATACAAGAAAGGTAACACAACTGATCAATGCTGGCGGTGTAACCAAGAAACAGGCAGCCTCCTACACATATGGTGGGAATGCAAAGAGATTGTGCCCTTCTGGGAAAACATTTGTGAACAAATTAATAAGATCACCTCACAAAACTTATCTCTCAAACCTGAACAATTCCTGCTCCATCTCCAATCTCCTCGAAACACTAAATATCGCAAATCACTTAGCATGAACATGATAAATGCAGCTAAACTCTGCATTCCCAGATGCTGGGGTACCCGCAAAACTCCATCAATCACAGACTGGTACAAACAAATCCAGAAAATAGCCGAAATGGAAGAATTAATTGCTATAGCCAATGACACGCCTACCAAATTCACAAAAACTTGGGCCGACTGGATCTCTTTTCAGTTCTCGGATGTATACAAAACCATAACAAATTCCTAATTTACTCTTGCAACTAACAAAACTCATATCCCCTATCTGAGTCCTTATAATGCAGTTACAATAGACATCTTTCTTCCCGCCTTATACACCCCAACCCTCCCCCTCCTCCCCCCCTCCCCCCCTCGCTCTCCTCCTCCCCCCCTCGCTCTCCTCCCTCCTGCCACAACACCCGATTGCGCTGGTCGCAAGAGGGGGGCGGGAAGGTTAAAAGAGCAGAAATAAAACCCAATCTACTGATACAAGACACAGAAACCATCAAGCATGCATTATAAACCTTTTACTTTCACCCCACCCTTTCTGCTTCTAACGTCCATACATCAAATTAACCACAGCTAACCCTATATCCAAAGAGTACTACTAAATGTTCATTTATTCATTTGTCGGTGCCTAGGATTCGACAATTGCCTCATTCTCCTACATCTAGACCACTCCCCAAAAGCACTATTTACTATTTTACAATGGCTTATGTAAACAAAATGTTATATCCACATCTATTATTAACTTTTTGGATGTTTTAATACCTTGTAATCTGTGTATCTTTCAATAAAAACTTTTGGAAAAAAAAAAAAAGAAAGGATTTTGCTTGCTTTGGAGATCGCAGCTTGACATTGCATTCCATTATTAGGCTTATGATCTACTAAAACCCCCAGATCCATCTACACCATCGATTCCCCCAGTTGTACTCCCCCCTAGTATGTATGATGCATACATATTCTTAGCCCCCCAAGTGCATAACTTTACATTTATCAACACTAAACCTCATTTGCCACATAGTTGTCCAATTAAACAGTGTATTGAGGTTGGCTTATAAGTTGGAGACATCCTGTAAGGACGTTATTCCACTGCATAGCTTGGTATTATCTGCAAAAAAGTAAGGGTCCTAACACTGAACCTTGGGGTACACCACTAACAACCCTAGACCGTTCAGAGTAAGAATCATTAACCACTACTCTCTGAATACGGTCTTTTAGCCAGTTTTCTATCCATTTACAAACTGATCTTTCCAAGCCTGTAGACTTTACCTTACACATTAGCCGTATGTGGGGAACGGTGTCAAACACTTTTGCAAAATCCAAGTATATCACGTCCACAGCCACCCCTCTGTCCAAGGTTTTACTTACCTCCTCATAAAAAGAAATCAGGTTTGTCTGACAACTTCTGTCTTTCATGAATTCATGCTTCCTGTTGCTTAAAATATTTTTTTCCAGCAAGGACTCATCTGTGTGGTCTTTTATTAAACTCTCCAGGATCTTCCCAACTATAGTCGTTAAACTAACTGGTCTGTAGTTACTTGGTAAAGACTTTAATCCCTTTTTAAATATAGGCACCTAAAAATTAGAAACAATGACTTTGAAATGACAGAGCTCATTTCTTTTAGGATCCATGGGTGGATGCCATCTGGTCCAAGTGGTTTATCCACCTTTATTCTGTCTAAATACTTTTGGACCATATCAATTTTGAGATATTGTGCATCATTTGGGGCTGTGTCAATACCATCCCCATTATGGACATGAGCTCCCCCATGCTCCTTTGTATACACAGAGCTGAAGGTGGTATTTAATTGAAAAAGTTTGAGTAAGGAAATTGATCTGCAATTGGACCAGGTTGAGTCACCTGAGATAAGCCTCGTACACACGGTTCGATTGTCATACAACCGCGATTCTGATTTTTGTCAAAAGTGCGTGTCCATGATTTTGTAAAGCATTCTGACTATCCAAAAATTCTTGTTTGACCTGAACTCAACGTCAGAAGTGGCGTAATGTTTTCAATACTTTTTGCATCTTTTTTTCCTTTCTGAAATCGAAAGCCATACTAACGGAAAAAAAAATCAGACATTGCGTTGTTGTATGAAAAAAAAAATTTCTAGCCTGCACATCCAGTTTTTGTCTGATGAAAAATCAAATTCTGCTGTCAAAAGGAGCATACTAATGGTAAGAATTTCGGACAACAGGCTGTCAAACAAAAATTCCCATCCGAAAATCGGATTGTGTGTATGCTTTAGGTTTTGGGATCATGGTTATTATGGCTGTTAGGGTTTCCTATCTAAAAGACTGATGTTTCAGAAGGCTTAGGGTGTTTGTAAGAAGTGGGGCTAATATGTCTGCAAACTTTGTATAGTAAGGTTCCGAGAGGCCATCAGGACCAGGTATCTTGTGAAATATTTGTGTTTTTATGGCTTGTAATTTAAATGTAATGGAAGGTTCTAATCTAGAGGGCTCTTTTGTGGGTCTGATAGGGTAGGTACTGATAAACCTTCCAAAGAGTTTTCTGCCTGGGAGTGGGAAGAGTCTCCAGAGTATAACACAGAGAGGTGTATGCAAAATTCTTGAAGGTCTCTGACCAGATTGCTCCTAAAAGTATCTCTGGATAATTTGAGACAAATAGATTTATGTTTGTGACTTGCAAGCATTATTTGCCTTTAAATTGGCTGCAAAATTTCAACTTTGTGGGAAAGCCCAACAATGTGCCCAAGAAAGTGTATTAAGTTATTTGGTTTCATAAACGCCTCCCTATAGCTGTCAGTCTTGTTTACATGTCTCTCCCCAGTAGTGGTTTCTAGTGTTCACATTCCTTTCTATTCCTAGTGCACCTCAGGACATTTCTCTATAGGTGATTTGTCAATGTCCTCTTGGTGCAGTGACAGTCCTTTGGAGTTGGGATTGTGTTGCAGGCACACCCCTATTCTTGCAGGTACATGGATTCTGTAAGTGCTGAGCGAGGAGGGTTCATTAGGCTTGTGTTATTGTTCTATGATCTGACCCTTTTCTCAGCCCTCAGATATTAATCCTTGTGTGAAAGCGTACACCTCTAGCGCCAACAGAGCCTCACAAAGGCGGTATTTATTTGTTTGTGTTTATTTACGTGCCTAGATAAGGCTTACAGAGGCTTCCTGAGTCCATTAAGTGGCAGGCATGAAGGCCAGACAAAGGAAGGTGCGTTGACCTTTCACCTTGCATATGAACCACAGAGGGCCTCTGACAACAAAAATCTCACCTCTTCATGGGTACTTGATTATGTCAGTCAGGTCCAACTAAGAGCCACAAACACCAGAGAAAAGATGATTTAGGAGAATGACATTGACTGTTACAGCAGACAATACCTGCTTTGCCCCACCCCAGTCTGCCTTTTGCAACTTCAAGACCTCCAGACATGCATTGATCCTCCGTAACTTAATACCCTACTTACAGACATTTGTTATCCAGAGTTTAGAATTTCACAAGCAAGAACAAAATGAATAATGTAATGGCCAACATAAGCTAATAAATGCAATCATATTATCAAATCAACCAAATTAGATGTCTTCTGTTACAACATAATAGGGTTATCACATGTTTGATTCTTAATTAGTCATTATGGTTTGGTCCGTCATTCAAGTTCTCAAGCTGGTATCCTTCCTCTTCACCTGGCAAGCGGCAAAGCTTGAGTGCCTACTCTCAGGGTCACTCTATCTCTAGCATGTTTCCTATTTGGGCCATGCAAAAGTGGCAACTTTGCTATAGACAAAGACTGTCTGCAGACAGGTCAGTTATTGTATTGTACGGAATCACCATGAATTTTCATATGCATTTCGCAGTTGTTTTTCGCAATATTAAATCTCCATATGAAACTGTGTTATGGTTCAGCCTCGGCCTTTTAGATGCCCAATAAGGTAGGCATGCAGCTTTAGGGGTGAGTTAGTGTAAGGCTTTATTTTAGGGGTAACATTTAGGGGCAGGTTAAGTGTTGGGTTTATAGTAATAATGGACGTTAATTATTAGGATCAGAGTAAATGTTAAGGCTAATTGTCTTAGGTATAGAAGTGGTATGTGCTTAGTTCACCATAATAGCTAGGAATCAGTAAAAGAACAGGACATTTTAGGATCAGTGTGTAATTCTCATTACAGCCGGACATAGATTGTTTGAATCTTGGCTGGTTCAGCAGGGATCAGTCTAAATTTTAACTCTCTACGGGCAGGCTGAATCTTCCCAAATCAATCCATCGATACAACCAGCATATCTGATTTTCAGCATGCGATTACTGCCTATAGCCACTAGCAATAATTACCACCACCAGAAGAACACAGTAACTCTGCAGGAGGGACTGCTCGTGGTGATGGGGGAGCCAAGCGATTTTCTTTCCTGCAACGCGTGGTTGCAAGAAAGGGAAAATCGCACCATCTATAGACTGCCTAATTTTGACAAGGGTTGTGATGGGGACAAGAACCAATGTAGCATGTGTTCTGAGCCTACAGTATATTTAGTATATTTAGTATGGCTAATATATGTTCAAACATTAAACTATCTAGTGTTGGATTTGGTTATCTGTTACCCATCTTCAATACCATAATTACCATAATTAGGGAATTGAACAGGTGGCTAAGGAATTGGTGTAGGAAAGAGGGGTTTGGGTTCCTGGAGAACTGGGTCGAGTTCTCGGTCAGTTAGCGGCTCTTTAGTAAGGACAGGCTGCACCTTAATGGTGATGGTACAGCTCTACTAGGAAGAAAGATGGCCACAAAAATAGAGGGGCTTGTAAACTAGTTAATGGCGGGGGGGGGGGGGGCAGAGGAAACAATAGTCAGTATTAAGCAGGAGACAGTGGGGTATAGTGGAGTCAGCAGTGATATTACTACCACAGCACCTAAATTGCAAGTGAATAAGGGGACAACTCCTAAACTGAGCCAGGGGAAACATATGGAGAGAATAATGTGCGCTCATACAACACTAAGGGCCGTTTACGCAAATGCTAGGAGCCTAGCTAACAAAATGGAGGAACTGGAGCTACTGCTACACGAGGAGGACTTAGACCTTGTGGGAATAACTGAAACTTGGTTTTACAGCTCACACGATTGGCTGGCCAATATACAGGATTATGCATTGTATTAAAAGGATAGGGAAAGTAGAAGGGGTGGAGGGGTCTGTCTATATGTCAAAAATGATGTAAAGGTGATAGAGAGGAGTGACATTATAGACAGGATGAGGGGGGAGGTGGAATCAGTATGGGTTGAACTTCATAGAGGGGAGGTAAATGGGAAATTATTAGTTGGGGTATGTTACAGGCCTCCCAACCTAAAGGAGGAGGAGGAGCTGGGACTACTATCCCAGCTAGAAGTGGCAGCGAAACTGGGAAATGTAATCATACTGGGGGACTTCAATTATCCTGATATTGACTGGGCAGAGGGGACAGCACACTCATTAAAGACTCGTCATTTCATGAATGTCCTACAGGACAACTTCATGTCCCAATTGGTGGATTCCCCAACTAGAAAGAATGCCTTGTTAGATCTATTAATTACGAACAATCCAAATCTGGTCACAGACGTGGCGATACGCGATAATTTTGGATCTAATGACCATAGAATGATAGCATTTTGTGTAAATCACAAGAAAAAGAGGCAAGAGGGCAGCACTAAAACACTAAACTTTAAGCGGGCCAATTTTTCAAGGCTGCGGTCATTACTGCAGGACATAAATTGGGACACAGCCCTAGAAAAAATGAACACGGAAGAAAAATGGGAATGCTTTAGGAGCATTTTAAATAAGGGTATCACACAGTGCATTCCAGTGGGCAATAAATATAAAAGGGCAAAGGTCAATCCTGGGTGGTTAAACAGTAATGTGAAAAGCCTCATTAAAGAGAAAAACTTGGCCTTTAAAAAATATAAAGGGGATGGGTCACCTTCTAAATTCCAAAACTACAAGGAATGTAATAAGAAGTGTAA
>BLSH010425067.1:916690-931192 GCA_018402905.1 Glandirana rugosa
TCGGGACCTTGTTATTGTGTATTCAGACGTCTCCTATCATCGTGTCACGGTTCTCCGTGAGAGTGATCTAATCCCTACCGTACGACCATACTAAACTTCACTTCGACTCCGTAGTAATGTCGTACATGGGTCCCAGGGGGAACTGTCTAGAAATCTGACCATGCTGGGATGGATGTACTTCTATGCATTAGCATGGTCCATTTGAAATAGGAATGCAGGGGGACTGGCAGGGTCACCAGGTATTTCAAACATAGGAAATAATACAAAGACAAGAGAACAAGATTCTTTTCACCCACAAGTACATGGTACAACAGACAAACATCTGTTGGGGTAACAAACACTTTAAATATTCTGCATATTCTATTATGCATTCTATGTGTCAAGGGGGACCCTGGGTACATGCTGTAATGATGCCTCAGCTTCACTTCAAATCATACCAGCATGCCATCCCTAATCTAGTGAGAGTGCCTCTTGGCACTGTGCTACTATCCTCTGCAGACTTATGTGTTATTGTTCCAGGGCTGTTCCTTTTCCTTGTGAATGACATTCATAGCCATTCAACCCATTTCCAATTAGCCCAGGGTGTAAAGACTCCACCCCCAGGAAAACCTAAGTACCATATCATACTAGGAACAGGGAAGACCTAAACACTATATTATGCTGGAGACAGGGGAGACCTAGGTACTATATTATCATACTGGAGACAGGGGAGACCTAGGTACTATATTATCATACTGGAGACAGGGGAGACCTAGGTACTATATTATCATACTGGAGACAGGGGAGACCTAGGTACTTTATTATCATACTGGAGACAGGGGAGACCTAGGTACTATATTATCATACTGGAGACAGGGGAGACCTAGGTACTTTATTATCATACTGGGGACAGGGGAGACCTAGGTACTATATTATCATACTGGGGACAGGGGAGTACTGGGTACTTTATTATCATACTGGGGACAGGGGAGACCTAGGTATTATATTATCATACTAGGGACAGGGGAGACCTGGGTACTATATTATCATACAGGACAGGGGAAACCTAGGTACTATGTTATCATACTGGGGACAGGGGAGACCTGGTTACTATATTATCATACTGTAGACAGGGGTGACCTAGGTACTTTATTATCATACTGGGGACAGGGGAGACCTAGGTACTATATTATCATACTGGGGACAGGGGAGACCTGGGTACTATATTATCATACTGGGGACAGGGGAGTACTGGGTACTATATTATCATACTGGAGACAGGGGAGACCTAGGTACTATATTATCATACTAGGGACAGGGGAGACCTAGGTACTATATTATCATACTGGGGACAGGGGAGACCTAGGTATTATATTATCATACTAGGGACAGGGGAGACCTGGGTACTATATTATCATACAGAACAGGGGAAACCTAGGTACTATGTTATCATACTGGGGACAGGGGAGACCTGGTTACTATATTATCATACTGTAGACAGGGGTGACCTAGGTACTTTATTATCATACTGGGGACAGGGGAGACCTAGGTACTATATTATCATACAGAACAGGGGAAACCTAGGTACTATGTTATCATACTGGGGACAGGGGAGACCTGGTTACTATATTATCATACTGTAGACAGGGGTGACCTAGGTACTTTATTATCATACTGGGGACAGGGGAGACCTAGGTACTATATTATCATACTGGGGACAGGGGAGACCTGGGTACTATATTATCATACTGGGGACAGGGGAGACCTAGGTACTATATTATCATACTGGGGACAGGGGAGACCTAGGTACTATATTATCATACAGGGGACAGGGGAGACCTAGGTACTATATTATCATACTGGGGACAGGGGAGAGCTAGGTACTATATTATCATACTGGGGACAGGGGAGACCTGGGTACTATATTATCACACTGGGGACAGGGGAGAGCTAGGTACTATATTATCATACTGGGGACAGAGGAAAGCTGAGTACTTATATTTTGCTGGTAACAGGGGAGACCTAAGTACTATATACTGTCAGGGATAGAGTAGACCATACTACTGTATCTTGCTGGGGACTTGGAAAACCTAAATATTGAATCTTGCTGAGCACAAGGGAGGCTGAAGTACTATGTATTGCTGGAAACAGGGAAGATTTAAATACTGTGTCTTGTTAGGGACATGGAAGTAAGTACTAATATTGTATCTTGACGTGAACATAAGGTGACCAAAGTACTGTGCCTTGTTGGGGATAGGAGGCAATCTAGGTCTTCTGTACTGCTTGGATTGCAAAGGTAAAGGCTTATGCACACTGTGCATGACCTGTATAGCAACAATATATAGCATAGGAACTGCAAAATATTTCTAAAAAGTTAATTAAACCACTGGCCCCATGCCACACTGCTAGTAAAATATGAATCCTGAAGTTTTTTGCAGTGTCTGTTGTTATGTCATTGTCCACAAGGTGGCAACAGTAGCTGCAGAACCAAGTCATGACATTGGTCTTGGAAGTTTCTCATCTCTTGTTCTTTGAACTGTTTCCAGACGTTTGCTATTGCTCATCCATGAATTAAACAGATCTTAGGAAAAATGATGATTTTCCATGCTGTTATCTGATACTTACTGTATATAGTCATGCACTGTTGGCAAGGCAAGGCGCGTCTATTTCCCCGTGTTGAAGAAGTATGTGTTCATACATGCTAAAGGTTGCCAACTATGCCTTATTGCAAAGAATATCCTTTAGATTTAGTAAAACTATATGACCTTGATACCCCACTTTATTAATTTATTTATGATCATTTATCTATAGAGACTGTGTTGATACCTATGCAGGCTGCTTTCATGTTTTACTCTTTAAATTAATCTGCCTTTACTTTGCCCTCCCTGGTTGAACACCACCCCCCCCCCCCCCCCCAATCAGCATGGTAATTCAATTATATTAAAAGAAAAACCTTTCCATTTCACTACATACCATATTTCAGAGCCAGTGACATCATCCCCGGGTCTCTTTGCTTCTCAAAGCAATGCAAGCATTCCTTTCACTAGAGGACAAGGGAGATGTGCAGGGTCTTTTACACCCCTGATGTCACATTAAAGAGAAGCTGTCAGCTAAAAAGGCATCACATGAAAAAAAAACAATTAAGTAAAAAAGTGTAAAACAAAGTTATACCCAAGCACTTAAAATACCCAAGCACAAAGGTTTTTGCAGCTCCCCAAACCCCACATACATGCAAGTATGTAGATACAGGTAAGTACGTAGATAAATGCACATATCAGGGGCTCCTACACACGAAAACATAGAATGCTCCACACATGTTACATATCGCTGCACGCGCCGGAGTGAGAACAATAATTCTAGAAATATTATTTACAGTTAACTCTAAACTGATGACCTGTAGGTGCTTTTAAAGCATTACCTTTGGAAAATATAGGGTACTAAAGTTTGCCACCATTTCATGGGCACATGCAATTTTAGGGCATGAATGGTAACTATTTATCTTTTATATTTTACCAAATATTGGGTAATACATTGCATTTATGTGCCATTAAATTCACTACCACTATTTTATCCTCTAGGGTGTCTGCTTTCAGAGAATATTATTATTATTATTATGCAGGATTTATATAGCGCCAACAGTTTGCGCAGTGCTTTACAACATGCAGGCAGACATTACAATTACAATACAAATCAATACAATACAAATCAATACAGGAGGAATCAGAGGGCCCTGTTCATTAGAGCTTACAATCTAGAAGGGAGGGTCAAAAGGGACAAAAGGTAATAACTGTGGGGGATGAGCTGATGGAGAAAATGAAAATACAGTTGTTAGGTGTGGGTAGGATAGGCTTCTCTGAAGAGAAGGGTTTTCAGGGATCGTCTGAAAGCTAATAGAGTAGAATATAAACGGACAGTTTGGGGTAAGGCGTTCCATAGGATTGGAGAGGCTCTGGAAAAGTCTTGGAGGCAAGCATGGGAGGAGGTGATGAGGGAGCTAGAGAGCAGGAGAACTTGAGAAAAATGAAGAGAACGATTAGGTTGGTATTTAGAGATTAGGCTAGTGATGTAACTGGAGGCTGAGTTGTGGATGGCTTTGTAAGTAGTTGTTAGTATTTTAAATTTAATTCATTGGGTGAGCGGGAGCCAGTGGAGGGACTGACAGAGAGGAGTAGCAGACACAAAGCGATTGGTAAGGTGGATAAGTCTGGCAGCAGTATTCATGATGGATTGAAGGGGGGATATCCTATGTAGAGGTAAGCCAATGAGAAGGGAGTTGCAGTAGTCGAGAGGAGAGATGACCAGAGAGTGAATTAAGAGCTTTCTTGTGTCATTGGTTGGAAAGGGGCGTATTTTGGAGATGTTGCAGAGGTTGAGACAGCAAGATTTGGACTGTGATTGGATGTGGGGCTTAAAGGAGAGTTCAGAGTCCAGAACTACACCTATGACCTTGGCATGCGAGGATCGGTTTATAGTTGTGCCATCGATTTTGACCGAGAGATCAGGGGAAGGGCGTATGGGGAGGGAAAGTTTGGTTTTGGATAGATTGAGTTTGAGGAAGTGGTGTGACATCCAGGCTGATATATCTGTTAGTAAATTAGTGATACGTGAGGAGACGGTGGAAGTGATCTGTGGGGTAGAGAAATAGATTTGGGTGTCGTCAGCATAGAGGTGGTATTGGAAGCCATGGGAGGCTATCAACTGACCCAGGGTGGAGGTGTAGATTGAGAATAGGAGAAGTCCAAGGACAGAACCTTGGGGGACCCCAACATAGAAAGGAAGAGGAGAGGAGGAAGTTTAATTGTAAGTAACACTAAAGGTGCGGTTGGATAAGTAGGAGGAGAACCAGCGAAGAGACCAAAAATGTGGAGTTTTTTGAGGAGGAGGGGGTGGTCAACCATATCAAAGGCAGCAAAGAGGTCCAGGAGTAAGAGTACAGAAAAGTATCCATTGGTTTTGGCCATTAGCAGATCATTTGTTAGTTTTAGAAAAGCAGTTTCTATGGGGGGTTATATGTAATCTTCAGCCCGAAAATTGTTTTTTAAACGTGTGCAAAAGGCAGCAACTTTGTTAAAGGACCACTAATACTTTGTGATCTGCTGCTCTGTGAGTGTACAACCTAAGCTGCCTGTTAGTATTTAGCAAATGCACCTCCACACAGCTGTATTTCTGTCCAAAGGAAGGACAGATGAGCACTAAATTCTCTGATTTTGGCAAAACTACACAACTTTTACATAAATATCATTGCACTGGAATCAGCCTCCTAACACAACCTCCTTAAAATGCAACGGTGTAAATGAACCCCAAAGAATAAGTGTACTTTAATGCAGATCTTATCATTGTCATTTCCCTGATGGCTACACAAAAAATTCACAATGATTCTCCATGAGAAATCAGTGTGATCCCCTACAATGGCCTGCAGACTTCCACATGTCTATGTGCAGTTACTGCCACTAGAGGGAGCTCTTTGGAGATAGGGGAGGGGCCCTGTTTTAGAATTACTGAGCAGCCCCTGATTCTCAAGAACTCCGTCTAGGGCAGTGGTTCTCAACTCCTGTCCTCAGGACCCACTAACAGGCCAGATTTTAGGTATTACCTTGGGGAGATGCAGACTAGAATATTGCAATCACTGAGCAGCAAATATCACCTGTGATGTATTTCAGTTATCTTGCAAACCTGGTCTGTTGGGGAGTCCCGAGGACCGGAGTTGAGAACCACTGCTCTAGTGGCTCTAGCAGCTACTTCAGCAGCTCAGCAGGATGTCAATCCTTACCAAATGTTGTCTTTAGTTCTACTGTAACCACTTTTCTACCAAGACAATTTTTTAATTTTACACACACATGTTAAAATCTGCATTTTTCATAGATAATTACGTTAAACACACAAAACACTATATATTTTGTGAAAACAGAGACCCTGTAGAATAAAATGGTTGCAGTTGCAATTTTTTTATGTCTCTCGATATTTGCACAGCTGTTTATCAAATATAAAATGAATTTTAGTGCACACAAATACAATATAATACCCATGTTTTTAAAAAAATATAAGAGACAGGGTTGGGGTGAGTAAATAGATACCAAACATGTCGAGCCTTAAACTGCACAACTGTGAAATGGTGAAAAACTACGGTATTAAAAAATGCCCATAGATGATGCTTTAAAAGCCTTACAGGTTACCATTTTAGAGTTAACTCTGAATGATGGCCCTAGAATTACTACTCTCACTCTGACATTCACAGTGATAGCTCACATGTGTAGTGCAAGTGCTGTTTGCTTACATGTGTGCAGTCTATGCACATGTTTGCATTAGGTAACGGTTTCTTTTAAATAGTTTGTTATAATTATGTTTATTAGTTATTTATTTTTATTTAACTTTATTGCTATCACTTAGGCTGCGTTCACACTATTGCGAATTTGATGTGGGTTCACCGCATCCAATTCGCAATAGCAGGATATTTTGACCAGGTTTTTATGGAGCCAGCTCACACATCACCGCAGCAGGACCGATGCGTTTTGCACAAAAACGCTGTGCGACTTTTGGTCCATTTCAGGTCCATATTCAGCCCAAAATTTGGGCTGAAATCGGACCTGAAACAGTGAACCAGGACACACCGGACCCCTGCTGTGAGCCGCTGCGTGTTCTAGTGTGAAGCCAGCCTAAGAGGTTAACATGCTGGCCCCTTCTGTCACAGCAGATGACAGGTCCTCTTTACCCTTAAATACAAGCACATTTTTAAACATAGTTTGATAGAAAAAGGGGTTAAACTTTTTCAACCTTTTTAACTGCAATAATTAGTATCAAGGGAGAGGTTAAGAAATACACAAATTATTTAAACCTAATTAAATGACATAACTAAACCTGCAATGGAAGGTCAGCATAAGAAGTTTGATAAATGTGTTCACCATTTTCCTTCCACCTTCCATCACCTCATCCCTACTCTCCCTACTGTACTGCACCTAAACATTTTACCCTAACTTTCCATGTTTAAACACTTAGTCTACAAAGTTCTGCTGCAGGTTCTAGAAAATCAGTATATTTCCATCCAACTGACTCCCATCAATAGGAATCCTTTGGTTTAAAAATGCCCTTCAGCACTTGTTAGTACCCCTCAGAACAGGTACTGCTGCAGCTGAGACAGACTTAGATCTAGATGTCTATTATTCTATGTTAAAGCAGTAATAAACCCCAAAAACAAAAATATAATATATTGGAGCTCACAAGTTTGTAAATGTGGTGGATGCATTTGTTTTTTCTTATTAGGCTCTTTTTCCTTCATTTTCACCAAGTGATCTGACCAGTAACACACTTCCTGTCTTAGGATGTCATACCACCCAACTTTCTGAGATGGGAACGAGGGACACCTATTAGCAAAAGTATGTCGGCATAGGACACACCCCCTGCCACACACCCCTAAAAAATTTACAGCAATTTAGAAATTGGATGAAAGGTTTAGCACCTGGAAACACTTTTTGAAAGATAAAAAGTGCATTTTATATACAACTATACAGATCAGACCAAAATGAGGGACAAATGAGGGGGGAAGAGGGACAGAGGGACTTTGTTCTAAAACAGGGACAGTCCCTCGAAATCAGGGACAGTTGGGAGCTATGGGTGTCTGCACTCTGGATAGAGCAACAGAGACACCTTTGTCATTCTGGGGGGTGGATAGTGGTAAGCTGGCCATGTATTGGTCGAAATCCGGTCAGTTAAGCAGGGACTGGCCAAATTTCAATCAGTGTGTGGCGATCCCCACTTGACAGAAGTTCAGCTTCTGTCTAAGGAACATGTTGAAAAACTTTTGTCGATCAGCAGCAGGTCCCACTGTCAGAATGAAATGTCATGGTAGAGGAATGCCCGCAAACATATGTGTAAGCTGCAGTGGCCATGTCAAGGCACCCCTGTTTACTGTGGTCCTAACCAGTGATGACTGGTGGTTTTCTTTTTTGGGGGCTGGCTAACAGCCACCCCCCTGGTCAGGCGGCGGCATCCCGGTTGGATATCAAAGCCCCGCACTTACCACTTACCCCATCTAGGTAGCTGGAGGGAAGCATGTCCTACGAGCAACAGTTTTCATCCTTCCTGCTCCTTTGGATCACGGCGGCTTCCGCCGTGCGTCTCTTCCCTCCTCCTAGGTGTCCAATAGGATCACTTGTCCTTTCAGCCAATCGGTGATGGGTCTCAGACCCGCTTCCTGATCGGCCAGGAGGAAGATCAGTGTGAGAATAGCGAATATTCATTCGCTATTCTCACACAACTGGGTGGGTTCGGAGCGCAATACTCTGTGCCCCGAGCCCACCCTTTTTTGAAGCCTCTCAGAGCCCCTGGCTCTAATCACTTCAGCTTACAAAGAAAACCCCCCCCCCCCCCCATTGGAATCCATGTATCCAGCGTCCTGTATGTAGATTAGGGGGCCAGACGCATGGATGGGGGTGCCGCTGGTCGGGCCGCTACTGGTTCTAACTATAGTTTTAAGAGATTTCTAAATTAGAGTATATATATATATATAGCAGTTGGTTAGATTAAGGGCAGGTGTGCCTAGAGGAAGCCCACCCCTCGTTAAAAGAGAAGTATGGGTATTATTTTTTTTTCAGAATCATACTTATCTAGGTGGATGCTTCATTCAGCTCTAAGGGTGAGAACCGACTGATCAAACCCCGCTGATTGCTCGGTTCTCAGGGGTCTGTGAGCAGAGAGCTGGTGACACCGCTGTCTCTGTCTGCTCTGCCCCCCCCCCCCTCCCCATCACACACACACGCTCACTGGAGTGCTGGGCTGTGGAGGGGGTGGGAGCCGGGTGCCTGTCCAAGGTTGTGGCCTAATTCCGTCCAGGTTTTCGCAATCTTGCCCAGCTCTGTGACATCAGCCAGTAGTGAGCTTCAGCCTGCTGTTTGCTGAAAATGGGTCACTGGAGTGCAGAATGAACTGCACTGCCGTGATCCACAGGAGAAGTACAGCTAAAAAAGCTTTGGCTGTACTTCTCCTTCAAAGGTAGAGGGATGCATGTGACACCCAGCAAGGGCACAATGACAGCTTAAGGTATCCCATGCGGATATGTAAACAAATTGTAAGCATTAGATGTACTTTAGTAGGAAGAGTATAGAGAATATATGATAGCAATGATATATTTCACATACATATTCCACTCATCGATATTACAACCAGGAGAACAGTAATATGTGTCCTATCCATTGCTGAGTTTCTGATGTTGGTGTCCTTGTGCAGGTCCTTTGGTCAGTTTTTTAAATGTAATTCCCATCTCAAAATAGTGGAAGTCTAGTTTTAAAGGAGTTCTATGGTCACAGGATACACTTTCAATTTATAACATTAGCATTGTAATAAGAGCACAAACAATAGTTATTTTGTACAATCCAATATAAGTTTACTTGCAGAATCTTCTTTCATGTCCTGAGTGCTGCCTGTTTGCTGCCCATCTCTTTCCACAACTTCCCAAATTTCCGGCATGCTTTGCTGGCAATTCTCCTCTGCTTTTTACTTTCCATTTCTAAGGACTACATATCCCATGGTACCTTGCCTGCAAGTGGTGCTTCCTGTATTGACTCCGAATCATGAGACTCCTCCTCTCAACACCTCAGAAGTTCAGAAGACAGGCTCTGTAAAATGTGTGACACAGCATTGCCTACTCACAGGACATTGTGACTATGTGTCACAGAATTATATGGAGTAAATGTGTGTGTGGATATTCACAAAATAAGTCTACAAACTTCAATATCATTCAGATTAATAGGAATAGGCTAGAAATAACTGGAATACATGGTGAATGTATGATTTTACATTTTTACCATAAATACACTTTTTTTTTATTTTGCTTTAATTTCAGGTAACTTGGCTCCAGAACAATACAGAATTGTCAGGTGTCCTATAACCAGAAAATGGCTTCATGTGTTATTGTTTAGTAAGCTCAGGATATTTCTTGAGGCCTTCTCCTAACTGTCTAACAAAAGGTTGCTGACTGCAGCAGACTCCTTCTGGCCATTCAGGTGTTTGCAGGTAAAGATTAGTGATCAAGAGAACTGCTTACAGGTGACAGGTGTTTTTTTTTTATATTGTGAAGAAGACTCAATATTCAGTTACCCTAGTCTCCTGTATTAACATCTATTTCTTTCAGCATGTAGACCCCCTATCCTAGCAGAAGACTCTTCCGAGTTTGGAAGAAACCTGGGGGTATCTTATGAGTGCCCATGTTCAGTTACCCTAGTCTCCTCTATCAAGGTCTATTTCTATCAGCATGTAGACCCCTATCCTAGCAGAAGACTCTCCCAAGTTTGGGAGAAACCTGGGGGTATCTTATGTAGCACTCTGGTCCTAAACAGTGCTGCTAGCAAATTTAGTTGTGCTAGGTGGTAACTAGCCTTGCTAATTGGTAGTCTTTGATCTACTGATTTCTGTCCTAAGCCTGAGTCTGGTGTTCTGTCTCTCTCTTCTATTAAAAGGTGGCACTGCTGCCTTTGGCATTAGGATGATAGATCACAGTGTATTCAGGTTAAGAGTAGATATGTTGCCTCAGCCCATCCGGAGGAGTTTTCTTCGGTCCGGAGCATGCTGGGATAGTCTATTTATTTGGAAGGAGTCAGGTGATTGGGGTTCTTTGTGCCCCAGGCTTCGGCCAGGGGGGATGTATGTGAAGCAGCAGCAGAGGGTTAGGCCTGAAGCCTGAGGCCTAACCACGTGTGTAGAGGTTCTGCCTGAGGGAGCCAACAGTAAAGAGGAAGCAATTGCCACAAAGGCAACCACTTGACGACCACTCCTGTTACCAGAGTCAGGTGTAGAAAGGATGGAGATCTGAAGAAGTACCAGAGCAGCCTTTTCCACTAGCTGGGAACGGTGAAGAAGTGGGAAAGCTTTAGTAGTCTCATCCAGGAAACCAGCAGGAAGATAAGTACAGTGGCTAGCTGTGAGTCAAGCCAGGGACCCAGCGGGTAGCGTGAGTAAAGCTTGAGGGATCTACAGTGGGATACTGTGAGATATGAGTGAAGATCTACAGCGGGTTACTGTGAGTTCCCTGGGCAGATCTACAGTGAAGTATTGAGAGTGAAGCGTGCTATAGGAGACAGCCGTTACTACAAAAATACATATTGCTGCAGTCGGCTTAAAGGTCCTTCTTCTGTATTGCTGTCTACCTACTTCTATTTTTGTCTGTGGAGTCTGACAAGTTTGCTATTGCATTTGCCTAAGGGTGTCCTGTCTCTAACCCTCTCTCCCCCAGTTCTTGTTAAGAGACAATAAATCTGTTTTTTTTTTTGTTCATTTTAAAAGTGACTGGCACCCAATCATTCCACCTTGCACTACTCCCACCATGCCTAGCAACCTGCACCCTGAGGAGGAATGTCAGCTGTCCCTGACTCTGGAGATCACCACTAGGCCTCTGAAGGTTGGGGACATCGCTACACTTACGAGTGCCAATGTTCATTTACCCTAGTCTCCTCTATCACGGTCTAATCTATCAGCATGTAGACCCTTTTCCTAGCAGAAGACTCTCCCAAGCTTGGAAGAAACCTGGGGGTATCTTATGAGTGCCAATGTTCAGCTATTCTTATCTCCTGTATAAAGGTCTATTACTATCAGCATGTAGACACCTATCCAAGCAGAAGACCTTCCCATGCTTGGAAGAAACCTGGGGGTACCTTATGAGTTCCGATGTTCAGTTGCCCTAGTCTCTTGCATCAAGGTCTATTTCTATCAGCATGCGGACCCCTATCCTAACAAAGGGCCTCCTCGGGCTTGGGAGAAATCTGGGGGCATCTGCCAGATGCCTCTCTGGGGGTTTTGTATGATCCAGCACCACACAGGGAACTAAGGCCTTCTTCATTCACCTGGTTAATAATGGATATCTGATGGAAGAGCTCAGTATTTCAAGTTTTATAACAGTTCCCATGTGTGATCTTAAATGATTCCTGTCACCATAAAAAAGCCTGTGCTAGTGAGACAATCCAGAGTACAGTAATAATATAGAGGATGGGTAGGGGGGGCTGGGTGAGAGATGTAAGCTTGTGTAGCCATGTACTCCCTTGAGAGTGGCTGGTAGTAGTGGTTCAATTTATAGCTGCCCTCAATCACACCATATATCACACGTCCGGAGACACTGAACAGGCCAGCTCTTGGTTTTGTTGTTTAAATTAGGGGAAATAATTTAAGTGGGGATAATGGATGACTGCGGGATGCCCAAAGAATTATGGTACACAAACTCCATATACAGTCCTGTATATGCACACTTTCACTGCAGACTATCCTTCTGCAGACTGTTACTCCTCACAACTCTCCAGCATTCAACTTGCTGACTGTTTCTTCTACAGTTCTCTCTCTAACACAGAACTTGCAGATTATCACTCTTTTACTTCTCTCCAGCACATCACTTAGCTTCCAGCCTGAAAGGAAATTTATCAAGCTTCTCTACTTCTTTCTCTTCTCCGCAGCTAGCACATGTTGAGGCCTACTCTGCATTAGCAGGACCTCTGGAACACCCATTACGGGCCAGGGATCACGGGCCCCTGAATGTGTAGCAAAGTACTTGAGTGCCAGCTGGGCCTTTGATGGACTAAAACTGCCAACCTATCTCTCTTCCAGGTCCCTCCGACCTACCTTTCCTTAGTGACTCTCCTTCCCCTGACTGGCTCTCAAGGCTTCCACAGACTGTCCACTATTCCTCTTCCAGCCTCCTCCAGCTTACAGGGGCTGTCATTCACCAAACCAGTAGATCACTTTAAAGTCTCTCTCTATGTAGCACCTCCGCTGTTCTCCTGCTCCTCTGTGCTCCAGGAATCACCACCACTCTTGGCTGCACCCGAACCTCCAGGCCTCAAGGTTACCCCCCCAGATGGGGGCGACCTCCCGGGTAGAGGCCTCCACAGTACCTCTGCTACATCTCCAGACTTCCACCCGATACTTCTCCTCCTGACTGACCCAGCCCAGAGTATATAAGAAGGCCTGCTCCCTGCCAATCCAGGTTGGGGATTGGTCAGGGTTTTCCATGACACTCCAAATGATGACACCTTTTGTCCCACCTTCATTCTGGAAAGTTCCAGTGCCTCCCATTAGAAGGTAGGAGGGTTTAGTGACCTCATCTGTTGGGCTGCCCCAGTCCTCCCTAAGCCACTCCCCAAGCCCAGATCAAAACACTCAGGCCCGCTCTCACACTCAGGCCTGACTAAATTTTACCTCACCTAGCAAAACCCTAGTAGAAAACGCACCTACTCTATGGGGGCGCTACACTTGTGTGAAGTTTAAAGCTGAAATCCAGAAAGATATAAACTAAATGTAACTCTGTATTTGTTGATACTTTGCTAAAAGTGTTTTCTTTTAATTCAATGCAAGCAGTGTAAGTACCTGATTTTGACTTGGTATCAGCCTCTTGGAGTATCTGTACAGCAGAGCTCAGACCTGGGGAGGGTCAACTAACACAACAAACCAATGAAAAGTGCTGCAGTGTAATGAGCATATTGATAGGAGGAAGAAGCAGAGTGATGAAGAGATCGTTCATCATTGTGCTGCTTCCCTATTCACTGTTAAGTGGTAAGCCGGCCATAGATGAATCGAATCTCTGCTGGTTCAGCAGGGACAAGCCAAGATTTGAGCAATCTATGGGCAGGCTGATAGTAGCTGAATTGATCCATCAGTGGACTTGGGTAAAAACAGCTAGTCAGATTTTTAGCATGCGATTATTGCCAGTGACTATAGCCGCTAGCATGTGTATACTTCTCTGGTCATGCTGTATACCCCTCTGGTCATGCTGTATACTTCTCTGGTCATGCTGTATAATCCTCTGGTCATGCTGTATACCCCTCTGGTCATGCTGTATACCCTTCTGGTCATGCTGTATACCCCCCTGGTCATGATGTATACTCCTCTGGTCGTGTATACCCCTCTGGTCATGCTGTATACCCCTCTGGTCATGTTGTATACTCCTCTGGTCATGTTGTATACTTCTCTGGTCATGTGTATACCCCTCTGGTCATTCTGTATACTCCTCTGGTCATGTGTATACCCCTCTGGTCATGCTGTATACTCCTCTGGTCATGTGTATACCCCTCTGGTCATGCTGTATACCCCTCTGATTATGCTGTATACTCCTCTGGTCATGTGTGTACTCCTCTGGTCATGCTGTATACTTCTCTGGTTATGTGTATACCCCTCTGGTCATGCTGTATACCCCTATGGTCATGCTGTATACTCCTCTGGTCATGCTGTATACCCCTCTGGTCCTGCTGTATACTCCTCTGGTCATGCTGTATACTCCTCTGGTCATGTGTATACCCCTCTGGTCATGCTGTATACCCCTCTGGTCATGCTGTATACTCCTCTGGTCATGCTGTATACTCCTCTGGTCATGTGTATACCCCTCTGGTCATGCTGTATACCCCTCTGATTATACCGTATACTCCTCTGGTCATGTGTGTACTCCTCTGGTCATGCTGTATACTTCTCTGGTCATGTGTATACCCCTCTGGTCATGCTGTATACTCATCTAGTCATGCTGTATACTCCTCTGATCATGCTGTATACCCCTCTGGT
>BLSH010425067.1:931202-943609 GCA_018402905.1 Glandirana rugosa
CCTGGTCTCCCCATATGTGTCATGATGTATACTCCTCTGGTCATGTGTATACCCCTCTGGTCATGCTGTATACCCCTCTGGTCCTGCTGTATACTCCTCTGGTCATGCTGTATACTCCTCTGGTCATGTGTATACCCCTCTGGTCATGCTGTATACTCCTCTGGTCATGCTGTATACTCCTCTGGTCATGTGTATACCCCTCTAGTCATGTTGTATACCCCTCTGATTATGCAGTATACTCCTCTGGTCATGTGTGTACTCCTCTGGTCATGCTGTATACTTCTCTGGTCATGTGTATACCCCTCTGGTCATGCTGTATACTCATCTAGTCATGCTGTATACTCCTCTGATCATGCTGTATACCCCTCTGGTCATGCTGTATACTCCTCTGGTCATTAGGGTTGCCACATCATCCCTTTAATCCAGGACACATATGGATTACACAGGTTCTGTGGCTAATTTAATGCAGATGAGGCACCAAGTGAGTTTAATTACCACCTTTATCAGCCACAGAGCCTGAGTAATTAATATGTGTCCTGGATTAAAGGGATGATGTGGCAACCCTACTGGTCATGCTGTATACACCTCTGGTCATGCTGTATACTCCTCTGGTTATGTGTATACCCCTCTGGTCATGCTGTATACTCCTCTGGTCATGTTTATACCCCCCTGGTCATGCTGTATACTCCTCCGGTCATGCAGTATACTCCTCTGGTCATGTGTATACCCCTCTGGTCATGCTGTATACCCCTCTGGTCATGCTGTATACTCCTCTGGTCATGCTGTATACTCCTCTGGTCATGTGTATACCCCTCTAGTCATGTTGTATACCCCTCTGATTATGCCGTATACTCCTCTGGTCATGTGTGTACTCCTCTGGTCATGCTGTATACTTCTCTGGTCATGTGTATACCCCTCTGGTCATTCTGTATACTCCTCTGGTCATGTGTATACCCCTCTGGTCATGCTGTATACTCCTCTGGTCATGTGTATACCCCTCTGGTCATGCTGTATACCCCTCTGGTCATGCTGTATACTCCTCTGGTCATGCTGTATACTTCTCTGGTCATGTGTTTACCCCTCTGGTCATGCTGTATACCCCTCTGATTATGCTGTATACTCCTCTGGTCATGTGTGTACTCCTCTGGTCATGCTGTATACTTCTCTGGTTATGTGTATACCCCTCTGGTCATGCTGTATACCCCTATGGTCATGCTGTATACTCCTCTGGTCATGCTGTATACCCCTCTGGTCCTGCTGTATACTCCTCTGGTCATGCTGTATACTCCTCTGGTCATGTGTATACCCCTCTGGTCATGCTGTATACCCCTCTGGTCATGCTGTATACTCCTCTGGTCATGCTGTATACTCCTCTGGTCATGTGTATACCCCTCTAGTCATGTTGTATACCCCTCTGATTATGCCGTATACTCCTCTGGTCATGTGTGTACTCCTCTGGTCATGCTGTATACTTCTCTGGTCATGTGTATACCCCTCTGGTCATGCTGTATACTCATCTAGTCATGCTGTATACTCCTCTGATCATGCGGTATACCCCTCTGGTCATGCTGTATACTCCTCTGGTCATGCTGTATACACCTCTGGTTATGTGTATACCCCTCTGGTCATGCTGTATACTCCTCTGGTCATGTTTATACCCCCCCTGGTCATGCTGTATACTCCTCCGGTCATGCAGTATACTCCTCTGGTTATGTATATACCCCTCTGGTCATGCTGTATACTCCTCTGGTCATGCTGTATAATCCTCTGGTCATGCTGTATACCACTCTGGTTATGCTGTATACCAATATAGCGCCCTCACCACTAGAATAGGGTGGTAGGTAAATTTAGTTGTGCTGGGCAATAGTTAGCCTGGCTAATTTGCAGTGTTAGAGATTAAGTGACTTCTATTTCAGTTCTTTTGTGGCTTCTCCCTTTTGGTCAGTAGGTTCTGTTCTGCTGTTGCCTCTGACATTAGAGTGATGAGCTATAGTACATTGAAGTTACAAGTTACACATACCTTCTCAGCCAATGAGCCCAGTGCTGGTGCATTGTGGGAGAGGTATTTAACTGGAAGAAGTCAGGTGATCTGGGAGTCCAGCCCACCCTGTCCTCAGGGGTTGACGTGTGTGAAACAGCTCCTGGCTGACAGACCTGAAGCCTGGGGCCTATCCAGGAGGCTGCCAGTTGCTAGGCTTGTCTTAGGCCTGTCCGGGTGTTCAAAGCTTGCTGATGGAAGCCTGCCAAATATCTGGAAGGAATTCTGAGAGGGATGGAGTTCAGAGGAAGCACCAGAGGGGACTCTTCAGGCTATGAAGTGGCTGGGAGGACTTCAGGAGAGAACTCATCCAAGTGAATCCTGGTGTCTGAAGCTGTGAGTTAAGCTTAGTTACTAAAGGAGACAGCCTGTCCTATCTGGTGATACTTTATACCCTATCTGGTGATGCTGGGCTGTATACTCCTGACACAATGGGTGGAATCTATAAGGGGTGGGGTTGATGAGAAGTGGGAGGGGTCAAAAAGCAAGGACGGGGTCTGGCATCCTCCATTCTAAAATTTTACCAGTAGCCACTGCTCTCCTGGCAGGGAGGGCTCCCCATGCCCCCCCCCCGACCCCCCCCTCCCTCCGCCGCCACCGGCAGAACACAATAGTGGGGAGAAGAGTGAAGCGCCAGGCAGCTGCAGCGCTGGAGTGTGGCACAGGTGAGTGTCTAATTATTAAAAGTCAGCAGCTACATTTTTTGTAGCTGCTGACTTTTAATAGGATGGAACTCCACTTTAAAAGCGGTTGATTCGTTCAATTCATATTCGGAATTCGTATTTAGAACTAGTCTTTTATCAAATTTACCGTTTTTTTTTACCGAATCGAAACATTCAAAACAATACGTTTTGAATCAGTCGAAACAAAAATTATATATATATATATTTTTTTTTTAATTCGAATGCGGCAAAGTGAACAAACAAAACAAAAATCTTCATCAAATGAAGTGACTCTTTGGCTTAATAAAACAGCATTATTTCGAAATGGTGCTCTAATAACACACACAGTCTTTGATTTCAGAAATATGTGTACCGTTCGAATTCGATTCGAATTTCAATTTGAATTTCGGAAATTTGGACGAATTTCGTTTCGATATTCGGAACATTCTGTAAACTTTGTTTATACTGTAATTCGGGTATGCGGATATATCCGAATCTCCCAATAGCAAAAACTTTGTTTGGATATTCATTCGGAACAAGATGAACCACACATGTCTAGAAACTGATATAGGATCAGAAAGCAGACAGCGAACTCTGTTGTTCTAGAAATAAAATATCCCACATTGGGTTGTTCTCTGGGCCCCAGACATGGTGGTGAGCAGCGCAGCCTCTCATCCTGTGCTGCCGATTCTCCCTCTTTCTGGGATAACGGTCGGTGGGAAGATGTGCTGCACAGAATAAAACGTGTCTGACCTCTTCATATATACCTATATTACATTACTCATCTCTGGGGGCAAGTCGCATACCACAACCTGACCACTTGTTTTTTTAGTGTTTGCAGACAAATCTATCATCGGGCATCCTCAGGGGTTAGTCCAGCATGCTGGGGCTTGTAGTTCCACAACAGCTGGGCAGCCACAGGCTGAATGTCTCTGCTGTGTTCTCAGGATGAGTCACAGGGAATACATAGCAACTGGTTAGTGATGGAATGTGTCCCTGTCACCCATTGATGAGCAGTCAGGAGCTCAGGGGACCAGAGGAGAGTTGAGTGGAGACAGCTGTTAGAAGAATCTCCGAAACCTGTTTATCTTCATCTATGTTCTAGTCCTTCATTACATCCTCATGCCGTCTTCCCGATCCAACTTTCCATGAACTATTCTTCCTGTTCTGACATTTCAAATCTCTCCCTGCTGCTTACATCACGGGGGCACAAGTAATAGGCATGGCCTGTACATTCATGTGTCTGTTCATCCCTATATTTATTTTATTTATTACTGGTACTCATATAGTGTCGTCAATTTACGCAGTGCTTTACATATTACCGTATATATTGTACATTCACATCAGTCCCTGCCCTATATGATATAAAGTCATAACAAAGTCTGCAATGTTCAAAGTTCCTCTCTGTGGAAATTGATGGACATTTTTTTTTGTTAATCATTTGAGTACCAGTCTTTAACGTAATGTGATAGTTTGACTGACAATTACATTATGCAACACTGCACCCAAATTCATTTTATATCATTCTTGGAGACAGAGCTTTTGGTAATATTTAATAGCCACAGTGTTTTTCTAACTATATAACGATAACAGGCCAAAAATCTGGATTTCTTACATGTCACATTTCTTCGGCTTTGAAAAACCCACAATCATTGGTAGTTAGTCGCACTTTAACCCCCCCCCCCACACACACACACACACACACACCTTTAAAAAAATCCCACAATCATTGGTGGTCAGCGGAACTTAAGGCTGGGTTCGCACCTCTGCGAATTGTATGTGGATTTCTCTGCATCCAATTTGCATAGCAGAAGATTGTGACCGGCTCTCTATGGAGCCGGTTCACACATCTCCACTGCAGTTCCGGTGCGAATTTACACAGGGGTCTTGTGGGTCTTTTGGTCTGTTTCAGGTCCGAATTCAGCCCAAAATTCAGGCTGAAATCGGACCTGAAGCGGGGAACGGAGACGCACCGGACCCCTGCTGTGAGCCGCATGCTGCAATAGTGTGAACCCAGCCTAAAGCGGAGTTCCACCTAAAAGTGTAGGCTCTGCTTATCTGACCCCCCTCCCAGTGCCACATTTGGTACCTTGCGGGGGAGCGGGTACCTGTTTTGACAGGTACCAGTCCCCACTTCCGAGAGATCTCGCCATGGAAATTTGGCCCTCCCTCCTTCTTCCCCTGCCACCGGACCATTCAGAAAGCGCAGCCATATGGCTTCACTGCCGGTTTCCCTTACAGGCTATGGCAGCGGCAGCACCCGAGAGCCGATGAAAACATCGGCTGGGGTGCCGACATCGCTGGATTCCAGGACAAGTATCCTAATATTAAAAGTCAGCAGCTACAGTATGTGTAGCTGCTGACTTTTATTTTTTTGCTGGGGGGGGTGGAACTCTGCGTTAATTACCCTATAACCCCACCTTTAATAAAAACTATCCCATTATCATCGGTGGGTGGTAAGTGGTCCTCTAAGACTCCCTACCTTCACCTTTGAACTGACAATTCTTCTTTCTTTTGTGTCTACAATCATTGAATCCATACGCATACATGCAGCCACTGGGCGGGTGGGCATTACTACCAAGTGGTCGCATATATGCGTCCATGGGGGACACATACAGGGAACACCCTGCCAACCTCCCACCCAAGACCACATCAAATGTGTTTCAGCCATAACAGGGCTTTCATCATAGAGACCTCCTATAGACATTGCAGCAGAGGACATTCAAAACTAATGTTCTTGGTGTGCTGTGTGCAACTGGCTTAATAGGGGAAAAGGAGGACTCCAAATCAAGGTAATGAGTATCAGATATTAGCAATCACAGGTATGAAAAAAACTATCCAAATGTCCATTTTACCTACCTAAAGCCACGGTCACAGGACAATGGGGTTCATTTACTAAAAGCGGAGGGTGCAAAATCTGGTGCAGATGTGCATGGTAACCAATCAGCTTCAAAATTCAGCTTGTTCAATTAAGCTTTGACAAAAAAAACCTGGAACTGCACCAGGTTTTGCACTCTCCACTTTTAGTAAATCGACCCCAATCTCTTCTTCTGTTTACCTCCTGGGGTCCTTCATTGGGTGTCCACATTACTGTCTGCACAATGCACACATCTCCTATTGGTGGAGGCAGCACTTCCAGTAGCTGTATAGTCTCCCACAGGCTCCAGAGGCAGGATAACTCATGGGGGGGCGGTGAGGAGATCAGTGGCCAAGAAGATAACGAGCAGGGGAAAATGTTTGGTCCTCAGGGAAGGAAATTAGCTTGGCCTATAGAGAAAACTGTGTCTTTAATCCAATACACTGCAGGATGGCTTAAGAAGTATTCAGAATCAAGACTGAGGAGTAAGGTAATTGATGCGCAATGCACTATTTCAATTTCACGTTTAACAGGCGTTGGACTTTTTGGTTTAGTGGCACTTTAACTTGAAAAAATATAAAGGGTTCCCACGTTCACAAAAAAAGTTTGAACCATCTTCATTCTTCCCCTGACCAAACCCCCAGATTGGTTAGTATTTGAAATGATGAAGCCTGCCAGCCAAGGAAACGCGTCGCACCACTGTGAAGCCATCTTGCCTGTGCCGAGTGTTTGCACTCCCAGCCTCCTTCTGAACTACACGCCGCGAGCCGGCTTCTTCCATCATACAGTGTGCAGGACAAACAATCGTTTTGGATGACCATCGTTCCCGAAGGATCACCTGGTCGGATGGGATGAGCGTTTGGTTCCCCCTTGTATTGGATGCTGGATGTGTTCTTTACACAGTTATCTTGTGAGTGTTATTAACCTTTTTTCTAATAAAGTGTACTGGCATATTGCACTTAGAAGCGCCTCCTCTCTTCTGTTACTTCCCACCAGATAAGTAAATTTTGAGTTTCGATTTACTGTAAAACATGTGATTTCCCCGAAATGACGATTATGCATCTGCTAGTCAAGTTTCATTTTAGTTATATGTTTTGTCTATTATTTTGTTATGTATTACTGTATTACGGACTCGCGCAAAGCAACTATATAAACTGCAAAGAATAAAGCATGAGTCAGATCATTCTGAGCAACAACACTGCATGTGTTTGTGTCTCGTTAATCAGATAGATCTCCAGGCCTGCTGAGACGAGGACCAACCCTGTGAGGGCTATCAGTCTATCTGACCCAAGACAAGGGTACCCCCAACAAACTGGCGTAGTCGGCAGGATGGTCGAGACCGCTGTCCGGTAAGTGTTAAAATTTTATTTTGCCTTGCCGTGACCTGTGTTCATGACCATCCTTAGTTTAAAAGATCTGTGTGGGGAAAAGATAGACTTAAGGTGTTCTGGGAACACGAAAATAGACTCTGGGTGGGTCTAAGTCCTGAGCGACTACTCATCATTCGATTTTCATACAGTGTGTATACAACTTTTGACATCCAATACCAACTTTCCAAACCAATTTTTTTTTTGTACGTGAACAGAACTAACGATTTTCGTCTGATGTGTATTGTTCTCATACAAGAAAAGTCGGATAGGAAACACTGTGCATGATCAATAAACAACAATAATCTCCTCTACAAAGTTTCTACATCACGCAAAAAAAAAAAAAGCCCTTGTAGTTCGAGAATTTTTGGACTATTAGCACCATCCTTGTGTTCGACTTGTTGTGAAGCATTGAGGAAAACTGCACGATCTTTCCTCTCAATTTCTTACAGTGTGTCCCTAGCTTAAGGCTCGTTTCACACTAGTGCGGACCGTGTGGCCCGCGTTTGCTCAGGCATGGCAGCCCATTCATTTGGATGCACGTTTATAAAAATGCAGCCATGGGGAAACTGCATGGACTCTTTGATCAAGAGATTTCCCTGCGGTTCCCGCAACCACAAACGCACTATGGGCTGAGATGCGCGGTGGTGTCATTCAGAATGAATGGCAGCCCTGCGTGTCTCGTAAGAGCAGCACGATTTGGCTGTGGGTGGTTGCAGGTGCGGAAACAAGTGCGATTCCTGCACCCACATTCAGCTCACAGACTACGGGCTAGTGTGAACCGAGCCTAAGGGCTCTTTCACACGAGCGGATTGTTCGAGTCCGCCTGTCAGTTTTTCAGGTGGACCCGAATGGACGCTCCATTGTGCTCTATGGAGCGAAGGATGTCAGCGGTGACATGTCCACTGACACCCGATCCGCTCCAATCCACCAAAAACAGACGGATGGAAACCCTATTTTCCATCCGTCTGGCGGATCGGATCAGATGAACACGGACAGACGGTCTGTGTTCATCTGATCCTCCATAGAGGAGAATGGAGCTGTGACAGTCCTGTCATCTGCCGGCTCAGCGGGGATAAACCTTAAATCCAGCCTTAAAGAGAATCAGATAGCAGTAAAAATCAGACAATGTTTGTAACTTTCTAACTTGCAGGTTACAGCAGGGTGGGGTGTGGGAGGAAGACACAGCACAAGGAGCCAGTCAAGTGGTGAGCTCATTACTGTGCTGCTCTTTCTTCCATGATCAGTAACAGCGGAGGCAAGTTCAGGATAACCTGGGCCCAGAGGAAGTGGGTTCTGCTGGTCATCAAGCAGAGGAAAAGTGACAGGAAAAAAGTACTGCAGCAGAAACCTCTGCTCTCTGAATATTGCAGCAAATGCCGGTTTGCCTGATTGCTTCCATGGATCGCGGTAATGCTCCCCCTTTTCCCCTCATGCCCCCCCCCACCAGGTTTCCAACTCCATTGTCCCACTAGTGGGCCTGGGGCCCCCATGGTGGGTGTCACAGGCTTGAGAGGAAGGGAGACCAGTGGACATCTCCCCTAGTGCACGTCATTTCTGGGTTTGGCTGTCCTTTTTCTTGGTCTCTGTGGCTGGGGAAGAAGCTAATGGAGCACAAGCTGTACTCCATTAGCTTCAGTGGATGGCAGGTAAGGATCATGTTGTCAAATAGACTCCTGTTGTCTCATTAAAGAGAACCTGTCTAAGCAAAATTACAAAAGCCCCCATGTGATAAAATAAAGAGGAAACTTTGCCCATAACAGCTTGATAAAAAAAGAATGTTCTTTAGCAATTAACATACATTCCACATTAATTATTATTCTACCAAAATTAGTGTGTGTTGTAAATTGCTCCTGCTTCTTCTTGCTGGAGCCTGCCATTTTGCTGAAGCCCAGAGCCCCTGAGCAGGAGTGAATCATAAAGTAGAACTAAACACATCAATTTAACAGCTTCAAAAAACAGTTACATTGATGGAATGCAGGGATTGATAACTGTCACATTTGCTTGTTTCCTCAACAAAATTGTCAAACCGTCAAATGGCTGGTGTCATAACTGATCACATGTGCAGCACCATGGCAGTTGCAGATCAAACAGAAGCAGCTCCCTTGGCTGTAAAGGATAGGGGGGTGTAATTCTGCTTTAATGCTGTCATCAGATTGGCCTCTACAAACCCTGGCAGTGCCTAAAAATAGAGATCAACTGAGCATATGCAGAGCAGGGTGAGACAGAGTATTACTGGATTTTAAGCAGTATAGACCAGTGAAGGTCCATTCATTAGGGGCTCCTGGACACCGCCCCCTCTATCCTTGCCACCCCCTATATGCATAATGGATATTCATGCATAGCATGAATCTATCCATGGCCGTCGCAACCACCCCCTATTCATTTGTCCAGCCTTACAGCGCTGGGGGTGTTTTTTGAAGCACCTGATTAGAACTATAGGCTCTAATAGGCTTCAAAATAGAGTGGCTCGTGGCGCAGAGCATTGCGCCATGAACCTACCCAGGTGTTACAACAGCGAATGAAAATTCGCTGTTGTAACACTGATCCTCAATCCGGCCAACCAGAAGCAGGTGGGAGACCCGTTCACTGATTGGCCAAAAAGAGAAGACTCCAGATTGGCCGCCAAGAAGGAGGGAGGAAACTGAAGCCGCCGTGGAGAGCAGAGGAATGGGAGGCCGCCGCCAAGCATGGGAGGCCGCGATGGGGTAAGTGCGACCGACCAACCGACGGGGGACTGGGGGGCTTGGGGTGTTGGTGGCATAATGTTTGCCGCCCCCCCCCCAAAAAAAATTCCACCAGCCGCCACTGGTATAAACACTTATTTTTAATGTTTTACATAACTTAACACAAGGTGTGAGCAAAAATTATTGAGTCATTATTCATCGTTAACTCTAAACTGATGACCTGTAGGGGCTTTTAGAGCATCACCTATGGAAGATTTTGAGTTCCAAAGTCTGTTGTTATTTTAGGGGTGCATAATTTCATCATTTTAAGGCTTGACATGTTTAGTATGTATTTATTTAGCACAATCTCTTATTTCATATTTTACACACAAAAAAAGGGTAATATATTGTTTGTGTGCCCTGAAATATAAGGGTATTTTTTACTGAACATTAGCACTTGATAAACCATCATGTTAATAACATGTAATCATAAAAAATTGGAACTATGAACATTTTGTTTTCCAGGGACTCTGGAAAATTATTTTTTTAATATGTATACAAAAATGCAAAAACAGCTCTGGCAGCAAAAAGGGTTAAAGTGGAACTAAACCCCCCTATTGTTTTCAGACAAGGAAGCTGCCATCTTGCCATGATGCTGCACATGTGGTCCCTTATGACCCCAGCCATTTGATGGCATGACAGTTCGGTTGAGAGCATAAGCACTAGTGGCACTGAATTACCCCTTCACGCCGACGTCACACAAATATGCGGCCCTACTGCACTGGGCTTTTTACTGTGGGGCCGCATATTTGTGTACCTCCCTTGCGTAGCCTCTGATTGGTTATCATAGTGATCAGTCACTCTGAAGCCTGCCCCCATGTTTCTTTTTCTGTGAATGAATAAGACAGATACAATGTATCTCTCTTTGTCCTTGCACAGAAAAAAAAAGTGTGTGTAAAAAAATAAATACATTAAATAATGATGATAATAATAATAATAATAATAATAAAAGAATAAAATACAAAAAAATACCTATATCAAGGTTTGATCTAGGTCAGTGCCAGGGTTTGTTTTTGTGTCAAGATCAGGGTCAAAAGTCAGGGTCAGTATTTTTTTGGGGGGGGGGACAGAATTTTTTTCTTTATTAGTATCAGTGTCAGTCAGCGTCGGTGTGTTTTAGGCTACTTTCACACTGAGGCGCTTTACAGGCGCTATTTAGCTAAAAATAGCGCCTGTAAAGTGCCTCAAAAATCCCTCCCCATCCACCCCAAAGTGAAAGCCCTGAGTGCTTTCACTCTGGGGCGGTGCGCTTGCGGGATGTCACAAAAAGTCCTACAAGCAGCATCTTTGGGGCGGTGAGATGAGTGTCGTATACACCGCTCCTCTGCTGCCCCTGCCATTAAAATGAATGGCAAGTGCTTCCAAAGCAGCTGCACACCGCCTCGGAAGCATGGAGCGCCGCCACTTTTAACCCCGTTTTAACCCCTCGTGGGGGTTAAAAGTGCCGCGCTCCCGACTGAAAAGCCGCGCTGCAGGGCCGGTAAAACTCTGCTGAAACTAGCGGGGTTTTACCGCGACCTCGGCCAGACTGCAGTATGAAAGTAGCCTAAGGTTGGATAAAAAAAAGAAGCAAAATGTGCACTATTGTTTTTGGGCTGTACTACGGGTACATACAACACTTAACATACACATGTGTGGTATTACTGCGATCGTCAGGAGCAGGATCATTTATTTTGGGTTGTTCTTTGGTGGTAGGTTATGGTAATAACAAGAAATATACAGCTAAATTTAAAAAAATATATTTTTTTACTATTTTGTGCCAGTTTTTCTTTGATAATAAGAAAAAGCAGGAGATATCCATTTACCACCAAATAAAAGCCCAATTTGTCCTTAAAAAACAAGGTATAATCTACCTGGATGAACAAAGTAGTTGTGATGATATGTATGGATTTACTAACACATGTCAAAGTCACAAAATTGTGCTTAGGCATTAAGATTTGTTTTACCCTTAGGTGCGAAGGGGTTAAATCAGTGGGTTTAGTTCATGAGAAGTAATGTGGGATGGACACCATAGCTCATTTTTAGCCACGGCCCCCTTGATATTTCCATGACAAGACCTGGTACTTTTTTTTTACTGTATGTGCCAGAAAAAACCCAGCTGAGACTTCAGGTATGTGACAAATGCAGATGTGACAGCAGGGAGTGTGCCCACATGGGCTGACTCAACCATCCCTCTGGCACAGGCTACAGACTGCCCAGTGCAGTGTAAATATGCCATTCAGAATTTCCAGCACAGTCAGAACCTGACCTTAGAATACATGGAGAATTCTCAGACGCTCTCTCTGTACTTTCTCTTATGGCAACGCTGAACAGGAACCCCTGCCGGAAAATACCACCCCCCCCCCCTCCCACAATACCCACTTTAGAGTGAATTGACACTACTGTGATGGGCATCAGCATACCTAAAGAACGCACAAAGTTTTATATGGTACTGTTATTGTGAATTACACTTTAGCTATGTTCTCTTGCACGCACATTCTCCAGTTATTCGGATCTGTTTTGCAGAACAAATAATATATTGGAACAGCCAGTACAGGCCCACAGCCTGGGAGGTGGCAGTCTGCCCATTATTTCATAATCTCTCCGAGAAATGAACACGCACAACGCACTTGTTTATATTATCTGAGGTATGTAGAGATGTGTGGTCGCCAAAATAAAGAGCAATACAGTAAATGTAAACCAGGCAAATTATAGAAACCCATCCCTGCAGATGTACAGATCCATATGGAATATTGATGCTGAATGTAAAATCACATT
>BLSH010425067.1:956003-982662 GCA_018402905.1 Glandirana rugosa
TAGAGAGAACAAATGGGTCATGTCGAACCGAAGAGACGGAAGTAGACTTGACTTGCCGAGAACGGTTCTCAACATTGAAGGAGATACCCCACGGGTCGACTCTTTATTCTCTGCTTCCCGAAAGGACAGTGGGACTGGTGTCCTGACCGTATAATAACGTAGGGCGACGCCGGATCTTGTCTGACCTATCGAGTAGACTAACAGTCTATCCGACGAATATTTGTGGTGTACACGTCACACATGCACTCTAGAGTTCGTATCCTTGAGATCTCACGTACACACTGCACATGTGGTGTTTATAAGCAGCCTATCTGACAATCAGATGAGCTATCCAGTCTGTTCTAGGCCGCAGCGGGATGCAATAATATGCCAGTCCTGTGGTCAGGGTGACAGGAAAGCCCTTCGTCTCTTATTTCTCAGCTGGGCACCCCATAGAGGAAGTTACAACTCTTGGCAAGAGCCGTTCAGTTCAGATGAAGGCAGAGAAGCCAAGCTGTACTGGGTAAACAAGAGAGATTGCTTCATAGGAATGGAAGAATTTCATGGAACTGCCTATGAGAACAGATGGCCAAGACAACTCCTTTCTTCTTGACCATAAATTTAAAGGACAATAGGGCTGATGTATAGCATAGGGGGTTGATTTACTAAAGCTGAAGAGGGCATAATCTGGTGCAGCTCTGCATAGAAACCAATCAGCTTCCTGTTTTGTTTTGTTTTTTGTCAAAACTTAATTGAAAATGCTAAAGTTAAAAGCTAATTGGCTACCATGTACAGCTGCACCAGATTTTGCACTCTCCGGTTTTTGTAAATCAACCCTATAATATCCATAGTAAAGGAGAGTGCCTATATCAGTCATAGCAACCAATCAGATTCAGTCTGCCACTCCTCTTTTTCTAATTTATCTTTTTAAAAGTCAAAAAATTAAAAACACAAACTTTCTCAACAAATACATTTGACATGAGTAGATCTATCTGAGCTTACTTTCTTAGAGAATACTATCACACCTATAAAACTACAAAATATAAAAAGAAGATTAGCTCCACTGACCATTATGGAAATGTTCTGTGATTGAAATACTAATGCTGATGTCACACAGATGACTCCAACGCATTATTCATGTGGAATTACTCTGTGGAATTACTCCCTCTCTGTCCCCAAATGCTCCCACTCCCTTACTAGTGAGGGGGCAGGGTGGGAGAGACTTCAAAGAGAATGGCAAACAATCTATTGGTAATTGCAATGTTGGGGAGTTATCACCAGTGTGAAGATAGCCCGTGTGACATGGCCCTGTCAGGCAAAGTAAAATATATCAGGTGTAACTTAAAGTGGAACTTTAGGCAGAAAATTAAGTCCACCTAGATCACTTCAGGTTGGCCCCTTTTGCAGGTATAGCTATGTAAAACATAAAAATAAGTGTATAGGCTGGTTAAAATCCAGTAATACACTGTCTCACCCTGCTCTGCACATGCTCAGTTGCTCTCCATAGTTAGGCATTTTTAGGCACTGCTGAATTTGTAGAGGCCAATCTGATGACAGGTTTAAAGTTGAATTAAACCCTCCTATCCTTTACAGCCAAGGAGGCTGCTTCTGTTTGAACTGCAACTGCCATGGGGCTGCACATGTGATCAGTTATGACACCAGCCATTTGATGGTTTGACAGTTTGGTTGAGGACACAATCAAATGTGACAGTCAGCATTTCCAACATTCCAGGAATGTAACTGTTTTTGAAACTGGTAAATCGATGGGTCTAGTTCCTCTTTATGATTTACTGCTGGGGCTCTGGGCTTCAGCAAAATGGCAGCCTCCAGCAAGAAGAAACAGGAGTAATGCTGAAGGCAATTTACAACACACACTAATGTTGGTAGCATAATTATTAATGTGGAATGTAAGTTCCTTGCTAAAAAACATTATTTTTTATCAAGTTGTTATGGGTAAAGTTAAAAAACTGGGGCCCTCATATCTTATTTGAATCGGAACTAAGCCCTCCTATCATTTTTTTAGCCAAGGAAGCTGCCATCTTGGCCTCTGTTTGATCTTCAACTGTCATGATGCTGCACATGTGAACAGTTATGGCATCAGCCATTGGATGGTTTAACAGTTTGACTGAGAGCACAACCAATGTGACACATGCCGGGAATGTAACTGTTTTTTGAAATTGCTAAATCAATGGGTTTAGTTCCACTTTGAAGGGGATCATTTGTTGTTTTCTACATTTTACTTTACCTATTTTATTTATTCTGTGAAGGCTAAAAACAAAAAATATATATTTTTTCTAGTAAGGTAAATATGAATGATCACATATCATATTATGTAGCTCATTTGGTGTAAAACAAAACTGTTATTCGGCCCTGCCTGAGATTTCAATAAGAAGTAACATTTTTAAAAGGAAATAAGTATTTAGGTGCTGTATTTTTAGCTAAGCTGTAGTTCTCTGTGTAACCTTTGCTATGTATTAGGTGTTTATTTGTAAAATAAGATTGTGGGTGAGGTAACTCATGCGCAGCAATATTCTTTATTGTGCATTGGCATGCTTCTTACTTCAGCCCATTGGTTTGGAATAGACCCTATTTCAAGAGAAATTGTTTCTGCTTTCTTTTTTTTTCCAATGTTTTTATTAGTTTTACAGAGAAATAAAACGAACAATACAAAATAACATAGACTTGTACATTACTGAACATACTGCATGGGTTGCCAACCACAAAATCCAAGTCTAAGGGGCATTAAAAAAAAAGTCCCAGGCCATAGTGCAGAAAAAAGATCTTAATGATGGAACAGATGAGGATACGTCCGCGAGTGCAACATGAGAACTCCATAAAGCAACCAAACATATGACCCTAAATGTGGTCCAGCTACAGAACCAAACAAGGGGATCAGGTTGGCCTGTACCTGACCGCCTATCCAGTAAATCCACGAATTAAAGCTATGCTCTGGACTTCACTGAGAAAGGCCTCATGTACTAAGTATACCCATAAGTGTTAGAAATGCCTTTGGGTCGTTAAGCTGTGTCTTTCTCTATACAGTAATGCATCACTTATAGAAAACAAACAAATAGCCAAAAGTCGGGATGGGTGTCTTGACAACAATATCCAAACTACTTAGAAAATAGGAAAGTAGAGCAGAAAACAGAAATGAAAAGAAAGAGAAGTTAAAAAAAAGAGGAGAGTCAAGGGTGCCTCCCTCTAGGAATCCATGGCCTTCTCGCCTGGCAGTCACCTGCAGATATCTGGCACCTGTAAATAAGAGAACCAGGGGTTCCAAACCTTTTCAAATAGAGTGTTTATCCAGTAGGGCGCTCACAATCTTTTCATTGAGCATGATCCAGGTTAACTTGTGCGTCATCAAAGCTAGGTCGATCACTCTTCCATGCAGTTGCTATAGCGATTTTGGGTGCCAAAAACATGAAGTAAATCAGAGTTTGTGTGTGTCTTGGGATATTCTCCACGGGTTCGTTCAATAGTACAATCCAAGTGTCTTTAGTAACATTCACCATGGTCAGGGAATGGACCTTTATCCAAAAGCGACAGACTTTAGGATAGCTCCACCAGGTATGAGGGTTCCTCTCTCTTTTTTAACTGCAACACACATCATGCTTTGTTGTGCCTGTAGCAGAGGTGCTCTGTGTAGATACTATAGGATGTCATTTAAAATGAATGGCACTCCAACACATTGCACTGTGCTTGGTATATTACATGTGTCCATGCATGGGATGGTATGAATGCCCTTAATATGATAGCAGAGCTTTGCATTCTCCTGTACAGCAGCAGCCACTATCGGTTTCTTTTCACATAGTCAACAGTCTTACATGAAGGTTACAGCAGCCAACTTTGCCATTGCATCCATCTCTTTAATTGTAATGGTTTTTATGTTATATGGCAGCTCTCTCTTGTAGTATGGTAACCTCATATGATATTTCACTTTTAACATGCAAGTTTCTTGTAACATGACAATGTTAAAGAGGAGATAAAACCTCTGCAGACTGAAGTGTAGGTAGAATTAGTTTAAAAAGAGGGTTGCTGTGGGTTGTGGGCATAGGTTTGGGGTTGGTATTTTTTTTTAAATTTTATTACTGGGCCCAGGAGAGAAGGCAATGGCTGTATGAGAAGAATTGCCCATGATCTTTGTATTACTCATTTACAACTGGAACATTTTTACTCTCCTTAGAAACCCTAGCTGTGTAACCAGAGGGTTGGGGAGGGGGAGTCATTTGTGAGATGAAAAACCCCCAGCACATTGCTCTGCAACGTGCAGCAAAATCCTCGAGAGTCAGCTTTACCCATTATGCAAATACTTTCTGTAACAGTCATACTTACATATAGGTGAAATGTGAGATTTACTGCTAGCAAGCTCAATGCAACCAACTGTTTTCCACAACGCTCCATAAATGACTGAGTCTCCCTGGGTAGGGTTACTACTGTAAAGTGTCTTTGCTTTACAAAGAACATAGGTTTAGTGTGTCTGTATGCATACAGAAAGATAATGGAAACAGCAGCCACAGGACATTTTGAAATTGCATGTTAGCAACCCTTTTATCACATCTAATTGTGTATTAATAATAGTCACCGGATCTGTCCTCATTTGTACAGTCAAGAATGCTGACCACACCACATCAGGATGGTCAGGAGATGTGGTCAGCATTCTTGACTACATGAATGAGAACAGATCCTGAAGACCTCACTGGCTTACAATTGTCTAAGATGGAAGCTACCCTCTGTGTACATAGGGAGCACAAATCTAAGGACAATTGGTGCAATAAAAATCACAAATCCATTTTAGTTCTGTTGCTCTCACTGATTAATAGAGACTGAGATACTGTTGACAACTTACAGTACTTTATGTGTATCAATAGCCAGGCTTTTTTGAAGAAAGTATGAAAACTAGCTTCTATGTCATGTTATCATATTGGCTACAGGCTGGTAAGAATGGAACCATACTTGACCACAGATGGGTATATGTCTCACCAAGAACCCTACACGGACATATATCTCCTAGATACCTAGATAAACCTAGATAAACATATGTCCTTTCGAGAACCGTGAACAGGCATAGGTCTCATTACAAATTTTAGATGTCTTACCAAGAAGCCTAGAGGGGCAGATGTTTTGCCAAGAACCCTAGACCACTAGACAGATGTCTTACAAAGAACCCTACATCGGCATACTGTCTGGCTCTTGAAGAACCTTACACAGGGATGTATCTCTTGAAGAAACTTACACTGGCATATGTCACCCTATGAACCCTAGATAGGCATATGCCTCTTCCAGAAACCTAGACAGGCCTATGTCTCGCCAAAAGCTCTAGACAGGCTTATGACAGCCCTAGAAGCCTGGGCAGGTACTGTATATGTCATTTAAAAAACCCTAGATGGGCATATGCCTCTTCAAAAACATTACAAAGCATTTGGCTCACCAAGAACCCTAGACAGGCATATGGATCTTTAGGAACTCTACACAGGCATATATCTCACTATGTACCCCAGGCATGCATATGACTACCCATGAACTCTAGATAGGCTTATGCATCTTCCAGAACTCTAGACAAGCATAAGTATGTCTTTTAATGAACCTTAGATAGGTCTCCAAGAACCATAGATAGGCATATGTCTTTCCAAGAAACCTAGGGAGCCTTATTTCTCTTCAAGGACCCTAGACAGGCATACGTCTCTCCAGGAAACTGTCTCTCCAAGAAGGCATTTGTCTCTCCAACAAAACCTAGACAAGTGAATGTCTCTCTAATGACTGTAGACAGGCTTCAGGATCTTCAAGATGCCTAGACAGGCATACGGTATGTTTTTCCAAGAATCCTAGACAGGGAAATGCTGCACCAAGTACACTCGACAGGCATATGTCTCTTCAAGCACTGTAGAAGGGCATATGTTTTTTCAAAATTTGTTAAAAACTGTAGACAGGCAAATGTTTGACCAAGAACCCTAGATAGGCCAGGGCCTACTGTACTGTATATCGCACAAAACGATAGACAAGCATATGTCTCTCTTCGAACCACAGACAAGTTTATGTCTCTTCCAGAACTCTAGATAGGCATATGGCTCACCAAGAACCCTGACTAGGCATTAGTCTGTTCAAGAACCCGAGAGAGGCATAGGTCTTGCCAATAACCCTAGACGGGCATAGGTCTCACTAACAACCCTAGACAGGCATATTTCTGCCCAAGAACCCTAGACAGGTATATGGCTTTTCAAGAACCCTAGGCAGTGACACACCTGTCTGTCCTTGAACCTCTGTCAGAACACACACTACAATCTGGCTGATAAAAAAATATGCAGTGTGTACTGCAAATATTGAACTTCCTTTTCGCTACAGTAAAGGTAAAGATCGGTTCTTTGCAAGGAGATTCTACAAGTAAAAAAGTCTCAAATCTTGCTTTGATCACTGCAAACGGGGATATTGTATATTAAGAGCCCTGAATGTGTGGATGGGATGGGGTATGCATAGATAACACATTTTCAAAAAAAATGGAGAATGCTTCAGGAAAAAATGGCAGTGTGTCTTGTGTGCCACCAACCATGGTAGCTTATTTGCTACACCCGCCTGGCAGGACATGCTGCAATTCATGGGAGGCATAGGACAGATGCATAATGGGTGTTCCTTTCTTAACCGATAATACAAATTACACACTAAATATACCTAATAGATTATAAGGTCTTCTAACAAATTTACATAATTTCTTTATATATATATATATATATATATATATTGTACATTATGTAGCAGTATAGGACATGTTATAGCACATTCTGTCACATTTCTCTCTCCAGCTGCACTCCTATTAACAATGCGAATTATTAACATGATTAACCCTTCGGAGCTCAGTGTGTAGCTTGCTGCTCAGCCAGTGAACTCATATTACACAGCTTTAGAGCATGAGCTCACCCTCACTAGTCTGCAGGGGGCTGGGAGAGGAGGGGAGTGCAGGGGGAGAGGGAGGGAGGCAGGCTTCTGTGTGTTCAAAAAGTGTGCAAGGATACAGGGCTGAGACTTGAAGGAAAACTTCTATAGCACTGCAGCCAGGGACCATCATCAGAGCCTGCCTGACAGAGGCCATCCGCCTGGAGGCTGCTGCTACTGATCTGTGAGTGTGGGGTGCAGATGGGTGAGGGTTGGTGTGTAATAGAGAACTTAGCACAAGTTTTTACACTGCAGACTGATAGGCAGTACAGTACATTATGACCAGCAGCCTGCTTCTGAAGACCTATAGGAAGTGATATTCTGCAGGGCCACCACCTGCCTCTAAAGATCCCACAAAAAGGGGGTCATACTTTACAGGTGTAGTGTGGGTTGTCTCTGCAGAGATGACAGATCAGGAGGGGGACATTTCTGTGTCTTAAGGGTTTACATGTTTGGGAGTGATACTCTGCAGAGTAACAAAGCCAATGTCTTAGATTTTAGCACATTCTAAGTGATGCTCTGTAAGGATGCAAAACTTTCTGTCTAGAGATTTACATTAGGGGAGAGATAATCTGCAGGTTAAAAAAAAAACTCCTATTTGACACTGATGCTTTGCAGGTGACTTGTAGAACTTTGCAGAAAAATGGAAGTGATACTCTGCAGTTTTATAGACTATGGGGTTGCTTTACTAAAAGCAAATAGACTGCACTTTACCTAAGTGCAGTTGCTCCAGAGCTTAGTAAATGAGCAGAAGATCTACTGACTTCCATCATCCAATCATGTGAAGGCAAAGTTGTTTTTTTTTTTTCTTTGCATGTGATTTGGTATTCTTTGCAAAGTAAGGCTTTACCTCATTTACTAAGCTCTGGAGCAACTGCACTTTGCAAAGTGTCCAGCCTATTTGCCTTTAGTAAATCAACCCCTATGTTTCTGAATATTTCGCACATGAGGGAGTGATAATCTGCATGGGGCACACAGGCTGGCTCTACAGATTTTAAACAGTAGTGAGCGATGCTCTGCAGGTAGCATACAGCCTGACGTTGTGAGACTGACAGCTAAAGAGCAATGCTCTTCAGATGTCACCGAGCCTACCTCTGCAGAGCTTGCAAAGTAAGGAGTGATACTCTGCAGGCACAAAGTGTGTGTATAAAGATCTCACATATTTAGGAGTGATGCTCTGCAGATGTAAGACAATCTGGTTCTGCAGAACTTACACAGCAGAAAGTGATAGTCTGCAGGCACAAACTCTGGAGTGATATTCTGCAGGCGGCCCCCAGCCTGTCTGTGAAGATATCACACAGGCGGTATGTTGTACAGATGTTGCAGTTTGCTCTCAGGGATTCTCTGGAGGTCTCATTGTGAGTGTGAGCCATTGTCAGCGAAGTGTGAGCCACTCACTCATCACAATGTAATTGCTGATTATCTTGTAGCACTTTCCTTGCAGGGAGTCCTGTGTGTCCACATACTTCACATTACAGAGCTGAGTGATGCTGTGCTACACCGCACATACATACTTCATCCTGATGTGTGATGGATGGCCCTATGTGTGTTACAGAACATCCCCGGATGTACTGTGTATTCTGTGAGCAATGCTCTGCATGAATTACATGCTAGGAATGATGCACTGTCTTTATTACATAGCCTCCTACAAGTGATTCTCTGCCTGTATTACATAGCCTTCTATGAGTGATTCTCTACCTGTATTACATAGCCTTCTATGAGTGATTCTCTGCCTGTATTACATAGCATTCTGCGAGTGATTATCTGCCTGTATTACATAGCATTCTATGATTGAGTATCTGCCTGTATTGCATAGTCTCATATTACTGATTCCCTGCCTGTATTACATAGCCTCCTATGAGTGATTCTCTGCTTGTATTACATAGCATTCTATGAGTGATTCTCTGCTTGTATTACAAAGCCTCCTAGGAGTGATTATTTGCCTCTATTACATAGCCTTCTATGAGTGATTATTTGCCTCTATTACATAGCCTTCTATGAGTGATTATTTGCCTCTATTACATAGCCTCCTACAAGTGATTCTCTGCCTGTATTACATAGCCTCCTATGAGTGATTCTCTGCCTGTATTACATAGCCTCCTATGAGTGATTGTTTGCCTCTATTACATAGCCTTCTATGAGTGATTCTCTGCCTGTATTACATAGCATTCTATAAGTGATTCTCCACCTGTATTAAATAACCTCATATGAGTGATTCTCTGCCTGTATTACATAGCCTCCTAGGAGTGATTATTTGCCTCTATTACATAGCCTCCTATGAGTGATTATCTGCCTGTATTACATAGCCTTCTATGAGTGATTATCTGCCTGTATTACATAGCCTCCTATGAGTGATTATCTGCCTGTATTACATAGCCTTCTATGAGTGATTCTCTGTCTGTGTTACATAGCATTCTATGAGTGATTCTCTTCCTGTGTTACATAGCCTTCTATGAGTGATTCTCTGCCTGTGTTACATAGCATTCTATGAGTGATTATCTGCCTGTATTACATAGCCTTCTATGAGTGATTATCTGCCTGTATTACATAGCCTTCTATGAGTGATTCTCTGCCTGTGTTACATAGCATTCTATGAGTGATTCTCTGCCTGTGTTACATAGCCTTCTATGAGTGATTCTCTGCCTGTGTTACATAGCATTCTATGAGTGATTCTCTTCCTGTACTATATAGCCTTTTATGGGTGATTCTCTGCCCCTTTTTTCTTATCCTCCTGTAAGTAATGCCCTGTCTGTAATAAATAGCCTTTTGTTAGTGACAGTCTGCTTGTATTGCATAGCCTCCTATGAATGATTGTCTGATATATATGATACCTTACAGCTTTTGTATTTAGATTCTAGCCTGCCATGATGAGTGATCCCCTCCATACCTTGTTTATTCTACTGGAAGTGATGATCTGCATTGTGAAATGCATAACCTATAATGAAGGATGCTCTGCAGTTATTAGTTGTTATGGCAGACAATGCTCTGCATAGCCTTTTGTAAAGCAATGTTCTACATAAATGAGGTAGATGAGTGATGCTGAGCAGATTTTACAGCCAGCATTTAGTGTCATTCTGTAGGTATTACATCTATATAATGAGGGATGTTCTGCATACATGACCCTGTATGGAGAGATGATCTGCAGATGCCGCTCTATGATAAGTGATGATCTGCTATAACCACTATAGTCTTTGTATTTTCAAAGTTTCAGGGTATTTAGGGCAAGGAACTGTTTAAAAAACAACAAATAATATGTGACTTCCTGTAAGTACAACTAGTGTCAGTGAACTGTAGCTGGGTCTGTGTGACTGCAGACATGTTCAATTAACGCTCATTATTTATATATCCAGCTATGTAAACACTACATTTTTACTGCAGACAAATATTTACCAGACTGAGCAAGAAATGTGTTAATAGATGTAAACCTGAAAGACTGAATGAATACCGGCCTAAAGCACGGTGTATTATAAACAATTGTCATTCATAAAATCCTTGTTTTATATTTTTTCCTTTTTTGCATCTCAGTACTGCTGATCTCCTGCAGCACCTTTGCAGCCACTTCCTGTCTGCATGCACTCCAGTGGTGGCTGCATGGCATTTCTCAGTGTGGGTTTGTCCTGGTGACACAATGAGGTTTACTAAAGCTAGAGCGTTCAACATCAGGCTTACTTCTGCATAGAAACCAATCAGCTTTGCCAAAGTTCAATTGAACAAGCTGAGGTTAGAAGCTGATTGGCTACCATGCAGAGCTGCACCAGATTCTGACTGCACCAGCTTTAGTAAATCCCCCAATGGGACATGCTTGTGTAATGGTTGTTAAAATAGCTATTGGTAGTCTCCATCAGAAGCCTGTGTGACAGGTTAACAACACAAGAGAACAATTGGGAGACGGGGTCAAGAAGTTTTGTCACCCTAAAACAGGACATGCATTGAACAAGGACCTTAATGGCAGGATCACCGGCTATTATATAGGTACTTATATGAGATTTTAGTGATTGGGTACATCTACTTTAACCACTACAGATCCGCGCAATAGCCAAAAGACCTGAATTGCCGGGGAGACGCCCATAGATGTCCGCCCCTTTGCGCGCCCCCCGCGTGCCCTCACGGCCACCGGCGGTGCACTCTCGCGCTTGTCACACGCTGCGTTAGCGTGTCCGCAGGTCGGACGGCCGGCGACCTGCGATCGCCTAATAGAGAGGCAGAACGGGGACCGCCAATGTAAACATGGCAGTCCCCATTCTGTCAGGGGACATAACAGAGATCTACTGATCCCTGTCATCGGGATCAGTGAGATCTGTTATGTCACTGCCAGCCCCCTCACAGTTAGAACACAATGAGGGAACACATTTCACCCCTAGATCGCCCCCTAGTGTTAACCCCTTCCCTGCCAGTGACATTTATACAGTAATCAGTGGCTATTTTTAGATCTGATCGCTGTATAAATGTCATTGGTCCCAAAAAAGTGTCAAAAGTGTCTGATATGTCCGCCACAATATCGCAGATCGCCGCCATTACTAGTAAAACAAAAAATAATAATAATAAAAATGCCATTAATCTATTCCCATAGTTTGGAGATGCTACAACTTTTGCGCAACCCAATCAATATACGCCGGTTGCAATTTTTTTTTACCAAAAATATGTAGAAGAATATATATCGGCCTAAACTCATGAATACATTCTTTTTTATTTAATTTTTTTTGGATATGTATTATAGCAAAATGTAAAAAACTATTGTTCAAAATTGTTGCTCTTAATTTTGTTTATAGCGCAAAAAATAAAAACCACAGAGGTGATCAAATACCACCAAAAGAAAGCTCAATTTGAGGGGGAAAAAAATGATAAAAAATGTTGTTTGGGTACAACGGCGCACCACCGTGCAATTGTAATTCAAAATGTGACAGCGCTGAAAGCTGAAAATTGGCCTGGGCAGGGGGGGGGGGGGGGGTTTAATTTCCCAGTAAGCAAGTGGTTAATGTGCCCCCAGTGCCCCAAGGTAACCCATAGCAACTGATAACATTTCATCTTTCAACAATAAAATATGAATTCTGATTGATTGTTATGGTTCCTGCTCTACGCACATTCTATTTTGCTTAGACGTGCTGTGATGCAGTGGATTGCACTCTGCTAAACAATGCATTGGTTAGCAATGGCACTGCAGCATATATAGAGCAGGTGCGTTGGCATGTGTTCTTAGCACACGTTGCCACAATACACAAGTGTGAATGCGCATCCATACCTTATCATTTTTAAGATAGGAAAAAGGGGCTCCACAAAATATGTAGGCGAAAGACAGACCCCTGCCGTGACTCCAGTTACACAAACTATAAAGCCTCTTTAACACCTGAGCATTTTGTAAGCTCTAAAACACTTAAAGCTGAACTTTACTCATAGCAACTTGATAAAACAATGTTCTTTGGCAAGGAACATACAAGATTCCACATTATTAATTACGATATCAAAAGTAGTGTGTGCTGTAAATTACCTCCAGGATCACTTAAGTTTCTTTTTGCCACAGGCTGCCATTTTGCTGAAGCCCAGAGCCACTGAGCAGCAGTAAATCTTTGGGCTGCCAGCAGATTGGCCTCTTAGTGGCTCTGATTTTTGTTACAACAGAGCAACTAAGCATGGGTGAGACAATATATTACTGGATTTTAAACATTATACGCACTTATTTTTAATGTTTTACATAGCTATACTTGAAAAGGGGGCCAGAAGTGATTTAGCAGGACTTAATTTTCTATCTAAAGTTCCACTTTAACATCCAAAATCCCATGGTTTTCATTTGTGCCTATTCACACCTGAGCGCAGTGTCACTTGAAGCTTGTAGATCAATAAAGTACATAAGCTTCTCTTGAACTACAAGCTTCAGGCGTTTTTGACCCTGATAGGCTTCAATCAGAATACCCAAAAAAGTGTGGAAATGTGCCTATAGCACATCCCCCCTCCCCACCCCAGTAACTAGCTTTCCATTTGCCGCAGTCCTGCTAAAAATTGCTGATTGCCGCCATTACTAGTAAAATAATAAATAAATAATAAAAATGCCATAAATCTATCCCCTATTTTGTAGACGCTATAACTTTTGCGCAAACCAATCAATGTACGCTTATTGCGATTCTTTTTACCAAAAATATGTAGAAGAATATATATTGGCCTAAACTCATGAAGAATTTTTTATTTTTTTTATTTTTTTTGGGATATGTATTATAGCAAAAAGTAAAAAATATTGTGTTTTTTTTTCAAAATTGTCGCTCTTTTTTTGTTTATAGTGCACAAAATAAAAACCACAGAGGTGATCAAATACTACCAAAAGAAAGCTCTATTAGTGGAAAAAAAAGGACATTTTGTTTGGGTACAACGTCGCACAAGCGTGCAATTGTCAGTTAAAGCGACGCAGTGCCATATTGCAGAAAATGGCCTGGTCAGGAAGGGGGTAAATCCTTCCGGGACTGAAGTGGTTAAGCTGGCCATGGACAGATTGAAATTCACCTGGTTTAGCAGGAACCAGCCGAATTTTGATCTGTCTTTGGACAGTCTGGTTGTACTGAGGTTGGACCATTGATCTGCTTCAATACAGCCAGCCTGTCTGTTTTAAAAAAAAATTTCTTGCCCGATCACTACCGGCGGCTATAGAGCCGGCCATTGATGGTTCGCATCTTGACCAGTTCAGCAGAGATTGGTCGAGATTCGAACCATCTACGGGTAGGCTGATTGTACCCAAGTCGATCAATCAATTGAGTACAACCAGCATGTCGGATTTTTACATGCACATATTGCCAGCAGCTATAGCCGCTAGCAATAATCACTGTGTTCTCCTGGCAGGGACAGCTCCCTGTGCCTTCCCACCCGGAGAGCACAATAGCTTTGCAGGAGGGATTCCCCCTTCAACACTGACTGTGTTGATGGGGGAATCAAGCGATTTCCTTTCCTTCAACCTGGAGTTGCAGGAAAGAAAATTGCATCATCTATGGGCCTGCCTTACCACCAGCAGTGATCTTTATATTCTGCTGGTGGGAAAGGCTCCCTGCCAGCAGAACACAATAGCTCTGTCGGAGGGATTCCCCCATTAGCACTGATTGTGTTGATGGGGGAATCAAGCAATTTTCTTTCCTTCAAGCTGTGCTTGAAGAAAAGAGAATTGCATAATGTATGGCCAGCCTAAGTGTGACTGCAGACTGGAGAAAGGATAGCAAGACTATTATAGGCTCAATTCACAAAGCTTTAACATATGGGGATCTTTATTTAGCCGTGTGACTGTAATTTTCAAATCTTATTAGACTTAGATGAAAATAACTGTCACTTAAAATAATGAATCTATATCTCGGTGTGTTAGCGTTGTGGATTTCACCATATGTATGAAAGGCCCGCAGAGTTGTAGCATTAGCTATTTAAATGTTCCCCCTAAATGTGCCCCCACCCCAGGCACACAGTGCTTTGCAGACTTCTCTGGTTTACCTATTAGGGGTACTTCCTGCCTCTGATGGATATTCCTGAAGTCTGTTTTTACCAAAATTAACCCCTTCTCTAAAAGCAGTGGACTGATCAGCTAGGTTAGGTCTATGTAGAGTTCCTGGACCATGTATAGGATTTTTGAACAATGAAGAAACTTCCAAGTGCAGATTGTTTTAGTGTTAACGAGTCCTTGATAAAACTGCAGAGGTCCTCAACACACTCATAGTATAGATATCATAACTGATTTGTATTTTCAGGGAATTTCATTAATATTTTGATCAGTCTTTGCTTGAAATATCTTTATTTCTCAAAGTGAAATTCAAGTAAACCTTTTTTTTTTAAGTTTTGGATAGTGCAGGGAAGGTATAGAACATCTACCAAACTTTTATTACTGCTTTATTACTGTTGGTGTCACCTTTGGAGACATTTATCCTCACTGTATTTCCTGGTGACACCTGCCTTTGGTGACACCTGTCAGTGTCTTTGTATAGGATTAGTATGCATGCCTTGTCCCCTGTACTACATTCCCTAGTACTTTTCTCATTCATGTCATCATGAGGTTGCCTCTGATTAGTTATTCCAAGGTGTTCTAAAACAATGTTGTAAAAATTGGAATAGGACAGAATTCAACTGCTACTGGATTCTGGCACTTGGGTCAGTAGACTCATGACTCAAAAAAATGTGTTCCCCTTCCACCTTGTGCACAATAAAAGTGATCTGTTACAAATATTTTTATTGAAAGTTTTTTTGATATGTTCACCATTAAAATCTGAATGATTGGTGTCAAAGATAAAAACATAAGAAATAAATTGCTCACTATAGTGTGTAAGCAAACTGAATCCAGTAGAACTATCCGGATAACGGCCTCATGCACTTTTAAGGGCATTTAACTTTTTTTTTCAGCCTCTAAACTCTATGTTAGTCTACGTGGCTATATAGGTGATTACGGGCGTATTAGAAGAGGGGCGTTTAGAGGCTGAAAAAAACCCATCATCACTTGCACATTCAGGAGAGGAGTACTTAAAGTGTTTGTAAAGCCAATTTTTTTCGTTCTATAGTTCCCTCTGTTACATCACAAACCCTCCCCAGTGTATGTGATTTATAAAAATATGCTGCCTTATAATATCTTATTTCCGGGCGCGTTCAGCGCTCACGTGACTGCCCCCTGATCTCCTCTCTTGAACTGATAACTGCAGGGGGAGAGGCTAAGTATCCCCCGCTGACGTCAGCCGGGAGGAGGAGAGGAGGGGGGCCAGTGGGCAGTCACATGAGCGCCGAGAGGTACTCGGAAATAAGATATTAGGCAACATATTTTTATAAATCACATACACTGAGGAGTTTAATGTTATCTAACAGAAGTAACTATAGAACGAAATCAATGTTATTTTTACAGCAGGATGGGGGATCTGGGAGCGGACAGAGCTGACAGGCAGGGAGGGGAGGGGGAGAGAGGACGGGAGGGAGAGAGGACAGAGGAGAAAGCGGATAATGGAAACACGTAATCTGACCACGGTGTCGGGGCTCAGCAGCCATGATAAGCTGTGGTCAGTTTGCAGGGGGAAGGGCCGAACCAAGAATGTCAGCCAGGTATTTCAGGTGATACAGGGAGCCAAATTATACAGCCCAAGCACTGTAATGCGCTGCACAGGGTAACAAACACTTTAAGCAAAAAAAGTGTTTGATGCACCTAAACACTTGTAAACGCGACTAAATGCTAGGTACATTTTGTGCTTGAACATTCATTCATTTCACTGGCCAGAATAAATTAATATTCTGGCGTAAGGAATAAATGAACACCCAAATGCTTGATACGCCTAAACATTGGAGCCGGGACAAGAGGTGGTCGCAGTTGTATACTGCAGGGATGTTGGTGCCGCCATTCTGACTATATGCCCGACAGGAGTAGTGACAGCGGCATCATGACTCCTCTCAGTCAAGCACTGTCAGCAGTGTAGAGAGCCAGGAGGCTGTGTTCCCTATCTCCTCTCTGCCACAGGGGTCTCCCACCACGCACAGCCTCAGTTCCTGCAATGACTCCACTCCTAATAAAAATCCTCCTATTGACAAGCGGATGACTGCTGGGGGTAGGATCACCTAAGCTCGCATATATTGGGGGTGGGGGGCGCACAATTTTGGCATCTTTGCCCTGGGCGCTGGATGACCTTGTTCCCGCTCTGCTAAACATGTTTTCAAAATATGGCTTTGGGCGCGTTTTCTACATTTCTTTTCTACTGCCAGGACAAAAGGCATTCAGAGAAGCTGGGTAAACTCCAGGTGTGCATGAGGCCAACAAGTCAAGGCTTAGTATACGCTTACAGATATTAGTCTATATGTATGTTAATCAGGAAGCAGCAGTTGGTGTCTGCTAGAAGAGACCTTCAAAGATACCCTGTCACCAGACCATTCTTTTCAACAGCAATCTTCCCATAAGATCATACAGTATGTGCATTTAATGTATTGTATGTATGTTATTTACACGTTAAAGCCTTCCTTGTGTAGACATTCAAAAGCTCTGAGACTGCTACTGGGTGCCACCATCTTGGTTGTGATGTCAGCAGCCCTGGTAGCCTCAGAGTTGCTACAAAACAGGTTATCTGGGGAGGTGACAGGAGGAGCAGAGGAGCTTGGTGAGCACAGAGCGTAATTATACTCTCCTAGAAGCGAAGAGGACTATGGCATCTAAGGAGGGAGTGGGCTGTGTTGGGGAATTGACTCTTCTGAAGAAGTCAAATTTGCTAGCAAGAGGCACATTGCAAGTCAATAAAAACTTGTAAGTCTAGAGAGAACTCGGAAGAGACTACAGGCTGTAGATCATGAAGCAGCATTAGTTTAGAGAGAAAATCAAATCCCTACGTCATCTCAAGACACCATTTTCCAAGTGTAAACTGTACTCAAGTATACTCACACATGTAGAAATCTCAACTGTCATCCACAATTTCTGAAATTCTGATGCCAGATGTCAAGCGTGCAGTGGATAGAGATCAAGCAACCAGAACAAACAACCTTGGAAGTTTTTTTGTTTTTTTTTTGGAGGAGGAGGAATTGGATCGATTTTGTTGGATATGTTCACATGATCCCCATTTGTTCCGCATCCATAATTCCCAACATACTGTACATTCTTAGGGAAACAGCATGCTGTAAACATAAGCACAAAAAACATCCATCATATCTCTTCATGACAGCCAGATGTGGGTCCTTCCAAACAGCAGTGATGGTTCAGATTAGTTATGAGGTCATTTCTTAGTGGTTCATATGGCTTATTGCGTTTTGCACTGACTCATAGAATAAGTCCACCAATGTGTGTGGTCAACTTAAGGCCTTCCTTCCTCTCTTCTGCCTGGCCAGTAATCATCTAGGTCTAGGAGGTATGCAGTGTGCTTTTTGGTTGCGTTCCTAGCAGAGCGCACACATGGAGCACCCAGGGAGTGATTAGCATGCACACTGCGCTTCTGTTCTATGATGTAAGAAAGATGGGAAGCTGTACCAAACATATTTTACATTTAATGAACTTTAAACAATGTGTAGACTTGTCTACCAGCATTCTTACTATTAACATCCAGCTCCAATTTCTATATGGAATTGAAAGAAGATGACTATAGCTGAAGGGAGCACCTGTCCTTAACTCTTGTACTGCTTTGTACAGCACATTGCAAGCATTGTGATATAGGAGATATTAGCTCTATTAATCATTTCCAAGATGAAGAGCACCACAAATATGTAGTATCTTAATCCCAGGTCAAAGCTGAACTCCAATTAGTGTTTGAATCTATAATGGTCCAAAGGAAATTATGATCTTCAAAACTCTACAGCCTGTCCTCTGAAAAGCATCTGTATTATATACAAGATATTTCCCTGTATGGTGTCAGTCCGCTCCTACCCAGTATAGCTGAGCAGGTCTGGTCAAGGAAAGAAGTTCAGAATGACAGTTGTCTCTGATGGGATCCTACGTTAGTTAGCAGAAGTGAGAACAGCTACCAAATATCAAAAATGAACACATAGATCATAAAAATGCTGGCTAACTAATTATCTCTTTAAGGTTTACCAGTATTAGATATGTATCACATTCTATTGAGTCAACACAGTCATAGTATCCAAAACAAGGCAACCTTGACAGGAGCTTTGGGCCTGGTGGATGTCCAGTTATCTGGGGCACATAGCTCCAAACTGTCCCTAATTTCGAGGGACTGTCCCTTATTTGGAACCAAGTCCCTCAGTCCCTTTCTCCCCCTCATTTGTCCCTCATTTTAGTCTGATCTATATACTTTTGTTTAAAATGCACTACTTATATTTCAAAAAGTGTTTCCCAGTGCTAAACCTTTCATCCAATTTCTAATTTGTAAATGTCAAAAGCCAGTAAAAATGAATAGTAACGGTAAAAAAGCACTTGTGGGTTTAACTACGTAAGTAGTTTTTGTATAATTCTCCTTTATTGGGGTGTGGCAGGGGGTGTGTCCTATGCCTACATACTTTTGCTAATAGGTGTCCCTTGTTCCCATCTCAGAAAGTTGGGAGATATGCATCTGTTCAAAGTTATGCACCTGCTTCACAGAGGAGGATCTACTAGTAGGCAGTTGGTGTCTGATGGGGTAGGACATACCTGTACAGACAATGTAGATCGGGTGGCTCCTGTGTACCCATTGCAACTCTTTTGAATGTCAATCATAGGGATTGGGGGGGGGGGTGGAGGGCTGTTGACCTGTCTAGGGTGCCATTCTACCTTAATGGGAATTGGTGTTATTGAGCAGAATCAGAAGGCCAAAATTCACTTGGACTGTTAATTGCCCTGGTCTCACACATTATCTCCTTCTGAAAGTTTATGTACTGCATGTATGTCTGAGATGGGCCTGTGGACAGGATGCAACTGTCAGATTCTAGATGATCTCCAACCCATTGACACTTTAAGTGTATTGTCAGGCATTGGAGGATTTAAATGGTTCCAAATGGCTTAGTGTGCACTTCCATATTTGTATAGCTTGGTGCACTCGGGCTGCTCTAGCAAACTCATCTTTAAGCAGAACTACATGGCATCTGAGCGCCACAAATCAAAAATGCTATTTAATTAATTTTTAATGTACCAAGTAAACTCCCCCATCCATCAAATGACTCCATGCTTTACTTTGCTGAGAAATCACTTTGCATAACACCCCCTAGCAATTCTGGCTGTAGGCAGATGGTTAATGTAGCATTTATGACCTGGAATCCATCTGCTCTTAGCTCAGGTATGAAGGCAAGAGGGTGTGCTTGGCTGAGAGAACCCCTCCTCCTCTCCTGAAGACTCCTGGGATGTAGGATATCATTTGCTTAGGGCAGGGAACCAGGAAGTAACTGATGAAATGTAAAAAAGAAAAGGTGTAAAACAAGTAAATATGATCCTATATATTTATTAGCTCTAGCAACATAAGGATTAAAACTAGTCAGTGTTGGTTGAGAGATTCGCTGATTTAAAGAGAGCCTGGTGTTTTGGATGCTTTTGTGAACTTTCCCTTCCAACCTCGCAACCCGAGCTCCATTACTTGCAGACTCATTCGTCTTGTGTCTCAGGGCAAGGGACTGGTTGGTTGTGTAGTATACAGATGCTACCTTTGTTTAGTGACAGGGGCTAATTACATACCTCATAACATGTTGAGATGGGAATGAGGGACACCTACTAGCAAATGTATGTAGTCATAGGACATGCCCCCTGCCACACCCCCTTAAAAGAGAATTAACCAAAAAATAAAGGTTAATTAAATCCACAAGTACTTTTTTTAACCACTACTATTCCATTATACTTGCTTTTAAAATTTACAAATGCAGCAATTTAGAAATTGGATGAAAGGTTTAGCACTGGGAAACACTTTTTGAAAGATAAAAAGTGCATTTTATATACAACTACATAGGTCAGAACAAAATGAGGGACAAATGAGGGGGAAAGAGGGACAGAGGGACATTGCTCCAAATCATGGACAGTCACTCCAAATCAGGGACAGTTGGGAGCTATGTAATTAGTGCAATATTTACATTGGATTGGCCTGGCTGGTGTTATAGTTTAGTTGCAAGACACGTTGCGTGACGAGGTGCTTTTAAATATTTCAGAGTGACAGAGATTTATCCTTTGTATAGTATAGCCATCTGTTTTACTGACAAATCCTACACCTAATGAGATACATGAGATACCAGTCACCCATCGTGTTTTCTCATGTTTTACCCCACATTATCTTCCCCCCCCCACCCTTGCCATTGACCTGAACCAAACAGTTACACTGGACCGAATTGCCCTATTCATGCAGCATTCATGCCTCATGAGTACAAATGGCCTGTGTTCTATGTCTATTCAGACCATTAATCACTGTCTAGCTTTTCCCAATGACCCTCTGGCTGGCAGGAGCTTTGTGGCTGTGTGACCCTTTCTTAATTCCAGTGATATTGTTAGCTATGTACATAGGTCCAGTCGTCCATAGCTGCATCCGGTAGGCTTGATGGACGAATCTGCAGTTCTGGGAGATTTCCATCACTCTTTATGCCTCTGACAGCAAGATCATAAATTAGGGAACTGAGGGTCAATTGGACAATAGGCCACAGACAGACAGTAATAAATTTGCCTGCTGCCTTTGTCCCCATTAGTGACATTGCCCTTCCCTTGCTGTCCCTCTGACACCCAGTCAAGCAGGAAAAGAACTGAGATAAACTTTCCCCAGTGGGGAAACTGAGTGTAAGATAAACCAGATGTTTCTATGTTCTACCAATTCCCTGTTACTTTTTTACTTTTCTGCAGAATGCAGTGCAATCCATGTGGCTAGAAAAGTGCTTCCAGTCCGGTGTTGATTGATAAGGTTACACTATATTATGAAATCTTCCTGTGTAGTACAGACCTGTAATTCATTTTGGACCTGTCTGTTCATTGATAAATGTTGCAATTTAACAAAACAAAATAGAGGCAATGGATTCAAATTTGGTTTTCTTCATACAGTATACAGGTTGATGGTAGCTCTTGCACACTTGACATTGGCCGATCGGATAACACAATGTGGGGGGATAATCCCACTGGATGGGAAGGAACCTCCCAGCTTGAGGAGTTTGGGTGGACAGAACTAGAGTACCAAACAATCAACTCAAAAGTTCATACTGTATATCTTTATTCTTTACAGTATGGTGGCCACCAGAAGGAATACACTAACCAACGTGTTTCGGGGGTCAAAGGATCACCCTTCATCAGGGCTATAACAAAAATCCATAAATTAATAATATTTATAAAATGCATGATTAAATAATACATGTTGCACATTTTTTAAACATTATATGGATACTGTATTTCCACTGATTGTCACTATATTGTCAAGAATAAATATATATGGACTTTTGAGCTGATTGTCTGCCGCTCCACTACTTCTGTCCACATTAACAAATGCTGACTTCTTTGAGCTGCTTGAATGACAGTGGCCGGTGAGTACAGTATTGAGGGTCATTTCTGTAATAGAGGCATGTTAACCTCTATGTAGTGCACCGCATGTTAGTACAGTGTGTCTATTTTAGCTGCCTGGGTTCATCATGTGAATGTTGTCATATGTGCAGAGATGTGCTATAGATGTATAGAGGGTACATTCCTTCACAGGTCAGGTCAAGGCTCTTGATTCTGATCAGAGATGCTTTATGACAACTTTGCGTTAAAGTGAACCTGTGAGAAGCATAGGTGCTGCCATTATTGGCTTGTATTTCAACACGCAGGCTCCAAGGGATGTCATTCTAATCCTAGCTTTGCTACATGTTTATATATTACAGTTACTTATATAGGACCATCAATTTACACATTGCTTTATATGTACTGTATATATTGCACATTCACAGCAGTCCTTGCCCTCAAGGAGCTTACAATCTAAGGTCCCTAACTCATGTTCATGTTCATGTTAGACAGGAGACAATTAACCTACCAACCTGTCTTTGGAGTGTAGGAGGAAACCCATACAGTCACAGAGAGAACATACTCCAGGCAGGTAGTGTCATGGTTGGGGTTCAAACCAACGACAACCCTAATACTGCTAGGTGGAAGTGCTAATCGCTTAGCCACTGCACTGCCCCTTGAGTTCTCAGACTCCACAGGCTTATCACTTTTTCCAGGTCTGTAACTTACTAGGTTGTTAAAGAAAAGCAGTTCTTTTGCGGGCTGAGGAAAAGCAGCAAGTTCACTTTATTTCAGCACATATTCACCCTCGCTTAACTTGACTTCTGTTCTTTTCATCTGCAAGGAGCAATAAAAATACCCCATATTTCCAGGTATGGAGGAGCATGTAACTTACTCCCTTTCCTCTCATGTGTTAGTGCTGGTACATGGTGATTGGCCCAGCAGTATCATATGAGGATGGGGAGAATGTCCAATCCTGTGTAAGCTCCCAGAAGGACAATGGGGAGCTTTGTTCATCCACTCTCCAAAGGAATGGAGCAATAGTGGAACAAGGTAAAGGTAAGTATACTGTATGGTCCTGAGGATGGAGGCGTTAAAGGGGACCTGTTGTTTTGTCCTGTGTGGGCAAAGCACAGGTTCACTTTTAGTTAGGATCAGCAAAGGTAGCCCCTATATTTTTCACCAACTGAACCCACTCAGCTCATAGTATTGTAGAATACTCCATAGCACACTATATCCCAATGTCAGCCGATTTCCTGTCGCTTTCCACCTCTGTGTCTACATTCCATTGCATTGATTGTCACAAGTCACTTCCCCTGTCCTCCAGAATTTCTCTGCTGGCCTCTTCTCCCACGGATGCTTTCATTACTAAATGACTATTTAGGAAGCTGTTGAATAAGCTTTGGGTTGTCACTATGCCACAGGCTCTCTTTGTCTTTATGGCTGACTTCTTAACCTTGTTCTGTCTGCGGATACCAGGTGCAGCCATCTACATACATGGTCTAAATCTTTAAGGTTAACTACTTTCACAGGTCATGAATCAGTCATCTTTGTGGTTTCAAGAAATAGCACCAGACTGCACAGTGGAAACCCATACATCTTCCAAGTGAGCGTTATTTTCAGTTTACTGTTCCATTCATGTTCAGTAAAATGACTGACGTCTTCAACAAGAACGAATTGTGTGGCAAGAGGTATTTGATTCCCTTTTGCAGTGAATTGTTTGCACCTCAATTTACAGGTCCATCCACCTCCCGTAGCTAAGCATGCGAGTGTCTCACATTCCCATTCACATTATTATACACTAAGGGCTAGTTTACACTTGCTTCAAAATATGGCTTCAGATACGCTTTGTTAAAGTTCTCTGAACGCCAGTCAAAGCCTCAGTCACTAAATAAAATTCTTAATTTACAATCCTGTTTACACCTTGCTTTTGCTTGGTGCTTCGATGAGGCTTTGATGAGATTTCGGTGGGGCTTCGATGAGGCTTTGTGGGGCTTCGATGAGGCTTCAGTGGTGCTTCATTGGGGCTTCAAGCAAGCTTTGCCATAGACTTCTATGGAGGCTTTGAAGATGCTTTGAAGCACCACTTAAGCTACATGGGGTATAATTTTTGAAGCGAAGCCAAAGCAAAGCAAAGCAAAAGCAAGGTGTAAACAGGACTGTGAGCTAACCATTTTATTTAGTGACATGAACTTTAGCAAATCGCGTCCGAAGCATTGTTGAAGCAAATGTAAACTAGTCGTTAATGTGCGTTGAAGCTAAAGCATGTAAATGGGCCCTAACAGAGAATAAAGAGTTGAAACATAGTATATTATACTTACCTGTTATCAGAACAGACAGAGTGGAAGGTTGTCAAGTAGGGGGGTTGTCATTTCCTTGATGGGACCCAAGCTGAGTGAGTGGATGTTGCTGGGACTCTGTGAGTCGTCTTGGGGTTGGTTAGGGTGCAACTAAATCAGTTTATCTCCTGTTTAGTCTGCACTTAACTTTGCAGGCTGCAGACTCTTCCAAGTTGCAGACTCTTCCAATGTAGCAGCTGAAGCCACTGATTGTGGACAGTATCCTCTTTGCAAGTACAAATTTGTAATAAATATCGCAACCTACTAGTTGTAGTACTTAAGCCAGAGGAAGGGCAGGAATTAATGATGTCAATGACATTTCCAGTGTGATGGCGATGCATTGTGCACTATATTGTCAAAAGTATTTGGTCTTTACACACACATGAACTTTCATGGCATCCTCGTCTTAGCGAGTTTGGGGTGTTGGAATTTGACTGGCCTGCACAGAGTCCTGACCTCAAACCGACAGAACACCTTTGGGATGAATTTGAGCGGAGATTGCAAGCCAGGCCTTCTCGTCCAACATCAGTGTCTGACCTCGCAAATGCGCTTCTGGGAGAATGGTCAAACATTCCCATAGACTCACTCCTACACCTTGTGGACAGCCTTCTCAGAAGAGGTGAAGCTGTTATAGCTGCAAAGGGTGGGCCAACTCAATATTGAACCCAGAGACTAAGACTGGGATGCCATTAAAGTTCACAGGCAGGCATCACAATACTTTTGACAATATACTGTATGTGGTCTGAAAAAACATGTTCCTTAATCCTCCTGGTTTGGTGGCCCAGAAAGTTTGTCTGCCCTGGAACCCATGTCCATGCATGTTATGTCTGTACAGGCATCAATTTAATAGGCTGTTGTGGAGTAATTTTATGTCTTTATTAACCATACGGCCAATTTACTCTACATTTATCACAATAATAAAGAGACATAAATCTGTACTTAGACAATGTAGGTCAAAGGGCTTGTATTGAGTTACACTAAAATGATGTGTGCATGAAATATCACATACTGCCCAAAATGTTTCTTTTAAAATGCTGTCCTGTGAAAGGCTCATTCCATTAACCACAAAATATTTTTCATAAGTTTAGGCCACTATCTTATTGTGAAGACTGTCATTAAAGTTTATGTCAGGGCACAAAAACAAAGATGCAGTAAAGTTCTGCAATGCAAACACATTTTCCCATGTTTTACCCCTTTAAAGACCCTGCCAGAAATACACTCAGATTTCATCTTGTGAAATTACACCTCATACCTTTTTGTGGACTAAAATTGCAAAACTTGGTGTCAGCCCTGCCCAATTGTCTGTTGTTAAACTACTCAATTTCATCCATTCTCCTAATCTTCTTTTTTTTCTTCTTAGGCTAGGTTCACACTGCTGCGGTGAGAATTTTCTGCGAATTGAATACGATTGTGATGCAGGTTTTTTCAGTTCAGACACAAGTGCGATTTCTACATGTGTTGGTGCGAATCTACTGCAAAGCTGTAGCTGGAGTTGGAGGGGGAAGCTATCGCAGCGATGTGAATGGGAGATTGCGTTTTCAATCCGTGTTCTATTGTAGTCTATGGAGCTGAATTCGCAACGCACAGCATCGCACACGGATCAAACTCGCACAGGACCCTTTTTTTTCACGGATTAGATTCGCAACGCATCAATGTGAACTGCCCTGATAGAACCCTATGTTATTGGAGATGACTTGCGAATTGAATCTATCGCAAAGGCTTAAATTCGCAGTAGAGTTCGCAGCAGTGTGAACCTAGCCTTATACTGCGTTTTTCTATTCTCCTAAACTTCACCGCATAAGGGCTAATTGTTCTGTGGTGCAAGATAAGAACTAGGATGGCTTCTTAAGATAACACAGGAAGTGTGCACAGGACACAGGATAGCACTGAATTTCTGACACAATCAATAGGTATTTAAACCAAAAAGGAGAAAATCAGAGATGCTCACTGTTAGGGTTTACATACATTTTAAAATTAATCAGAGTAGCTCAACATTTATTAGTTCCTAGACCACGCCCCCTGACAACGTCATCTTGTGACGAAACCGGTAGGGGAGGAGCGATTCGTACGGGCGGAACAGCGAGCCAGGATGCCACGGTCATCTAGAGTGGGGGAAGCGCTGGTCGCTTTCCTTTCAGCTCTTAAGGCGCTTTTTACATGAATGAGCATGTGAGTGTAATACGTTTTTTACTTCATTAAAACCTTTGACATATACATGTTGCGCTATGGACTGTGGTTTGCTTTTTTACACATGTTGCTGTGAGCTGGTCCAGTGAGAGAAGCAGATCTAGTTGAAGTGTTGGAGGCTGTCAATGCAAATTGGTTTTTACTTCATGCGCTTATGACCCCTGTAATAAGGGTCCATCTTAGGGGGTAAGAGACTGTGTGCGGTGATGGTGATGGCTTCCCACTATTTCTTCTACTCCTTGGATCTGCAGAATTTCTGAACCTTCTAGAGACTCTATTTATGAACTATTGTTACTCTTGTTTCATTTCAAGTGTATTTATTTAGCGCTGCACCATTTTTTATATTTATTAGTTCCAGACTCACACTCTAGAATTTGAGAGTGGGGGGGGGGGGGGGGGA
>BLSH010425067.1:982672-999199 GCA_018402905.1 Glandirana rugosa
ATTTAAGATAGAAAAGTTGGTTTGAATCTTTTACAATCTGAATCTTTAATTAAAGGAGAACCTAGTTATCCCGACATAAAGGTCCTTGGTTCATACCTTTCCTGGGGTGACAACTGCCTTGTGTTCCTTGGTTTGTCACTTGATCACATTCTCTCCTGATACAAACTGCAAGCAACTGTGCCAACAAACATTGCAAAGGTGTGTTTCATTGTTGCCACTATTAGGAAGCCTGTCACGTACCTGTAGACTAAAACTGAGATGGCAAGGGTGGTCTCTTGGACAGTTCCCATCTGAGCACCCCTGGATGTTGAGACAGGGTCTGCAGATGCGAAGGAAATGTAAAAGTGCCAAGGTGTAGACACTGTAAGCAGGAACTTGGGAGCACTGGTATCTGATAAGCAGAAGTATGGCTGCTGTTGCACCGTGGAGATGTCAAATCCAGTTAAAGTTGGAGTCAGGTCCCAAGTCGAGTGATAGCTGCATGGAAGGACACCAGGATGTAAACAGACCTGGCCGAGTGATAGCTGCGTGGAAGGACACCAGGATGTAAACAGACCTGGTCGAGTGATAGCTGCGTGGAAGGACACCAGGACGTAAACAGACCTGGCCGAGTGATAGCTGTGTGGAAGGACACCAGGACGTAAACAGACCTGGCCAAGTGATAGCTGCGTGGAAGGACACCAGGATGTAAACAGACCTGGCCAAGTGATAGCTGTGTGGAAGGACACCAGGACGTAAACAGACCTAGCCAAGTGATAGCTGCGTGGAAGGACACCAGGATGTAAACAGACCTGGCCAAGTGATAGCTGCGTGGAAGGACACCAGGATGTAAACAGACCTGGTCGAGTGATAGCTCCGTGGAAGGACACCAGGACGTAAACAGACCTGGTCGAGTGATAGCTCCGTGGAAGGACACCAGGACGTAAACAGACCTGGCCAAGTGATAGCTGTGTGGAAGGACACCAGGACGTAAACAGACCTAGCCAAGTGATAGCTGCGTGGAAGGACACCAGGATGTAAATAGACCTGGCCAAGTGATAGCTGCGTGGAAGGACACCAGGATGTAAACAGACCTGGTCAATTGATAGCTGCGTGGAAGGACACCAGGACGTAAACAGACCTGGTCGAGTGATAGCTCCGTGGAAGGACACCAGGAAGTAAACAGACCTGGTCGAGTAATAGCTGCGTGGAAGGACACCAGGATGTAAACAGACCTGGTCGAGTGATAGCTGCGTGGAAGGGCACCAGGACATAAACAGAATCAAGAGCAGGCAGAAGTTGGAAACAGTTAGTCAACAAAGTACAGATTAACTCAGCAAAACCGTAGCTTAGATGTCCAAGCTGAGGTTGGTAGCGGAGGCAGAAAGCAAACATCAGCAGACAAGAATAATATGAGAGTAAGGTCAAAAGGGAAGCTGGGTAGGTGACAGAATCAAGATCAGGAACTGTTTAACAGGAACAAGACTGAAGACCATTTATCAAAGAGCTAGTGCAGAGTTCAGGCTAAAATAGCCCACTTGGCGGCAGTGGGCATGCGTGTGCTCATATGTGTGAGCAATCATGTATGTGCAGTTCTGTCTTCTATACCAGCAGAAATGTGCATACGTATCCACATTAGCATAAGCTAGACAATGTGCATCTTTATGTGCCCGAACATTAGCCTGATGGCTGGCACCATGCTAATGACAAAGCCCATCCAGAGCAGTGACATGCAGCCAACACTGGAGTGGTTCGGCCGCATCGCGTATACCATCTAGTTCTGATCACCAGTCACCAGGAGGGACATGCTGGAATTGGAGAGAGTCAAGAGAAGGGCAACAAAACTAATAAGGAGGCTGGAGGACCTCAGTTATGAGGAACGACTACAAACATTAAACGTATTCTCCTTGGAAAAGAGACGCTTCAAAGGGGATATGATAGCAATATACAAATATCTTAATGGTGATTCCAACATTGGGAGGAAACTATTTAGTCTCTGGTTACTCATGAAGAGACGTGGCTACTCAATGAAGTTGGATGAGAAGCCACTCAACCCTAAATGGCATAGAGAGCTTTTTACTGTTAGAGCAGTAAGGATTTAAAAAAACCTTTAGATGGGCATTTTACTGAACACTATATACAGGGAAATGGGAAGTGGTAGAGACATACACACACCTAAAAAAGGATATAATGTTGAAAATATTATTTAGTGGGGAAAAAAAATTATGCTAACCAGAGCTTTGGCAAATTAAATGCCATCCAATTGGGTTTATATCTATATGTGTTTAGAAGTATTTGTGTGCGCTAGTATGAGGTACATGATGTTATTACTCTGCAGCTGCCATGATGTCATAGCAGTACTGAGGCCCATGGGAATGCAAGTATCTTCAGCTCTTTTTTCTTTGTAATATTTGTCAAGACTTTAGGCCTTATAAACAAGCTATAAGGGATTGCATTATGTTTCAAAGTGTCGAGTGGTCTCTGGCTCCAGATTCTCAACTCTATATTATGGCTAAAGGCCCAGTACACACAGCTCTTTTGTATAGTTCTGGCTTTGTGCTTCATTGGCCTTGAACAATACTAGAAAATGTGTGCCTGGTCATGAATAGGTTAATTCAGCCCTGTTCACATCAGTGCGATTTTTCATGCGATTTGACAGTTCAAAATTGCATGACAAGTCGTACTCCATTGCCGGCAATGGAACCGTTCAAATTGTTGCGACTCAAGTTGCAGCGACTTTGAAAAAGCTTCCTGCACTACTTTTTTGTCACTTAACTGCGGCATTGACTTCTTTTAAATTAAGCTGCGAGTCCCAATGAAATCGCACATCAAAATCGCACTAATCGGCGGCTTTGAAATAGCGCTGAAGTAGCCTGTTTTTATAGCTGCACTGGTATGAACGATTTTTGGCCTCTGAGTAATTTAAGACACATTGGCATGCTATATGATCCAGTCTTAAAATATATTAGCTGAACTCATATTATTATGTGCCAGATTTATGAAATATGACATGGTATTTAATATCTGGTTAGGAGCTTGTTTCCAAGATGGCAATCAAAGGATGTAGCTGGAAACTAAGGGGATGTGTGGGTGAGGCTGCAGAGAGAGAGTAGTTCTGGAAGCAATGAACATGCATACAATTTTGCGGAATGCCATGGCGAAAACTAAAGCCATTCAGCAGGAAGGCCATGCCTCCTATTTCATGCTCTGGAGGACCTGAACTTTGTCAGCTCCCTAAAAAAGGCAAGCAGAGGGCTAAGTAGACTAGTCACCAGTATTTCCTGTAGGCACCTGGCAGCTGATCTTTTCCCCATTGCTGGCCCATGTCTTATTCTGCAACCATCTTGAAGCACTGCTCATGTAGGAGCTGCCCCCCAAATGAAGACCTGTTGGCTGGTGGGATAATTATTATCCAGCAGCAGAAGAGGTGGCAAAGATCCAGAAAATGAATAAAGCAGAAACAGAGAGATTCTTACACTGCAGGTCCTCAGGTACAGCTTCCCTTCCAGCAAGGAGAACAATGAGCAGCATAGTATTTGCATCACCAAGTTTCACTCCAAATCTTTTGAGGCACAGGAGTGATACACGGAAAGCACATTGCTATTTTTTCAGCAATATAAAATTGATCTACACTTTCAAATAGGTGTGCTGTTTTGGATAGAGTGCAGTGGAATTAGAACGAAAGTGAAAGAGCATTTTTAAATGGGGACACTTGTTCTGATGACACTGGTGACCAGGGATTTCCTTTTAATTCCTGTTTTGACTGTGAGATAGGAAGTGAAGGGACACAGATGGCAAAACTAAAAAAACTGACAGTGGTTATAACCCTCCCTTACTCTAACCAAAATGAAAAAAATATATTTTGGCTTTAGTTCTTTAACCACTTGCCGACCGCCAACCGCAGTGTGGCTTGCCGACCGCCGACCGACAGAGTGGCTCGATATTGCAAACCGCTGTCATATGACGGCGGCTGCGATATCCCTCACTGTGAGCGCGCGCTGCGGAGGGAGCGGGTAGGTCAGACTCGATCGCCGCCGGCTACCCGCGATGGCCCCCCTGCAGTGAAAGAACGGAGGTCCATGTAAGTAAACACGGATCTCCGTTCTGTTAGAGGGGGAAGGGCTGTGATCACAGGCTTCCTGTATATGGAAGCCGTGATCACTCCCCTCCCCCTGCCAGGTCATCCCACACACAGTTAGAACACGCCCAGGGAACACAGTTAACCCTTAGAGCGCCCCCTCCAGGTTAACCCCTTCACTGCCAATGGCATTTACACAGTAATCAGTGCATTTTTATAGCACTGATCGCTGTATAAATGCCAATGGTCCCAAAAAAGTGTCAAAATGGTCCGACATGTCCGCTGCAATATCGCAGTACCTCTAAAAATCCCAGATCGCCGCCATTACTAGTAAAAAAATAAAAAGAAAATAAAAACCCCAGAAATTAATTCTCATCATCTGTAAACGCAGCAACTTTTGCGCAAACCAATCAATAAACGCTGATTGCGATTTTTTTTTACCAAAAATATGAGGAAGACTATAAATCGGCCAAAACTGATGGAAAAAAAATGTTTTTTTATATTTTTTTTGGATTTGTATTTTAGCAAAAAGTAAATTTGGGCTTTTTTGCTAAATTGTCGCTCTTCTTTTGTTTATAGTGGCGATCATGACGCAGAGGGGATCAAATACCACCAAAAGAAAGCTCTATTTTTGGGGAAAAAAGGACGCAAATTCAGTTTGGGTACAACGTCGCACGACCGCGCAATTGTCAGTTAAAGCGACGCAGTGCGCATCGCAAAAAGTGCTCTGGTCCTAAAGTGGGAAATCCTTCCGGGGCTGAAGTGGTTAAAAATGCAAAAAAAAAACTATTTGCACAACATTCAGTAAGATTTGCTATTGCGCCTTATAGTTAGGTGCTATTTCTATTCCATTACTGTTAAACATAGTAATAAAGTGGGCCTGAAGTGAAGATTTGCTGTCTTCTAGGGAACATCTAGAATGTTAATTGTGCCTAAGCAGAACCCTGAAAACTGTACCTTTTTTTTATCCAAAAACTTGTTTGTTGCTGGCTAGACCATGACGGGACATTTGGAATTATTGCATCGCTTGCTGGCAAATGGAAAACATCTGGGCTTTTTCAGAAGTCTATAATGTATATTATTTTAGAAATTGTGCAACCACTCTGCCTGTGCTACAGTATGTGTATTCTCATAAAGGCATGGACATGGCTTCCATTCACTGGAAGACACCTTCCTCAAATGCTATAAAAATGTAAAACTTCTATGAGCGGCAGGATGACCTATTAAATCGGAATGCCCAGATAGTCTGAACACAGAATTGACCACTAGATAACCGTGCCCACAGATTGGAAAATATCTCAATACCAAATGGCAGATAACCAACATACTGAAATCACTAAACCTGTTTTGACTTGTCTGCTAGATTCAGGCAAAGCATATTCTGTGTGCAATCAAAGGATTATCACCTTTTTAAGGTGAAGAGGAAACAGACCACTGCACGTGTTAGCGCTAAAGGCATTCCTATTAACCCCCTAATCACCACATTAATGCAAATGATGTTACAACTGGTTGCATGACATCTGTAGGTTTTCTATAGCCACCTTGATAAGATTTTATCTGTTTATTATTAATCTTTTTTTTTATTATTATTATCCAATCACAAGAATCTGTGCTTGACGTTGAAGTCCAGAAAAGCAACTCAATGTACATAAACGTTATATAATGGGAACAGGTTTACCAGAACTGATTTGCAGTTCTGCTAACTGTACAGAGACGGTGCAGCAGCACACTGATGAGGCCAGGCCATCCTCATGCTCCTCCTGCTTTCTTCTCTAGGCAGTAGGTTTGTGGGGAGGTGCAGCATGGTGCAGCGGCAGTAATTACACAGACTCCGGTTGCAGCGAACAGAACTTGTATTAATGCAGAATCCAGTCATTTACAACAGACCCGGCGAGTAGGCACTCATGGCATGTAACTAGGGTTGCCACATCATCCCTTTAATCCAGGACACACATTAATTACACAGGTTCTGTGGCTGATTAAGGTGGTAATTAAACTCACTTGGTGCCTTATCTGCATTAAATTAGCCTCAGAACCTGTGTAATTCATATGTGTCCTGGATTAAAGGGATGATGTAGCAACCCTACATGTAACAGCAAGGTGTAGCAGAGCAGGTTTTAGATATGCCAACAGCTTCTGTCTTGAGGTTTGGAATGTGGCCTGGCTGGTCCAGGCCCAAATGCTTTCCAGGAAGGACTGTATGTCCCTATCCTTTCCCTACTAATCAGGAACCTCTCCCTGGTACTAATCACTGTCCCTACCAGACGAGTGTCCTGTCTCTATACTGCCCACACAAGAAATATGCACCAAGGCCGGGAGCCAGGGCTTTAAATAGGCTCTGCCTGACCCAAGATGGCTGCTAGAGTCACATGGGGTGGCAGCATCCAATTGGATAGCTTCCCCAGCGAACCTGGAAACCGTAGAGGAACCATGCTCTCCTTGACTTCCTCTCCCCTGCAATGTCGCTGAAGCCAAGGGCCACCTGCAGTGGAGAAAATAGATTGCACCTGCCTACAGGTTCATTGTAAGCACATAAGAATGGCGTTAGAACCTGACTGGCTCAACTTCTTATTTCTTAACCAGTGTAAGTGCTGCTGTACAGAAAATGACAGGTGGCTGATATCAGCAAACTTAGACTAGCCATACACATTTAGATTAAAAAAAAATAAAAATCTAAAAAAAATGATTCCCTCATCCATGCTCAAAAGCATTGATGGACTCGTAGGGTTGCCACCTCATCCCTTTAATCCAGTACATACATTAAATACACAGGTTCTGTGGCTGTTTCAGGTGGTAATTAAAACTCACTTGGTGCCTTATATGCATTATATTATCTTCAGAAATGTAATTCATATGTGTCCTGGATTAAAGGGATGATGTGGCAACCCTACGATGGAGGCATTTTCAGTGTCAGCTATTGTATTCAGACAGCCGCAGTACCTGTGGCTGCCCGAATGCCTAATCCTGATGCATCTGATTTGATGACCAATATTTTTACACCTAGCTCAATTAATTTTTTTAAATTGGCTTTTAACCAACAGGGTCATCCATGGCTCAAATTTGGTCAATTCAGTAGGAATCGGACAAGATTTGAGCGTGTGTGGCTACCTTTACACTAGTTGCTCTTTGTTTTAAATAATGAATAAATAACTGCACAAACTGATGTTTTTATATTATCTTGATGCTCAGTTTTTGGGTGCCCATACACACAAATTATCGGTGGAGAAAGGTGCTACTATATGGTTCTCATTAGCCATTGGTGAATGGAGCTCTTATACAATGCTCCTATTGCCGAGTGAGCAGTGTGGTTGGATCTTGCACCAAACTTCCCACGTATGTCATTTTTATGTCATTGTGGTGACCAAGTGTGGGTGAAGGGCAGTACTGCACAACAGCTAATCACAGATTTGCTGTGTTGGTCCTTATGTTATTGTACTTCCAAAACTGAAAAAACGGAACCCTTGTGTGCAGTAACTATGGTCTAGCACTCAGTTTATTAGAACTTACAGTATCTCACAAAAGTGAGTACACCCCTCACATTTTTGCAAATATTGTATTATATCTTTTGATGTGACAACACTGAAGAAATGACACTTTGCTACAATGTAAAGTAGTGAGTGTACAGTTTGTATAACAGTGTAAATGTGCTGTCCCCTCAAAATAACTCAACACACAGCCATTAATGTCTAAACCACTGGCAACAAAAGTGAGTACACCCCTAAGTGAAAATGTCCAAATTGGGCCCAATAAGCCATTTTCCCTCCCGAGTCATGTGACTCATTAGTGTTACAATGTCTCAGGTGTGAATGGGGAGCATGTGTGTTAAATTTGGTGTCATAGCTCTCACTCTCTCATACTGGTCACTGGAAGTTCAGCATGGCACCTCATGGCAAAGAACTGTCTGAGGATCTGAAAAAAAGAATTGTTGCTTTACATAAAAATGGCCTAGGCTATAAGAAGATTGCCAAGACCCTGAAACTGAGCTGCAGCACGGTGGCCAAGACCATACAGCGGTTTAACAGTACAGGTTCCACTCAGAACAGGCCTCGCCATGGTCGACCAAACAAGTTGAGTGCACGTGCTCAGCGCCATATCCAGAGGTTGTCTTTGGGAAATAGACGTATGAGTGCTGCCAGCATTGCTGCAGAGGTTGAAGGGGTGAAAGGTCAGCCTGTCAGTGCTCAGACCATACGCCGCACACTGCATCAAATTGATCTGCATGGCTGTCATCCCAGAAGGAAGCCTCTTATAAAGACGATGCACAAGAAAGCCCACAAACAGTTTGCTGAAGACAAGCAGACTGAGGACATAGATTACTGGAACCATGTCCTGTGGTCTGATGAGACCAAGATAAACTTTTTTGGTGGTGTCAAGTGTGTATGGCAGCAACCAGGTGAGGAGTACAAAGAAAAGTGTGTCTTGCATACAGTTAAGCATGGTAGTGGGAGTGTCATGGTCTGGGGCTGCATGAGTGCTGCCGGCACTGGGGAGCTACAGTTCATTGAGGGAACCATGAATGCCAACATGTACTGTGACATACTGAAGCAGAGCATAATCCCCTCCTTCGGAGACAGGCTGACCGCCCACCCCTTCAACCTCTGTAGCAATGCTGAAAGCACTCATACGTCTATTTCCCAAAGGCAACCTCTGGATATGAAACTGAGCACGTGCACTCAACTTCTTTGGTCGACCATGGCGAGGCCTGTTATAAGTGGAATCTGTCCTGTTAAACTACTGTGTGGTCTTGGCCACCATGCTACAGCTCAGTTTCAGGGTTTTAGCAATCTTCTTATAGCATAGGCCATCTTTATGTAGAGCAACAATTCTTTTTTTCAGATCCTCAGAGAGTTCTTTGCTGTGACGTGCCATGTTGAACTTCCAGTGACCAGTATAAGAGAGTGAGAGCGATAACACCAAATTTAACACACCTGCTCCACATTCACACCTGAGACCTTGTAACACTAAAAAGTCACATGACACCAGGGAGGGAAAATGGCTAATTGTGCCCAATTTGGTCATTTTCACATAGGGGTATACTCACTTTGGTTGCCAGCGGTTTAGACATTAATGGCTGTGTGTTGCGTTATTTTGAGGGGACAGCAAATTTACACTGTTATACACGCTGTACACTCACTACTTTACATTGTAGCAAAGTGTAATTTCTTCAGTGTTTTCACATGAAAAGGTATAATAAAATATTTGCAAAAATGTGAGGGGTGTAATCACTTTTGTGAGATACGGTATATGCGTGCTTATGAACGTTTTACTTTCAGTCTCCCTGCTGATGTATATTACTTTTTCAGGGAGCTAAACTCTACAGTATCACCAGATCAATTAAAATATTTGTGAGCAGAGGAAGTCTAGTAACATTTAGTTGAGACTGGAAATGCCCTTTAGGTTTACTATTACTTTTTTATTCTTCCCTCTGGTCTCATCATTGACATAGCTAAGGCATGACATCATTAGGAATAGAGGTTTGTCTTGCAGGACCTCTAGGCTCAGTCAGACCTTTCCCTTGTAACTAAATATGTGATTGAGGGATGGGAAAACTGCAGCCTAAGCAAGATTTTCTCTCCTGGCTCCATAGGCTAACAGGAGTTTGGCATTAAGAGGCAGTGAAGGTGCCAATGTTCTACCTAATTATACAGTACATGGCATTAGAGACTATTTACATTAATGCCTCTGTTGTAGCTATTTACTGTATATCAGACATGATGATGTAGTGCAGCCATTTTCAACCAGGGGTTCCTCTAGACTAGAGGTTGTTAGGGGTTTCTTGAAATGGCTGATTGGCCCCTCACCAGATGGCGCCTGCATGATTCTGGCTCCAATTAATGATCTAGCTGTCTGTATTCATGCCATTGATCATCATGGTAGGGGAAATATTCTTCCCACCGACCACCAATGGAAGGGACATTCTTCACTCTGACCCCGATTATTTAATTTTAGCTAGGGTTCCCCACGACTTAAAAAAAACATTTTTATAACTATAACTACTAAGTTGAGACATGCTGATCTAGTGTTAAGCAGGATGGCCGCCGCCCAGGTACCATGCACCATGGCGCTGTGATTCAGCATATTTTATGTGGCAATGTCCAATTAGTGTAGCACAACTGCAGATGGTTATTGAAATCATCCTATTAAAGTGTATAAGGGAAAGTTAATTCTGAGTTCCCCCATGCTGTACGAGTTTATACATACCAAGCATGCTTGTACTATAGCAAAGTAAAAATAGTGCCTAGTTCTCTGATGTGTAGATTAGTAGCTTTATAGTAACATTATGTAGCATTTTGTGCACAATACAAAGTATATGGGATAAAAATGTCAGCCTATCATTGTATTGTAATGTGTCAATGTAATGCATTACTGCTATAATGTAGCAGTGTATGCAAAACATACACAGTCAAGGGGAGCACAGTGGCTAACTGGTTAGCACTTCCACATAGCAGCACTAGGGTTGCCGATTCAAATCCCAACCACGACACTACCTGCTTGGAGTTTGCATGCTCTCCCTGTGCCTGCGTGGGTTTCCTCTGGGTACTCCGGTTTCCTCCCACAGTCCAAAGACATGCTGGTAGGTTAATTGGATCCTGTCAAAATTGACCCTAGTATGTGTATGAATGTGAGTTAGTGACCTTTGATTGTAAGCTCCTTGAGTGCAGGTACCAGTGGCAGCTGGTGTTTTTTTTTTGGGGGGGTGGCAAACAAGCACCCCTCCCCCAAGCGGCAGTGTAGCGGCTTCCAGTGAGCGACTCCTCCCCTCCTCCTCCTCCTAGGCGTCCAATTGGATCACCTGTCCTTTCAGCCAATCGAGTGGCGGGAGTCAAAACCCACTTCCTGATTGGCTGTGAGGAGGATCAGTGTTCATTCGCTGTTGTAACACACCCCAGTGGGCTGAGAGAGCACTCTCTGTGTCCCGTGGCCACCTTATTTTGAAGCCTATTAGAGTCTCTGGCTCTAATAAGTGCTTCAAAAAAACACCCCCTCCATTGTAATTCATGTGCCCGGTGTCCTGAAAGGGGCCGGGCGCATGGATAGGGGGTGGCGACTGCATGGATAGGGGAGGCGGCGCCCGTGCGTCCACAATGGACGGGCATTGGCAGGGAATGATGTGAATGTACAATGTATATGTGAAGCACTGCATAAATTGACGGTGCTATATACATACCTGTAATTAAAATAATAAAGGTTAGTATACTTATAGCATTATGCTTATGCCTTGTTCAAAAAGTGTAGCATTGGGATAATATTTTACACATGCTATGGCATGTATAGCAGTTAATATGTATAATATTGTGTATTACTATGGTGTATTTGTATGGCCGTTTATGCATACAACATTGATAGGCAGTTTGCCTTTTATTTTCAACTCACCCAAGACCAATGGTAGCAAACTCTAGATACAGAATTCACCCACGTCATGGGGTAAAGGTGTGTGTGTGTGTGTGTATATATATATATATATATATATATATTAGACTTTATATTGTACATTGTGAATAAACCAAGTCATTGTAATTTAACTAAGTAATGATTCATATACGCCATGGCATGAAGTATGTACCTCTTGCAATACCTATACCAGTACATACATGTAGTACTAAATCATGCCATAATGTATACATATAGTATAACAATATACACATGTAGCAAGCAAGGAATACAGGATTTGGTGTGAAGGGCCTGTATGGTTTCATCAATCTCTTTCTTTCTTATTATAGAAAGGGAAACTATTAGCAGAACAAGCAGCCACAGGCTCTGTCACTTTATATGATAGTAGGGAGGGAGTGCGGTCGGGCCTGGGGCAGACACATAGGAATCTGTGATTAGAGGCTAATAAAGTCTACACTTTCAGGTACTCTGTCTAGATAGCCCATCCCTTACATCTACCTACATGTCTAAATGCACATACTACAGAATGATACACGTGTGCACTCTCGCTGTGTAGCAGACAGCTGACATTGATCTGATCATATGCACTTTCATCTTCAAAGCCACTTTAATCTATGGACCTGCTTAAGGATCAGTTATAATAATATCAATTTTACAGTTCATTACTACTAAAAACTAAGCTGAAGGCTAGACTGAGTGAATGTCGTGAAACGATGTGGCTTTCATAGATCTCTTTAATCATGTGCAGAGTGGGTGCCCATTTAGCATATGGATTTAAGGGTTATGGGTCATTGGTGAGGCAAGTTTGTAGGAAGTCCAATTACTCTACTATAGTTCCCTGGCAGCACTTAAAACTGAACTCCAGGATAAGCAAATAATATCTAAATACAAGAGCCATGTGTATTCTTCCTTGAGTCTTGGTGTGCTTTGTGTATTTTTATAAGATATGTGCAGTAATCCAGGGTGAAACGTTTCCTTTGTGCAGGAGTTTCCTGTAATAAAGACCAGTGATTGCTGCTCTCTCTCCTTGTGCAGGGTGACTGGTCTTGTCTCCGCCCTTTCTGTAGTTTCCAGCAGGCAGTCTGTAGTGGGGGGGCTGCCAGCATTAAACAATTATATAAAGGGTTAGTATTAGGGTTACTCAAAGGGATAGTGTTAGACCCAGTTCACATTGTTGTGCTGGGTTAGGTGCATCTAACATAGGCTTCACAAACACATTAGTGCTTTGCTGCACGTTTTGCTGTGCTATATTGCAAGTGCATTGAGAAGGTGGGTTGGGGTGCCATTCAGAATAGGAATGCTAATGCTAACTTTCCCTGTAAACCTCACACTAACCCATCCTATAACTACAACACCAACCTCCCTATAACCTTAAGGCCCTGTTCACACTATTGCGCTGTGGTAATGCTCACATTAGCAAAATGCACGTTAGGCGGGTTGGTTAAATGCAGTGCCATTCAGAAGTGTAAGGCCCCTTTCACACAGTCTTTCCGATCAGGTCCGTCTGTCAGTTTATCAGACACTCCATTCAGCCCTATGGAGTGGCGGATGTCAGCGGTGACATTTCCGTTGACACCCGCTGCTATCTGATCCGATCCTGTCCGCCAAACCAGACGTATGGTGGTCCTATTTTCCATCCGTCTGGGGGATCGGATGGGATCAGATGAAAACGGACAGGCATAGAGGAGAGCGGGACTGTGACAGGTCCGTCTCTGCACAGTGAGCGGAGATGGACCTGTCATCTGCCTGTTCAGCGGGGATCAGCAGAGCGCTCCCCCCACTGAGCAAGTGGAATCCGCCATATGGACAAGCCCGTGTGAAAGGACCCTAAGGCCCCTTTTCACATATGTGGACCATTCATTTCATCAGTTCAGTCACTTTTTTTTACAGAAAATACGGATGAAGTTTACATCAGTTTTTCATCAGCTGCTCATCAGTTTCTCATTAGTTTTTACATCAGTTTTTTACATCCAATACCAATGCAGAAACAGATGCAAAAACGGACCGTTTGCCCGGTTACATCCGTTTTTCATCCATTCCGTTTTTTTAACGGAGCAAAAATAGGGCTTTGATCCATTTAAAAAAACGGATGTTGACGGATGTGGATGTAAACTTATGTAAATGAATGATCAAAGATTTACATCTGGTTTTCCATAGAGGTGCATTGATGTCTGGTTTTCAACGGATGAATGAAAAATGGACAAGCGGTCCGCATGTGTGAAAGGGGTCTTATTGTAGACTTTAATCCTCAAGGTACAGCAGCAATATTGTACTGGCCAAACCAAAAAGAACACAAAGAAAGAAGGGATTTTATGGGATATTATACCTATTTTTAGATTATAGTTAAAGTTTTTTAATTCTAGCAAGAATATCCAGCACAACTGAGTGCTTGAAGAGGTACACCATGGTGATGGTTAGAGTCCCAGTGCTGAGACCTCCCATTATAATATGTACTAGGCTTCAATAGAAGGCCTTGTTTCTCCCCCTAGCCTATGCAATAGAAAACCCCTAAACTCTGGCATACACAGCTTATCGGCTCCCCGTATATGGAAAATATAATGCATATTTACTTGGAGCCGGGTCTTTGTGGTTTACCAATAATGATGTCACCCCATTCTATGGATGATGATGCTGTGTGGGAAGCTGTGGAAAAAGCAACCAGACAAATCATTTGAAAATCAAATTACTATACCATATGTGTGTATGTATGCTACAGCTCACCCATGGGCTTCTGTTAGTCATTGCTAAAAACAAAATCTGCCTTGGCTGATCATTGCAATAATATGTTAAGGCTAATAAAAGAAAATCAGGAAAAGGAAATAATAATATGAAAAAATGGTAACGAACAGATTCGTGTTTTCTTAAACTTCTTGAACTGCTGGGTGCCTACCCAGTACTGGCAGAAAGAGTACAAACAAAAGGAGGGGGTCTCCACTAGAGTGATGTCATTGAAAGCTAAATCCTACATGGAAAGGTGCCAATATTTTTTACATTCAACAAGTTCAGGGGGATTAAATTGAACTTTAGTTAAGTGGATAGCCTTTTAAGAAACTTACTTTACTATAACTCATTATAAGAAAAAGACAGATGAAGCCTGCACTGAGTTTTAACCATCAGTCCTAGTATTATATTGCTCAATGCATCAGACTACTGCGCTAAAATATGCTAAAAAAAATTAAACATCAATGTCCATACAGTAGATGGATGCTGTGTACACCGTTCTGGTCCTCACGAAAAATGCACAATTCACAATCCACCGTGGAGAGCAATGATGTATGAGGGACAGTGCGTTTCTTTTAACCTGACCTTTAGATCCTTTACACAATGACAATTAGCCAGTATAAACCTCATTTCCACTTGATTTTGTAAATTTAATTAAATTTACTTTGTTCTGGGGTAAAGAACCTGGCCTCACCCACACCATGATTGCAACTTGGCGTTGAGACAATAACTAGGCGATAAGGCGGCCCAGAGTTCTTGTGCTGATCCTGTGGTCTGTGATGTCTGTACTCTTCCTCCACCCCAGTTCTGTCTCCACAGTCCTCTGCCTGAACTCGTATCAAAATTCAATCCTCAAAGTAATTCATCTTTATGTAAATCGAGGTTCCTCAAATATTGCAATACATCCAGGAAATACAGGTCACATGTTGTCTGCACAGGCCGGAAAAGTCTTGTATTTGTGCATAGTACATTTTTAAAGGGTAACAGAAGTCTATGAAGCCCTAAGATTTTTTCCACCACCCCCTGCCCTATAATTAATTTATTCTGTAAAGCTATAAAATACTTGTCTACAAATGGAGATGGTTGCACAGATACAGCCAATCAGTAGTTTAATCCCAAGGCTAAATCATATAGGTATGGATTTCTCTTGTTCATCCTACAGACTGAAGAAACAAAATGTAATAGATTTCTCAATCCACACTAAACAGTGTGGAAGGAGGAATCTCCTCTGCCCACTATTGTATTTAGGTAATTGCAACACCCATGGCTGTTTGAATATCGAAACAGTGACTGCATCTGATGAAATACAGCCAGTGTTTGGCTGACAATTTTCCACCCGGTTCCTTTGACCTTTTACTCAAAGTTTGTTGAGTCGGGGGGTGCCAGCAGGGCAAACCACAGCTTGCATTTCATCCAATTCAGCATCATCCAACATTTTAACTGTATATGATCAGCCTAATTCTCGTTGAGGAAAGAGAATCCCTGCCTGGTTTAAATGTCTGCATAGCTCTGTTGTACCACTGGAGCCACTGCAAAACATCTGGTGCATCTTAGTATGGAGGAGCATCTGAGGAGGACTACGACATCACAAACCCTGTGTAATCACAGACATTGTCCAACATAAGGCTTACACAATGTTTACTCCTGGATCAGTGGTGGAATGTGGTCAAGGAGAGGGTATACATAGACTAAAGGTTAAAGTGGGTGTAAACCTCTGAAATGAGAAATGAACAGAGCATAACACTTTATAGTGTCTAGTAGCCTCAATCCAAGAAGCAAGTGTGATTTCTGTCTCCTCTCTCTTCCCTCTGCTATCTGCATTAATCACTTCTGACAGGTTATATGAGCATAAAAAAATCTCAGGAGATGGCCCACCCCACCTTCAGTACCCAGCAGGTGATTGACAGCCTCAGTTTTGCATTTTTCCCTATGAGACCGTGTAGAGGGGGTGTTGTCACGTCTAGCCCCAACACAGGTGGTCAGACACTATAGCCAGCTACTGTGTTCTTCACCTATAGCAGCCCCATTTCCCATAAGGCAAGCAGGCCTACTGGTACTCGGTTGCCCTCAGGTCTTATACACAATGCTATAGTGCCTTGGCACCACTCTAGGGCAGGCGCGAACTGAGCAAAGCAAACAAGTACTTGTGGTTGGCAGACAGGTAGCGTCGTTCTATGACAGTCCAGGTAAAAGGCAGGCTAAGTTCAGGGAATAGTTCAAAATCTCGTCCAAGGTCATACACAGGGAAATCCAATCTATCAGAGCAGAGCAGACAGACAGGAGGCTTGATCAGGAATAACACGCGTATCACTCTCTATCACAAGCCTGCGAGTGAGGGTTTGGCCTGTCTCTTATAC
>BLSH010425067.1:999372-1015019 GCA_018402905.1 Glandirana rugosa
TTTAGTAGGGAGACGATAAAAAGTTGGATTTTTGCAGTCGCAGTTTTTTTGCTGCCAATTTCGGCCATGTCATAATCAACCGCAATCATCCGCAATCATCCGTAAAACGTCGCAGCCGCATTTTTTTTGCGGTTTTGCAATGTCGGAGTCTTGCGCGACCGGCACCCAAGGTCAAAGTCGAGTGATTGCGGTTACGGTATATGTCGAGTTTTTGCAGTCGCAAAAATACCCCGGTAACTGATTGTACCTCTCGACGTTTTTTGCGGTCTTTTGCGGCCGCAATTTTTTGCAGGCACATATCAATATCGCAATGATTCCTTTAGGCCTCATACACACGGACGTTTTTTAACGCCGGCGTTTTCTGGCGTTTTTTGCAGCTCTCCATGTTAGTCAATGGCCCCATAAAAACGCTGACGTTTTTGAGCTGTATATGGCATTGGCGTTAGTGAGCTGAAACTGGAACCCACGGCCAGCGCGTTCTGAGGCTGTAACGTTTTGGCGTTTTTTTTACGCCGACGCTGCAAAATGCCTACTAACGCCTACTAACGCCAACTAATACTGTACCGGCTTTAACCGTCGTTTTTTTGACGCTGACGTTTTTAGGTTGAAAAATAGCAGAGGGATGATTTTTTTAAAAAAAACGCCTATTGACGCCGACGCTCACTAACGCCGATGCATAACACCAAAAACCGCTGATTTTTTTTCCTTGACGTCGGGCCCGACGTTTTGTTTATTTTTTAAGAAACATCCGTGTGTATGAGGCCTTAAAATTCCATCCGTGCAGTACCTTTGCCATATATTTCTGCATGGATTGCACATTTTAAAGAACTTTTTTTGCACGGATGGAACTTTAAAGGAATCATCATCACGATATTGTAGAATCACAGCACTATATAAACTCTTATTGTTATGCTTTGTCATTTATTACAGCAGATATTGTTGATTCTTTTTTATTATTCTATATATTTTACTGAGCACAGACAGTGCAGGAACTTCCCATACTAATGATCAACTCTGTTGTAGTAAGAAAAAAATCACACTGAAATTCTATTGAGCATGCAAGTAACTCACCAAGGATGAAACTCCCTGTGCAGTTAATCTAAAATCTCTGCCAGGGATGCTGTAATCCATGCAACACGCTTCCTGTTCTTAAAGCTCTTTGCAGACTCCTGGACTAAGTACCTCAACAGACTCCTAGTAGAGGCCAATTGCAGGAAGGGGAAGAAGATAAGGATTCTGTGAAAAGTTGCCAACAAATTGACCAGTGTTTTAATGGTTACATGGAAGAGAAATTTGAATTTTTGTTCACAAAATAGTACCTGGCTGCATTCTGAAACAAAAATGTCATTTTTAATAATACTGAATTACAAATAGCTTGTATAATAAATACATATAACATTTTCCTATAGAAGTATAATTCTACCCACATACAGTATCTCACAAAAGTCACCCTTACTACTTTACATTGTAGCAAAGTGTGATTTCTTCAGTGTTGTCACCAGGGCTGGTGCAAGGATTTTTGACACCCTAGGCGAAACCTCATTTTGCCGCCCCCTTGGCTCCATCCCTGACTCCACCCCCTTTCCTCTGCCCAGCCTGATCAGCGCCAATCAAATGCAGCCTCACCAGCGCCCATCAAATACAGCCTCACGGGCGGTGGGGGCGGAAGGAGGGTATTTGGCAGATCAGTCACTATTTCTGTGTACATTTGCAAATGGCGTGTCATAATACAATCTCATTATCTCAGTCACACAGTGTCAGTTTTTACATGAATCAATGCAGAGCAACCAGGAACAGATCAACAGTGGCCAGGCGCCCCTAGGTGGCAGTGCGCCCTAGGCGGCCGCCTACTCCGCCTAGTGGTAAAGCCGGCCCTGGTTGTCACATGGAAAGATAGAATAAAATATTTACAGAAATGTTTCACTTTTGTGAGATACTGTATGGAAGAGTTCAGTCTATGCACCCATACACATGAATAATCTAAAACCTTTTAGTTCTGCTATTTCTCTACCTGCTGCAACAATAAGTAGCTAATTATTAGTTTTAGAGGTCTGCAGAACATCAGTCGGTTGAGTCATCGCATTGACAATTACAGAAACACATCGTGATTAAAACCACAGGAATAATCCCTTATTGGCCCCTTATTTCCTGAACATCTGCAGATGGTGTTTTCAGAGAACAGACTGTCTGCAAAATTAAGGTTAAGTCTTGAATTTGAAAGATTTTTACATGTAAGTCTTAAATTGATTTAAAGTATATAAAAAATGTTTTCCTTATCAATAGTATTTTTGGGCTATACGTGTTAATACCTATTGGCTTCCAAATAGAGTTATTTTAGACCAACAAAACGGTGGCATGAAATCAGCTTGCAAATAATTCCTGGTACTATTGTATGATATTGGCATACACTCTATGGCTTATTATAAGAGTCACAAGCTGTTCCTGATGCACATTAGTAGACATGAATTGACCTAACTACCAGCCATTGCCATCTCGGCCCTGTCCACATTGACTCCAAAAATGCCTTTATTATGGTTCTGGTGTACAGATATATGTTTTATTTCTTTAAGTGGAGCTTTAGTCAGAAAATTGAGCCCTGCTAGATCACTTCAGTCTGGCCCCTTTTGCAGGTATAGCTATGTAAAATATTAAAAATAAGTCTCTATACTGTTTAAAATCCAGTAATACATTGTGTCACCCTGCTCTGCACATGCTCAGTTGTTCTCTATTCTCGGCACTGTACCTAAAATCAAAGCTACTAGAGGCCAATCTGATGACAGCTTTAAGATTTACTGTCGATGAAGGATAAAGGAAAAAGAAAGCAACAAGAATGACACAGACTGCTTCTGTCAATCTTCCCCTCTAGCTGAGCAAAGGCATACAATCAAGGCTGGAACTGTACATATTCTAATTATAGCCAAAATGAAAATTACAATTTTTTTGCTTAGAATAAAAAATCACGATTCTCACAGCGTAACATCTTACATATACAAAAAAATTGGGCTAACAGCACTGTTTAGTTTTATTTTTTTGAAAGTGTAATTTTTCCCAAAAAATTGCATTTGAAAGACCACTGCGCAAACACCATGTGACATAAAATATTGCAACAACCGCTTTTATTCTCTAGAATTGTGTCTGCATTACATATCATCTAGGGTCTCTGCTAAAAAAAATTTATAATGTTTGGGGGTTCTAAGTCATTTTCTAGCAAAAAATACTGGATTTTTACTTGTAAGCAACAAATGTCAAAAAAGATTTAGTCTTTAAATGGTTAAACTAAACTCTTCTAGGTGGAGTTCATTCCTTTGAAGTAGTCACATTGTATCTCTTCTAGCTTCTTTTATGAACAAGGATCTCAGACTTGGCAGTCTGCCCAGATAGGAGAGACTCAAGTCGCTCCGACTTAGAAAAAGGTTCCTGGGGAGACATCAGGCGACTTGCATTGACTTCTTTTACAGTCAAGTCATGCTGAGTCACCCCGCAAGTTGGACTCCATTAACTGCACTGAAAATTGCAGTAATGCCTGATGGAGATCGCAGGGGGGTGAATCGAGATCATAATTTTATTACGATTAATCGTGCAGCTCTAATAGAAAGTGACAAAATGGCGGCCTCCATTAAGGAGAAACAGGAGCAATGCTGAAGGCAATTTACAGCACACATTTTGGTAGCATAATTATTAATGTGAAATGCGTGTTCTTTTGTTAAAGAATATAATTTGTTAACAAACTGTTATGGGTAAAGTTCAGCTTTAATCACAAGGGTGTTGGACCACCGTTTCTGTCCTTCTTGCAATAGAGTCTTAGAACCTTGAATAATCTCCAGTGGAATGTTGAATCATTTTTTTATCAGACCGTCTGCCAATTGCTTTAGATATGTTGAAGGAAGAAATCTGCTTCTCACTATACTTAAACTGATCACAGTAGTTCAACAGATGTTGACGTTTATCTTGGTGGTGCTCCTCAAACCAAGACTGAATGATCCATGTGTTATGATCTTGACAAAATCTTTTTACCTTTTTAGCATTTGGTTTCCATGATTAAAGGTTTAGGAATTGCAGTTGTTCCATAAATGTTGGCTTCCTAAAGTTCTGTGCAAACTTTTGTGGAACTTCATATCCACTTCAAGGTGGATATGAAGTTTCTGTTTTCCCATTCTTCTTCACCAATGAAGGATTGCCATTATTTATCTATACAGTCATTACCATTGAAAGTGTTGCTCTGGAAATCTGACATGCCAAACAATTTGTCTGGTTACAGACATTCCAGCTAAATATGCACCAATAATTTGTTCTATTTTGAAGCCTGGCAAGTCACTGAGAGGCTGACTAAAGAGACGTTCTCCCATAAATGCATTCCTGCTACTGACTACCGGTTCCAGACTTATGTCATCCAGGGGGGCGAGCTCCCATCATACCCACAGCGCCACAGGGATTCCAGCTTGCTTTCCTGGCTAGGAGTTACATCCACAGTGGACTTGATTCCTTTAGTGGCACACTGCGGTTCTGCCAAGCTGTTGTCTTAGTATCCTGCGGGGGGCCTCTGTACACTTTTATGAGTGCATTTATGTTGAATATTAACCACTTGCCGTCCGCCCTTTATCAATTTTATGCTACAGGACAGCAGCTATGCACCGGGTCACATATATATATATGTGATTCGACGTGTCCAGGTAGGGGGCACACACGTGCGCCACTGGTGGCTTGTTTCCGCTGTCATTATACACAGTGGAAGCTAACTGGGTGCCAGGTACTCGATGTTCGCCAGCACCCGCTGATCATCGGGCAGAGAGACATAACTGCTATCTGCCTATGTAAACATGGCAGATCACCGTTCTGACAGGGGGAAAAGGATGGAGTTTGTGTTCATGCAAATTAGGGAATAAAGTCCTTCTCTTCCTCTAGTAAAAGCACATCACACAATTTAGTAAAACACAGGTTAAGCACACATTTTACCCTTTGATCACCCGATGTTTACCCCACCCAGCCAGCGTCATTAAGTAGAGTACCAGTGCATATTTTTAGCACTGATCACTGTGTTAAGTGTCACTGGTTCCCCAAAAGTGTCAGAATGTCCATCACAATATCACAGTCATGCTATAAGTTGCTGATAGATGCCATTACTAGTAAAAAATAAATAAATAAATAAAAATATCCCATAGTTTGTACTATAACGCTATAACTTTTGCACAAACCAATCAATATACGCTTATTGGGATTTTTTTTTTACCAGAAGTGTGTAACTGAATACATATTGGCCTAAATTTATGAAAAGATTTGATTTTTTCAATTTTTTTATTGGATATGTTTTGTAGCAGAAATAAAAAATATGTATACATTTTTTTTTTTAATTGTCTGCTTTTTTTGTTTATAGCGCAAAAAATTGAGAACGTCCATGTCATCCAAAAAGCATCCCTTTATGTCAAAAGCGATTTTTGACCAGCTAGAAAACAGCGATAGTAAATAAGAATCATTTGCAGAATTGAGTGATACTGATTCGTGGGGAAATTTATCATCAGACACTGAAAGTGACGAGAGCGACAATTCTGCAACTCAGCACATTTCAGTGTTTTGATTTGATTACATTATTAAAGACATTTTATTATTATTATATTAATATTTTTGATAATTATTTATAGTTTTTTATCATATTATAATTTATAATTTCATTGTTTCAAATGTTATCATACCCGGGATGTCTACTAGACTCTTGTTTGGACAGATTTAAGTGAGTTATTCCTAAGAATTACAGGCCTACAATATAAAACGCCAAATTTCTATGTGAAAAAATGTACCGTAGTGGTAGTGGTGTCAATATGCAACATAATGTGCATCTGGGCGAGTTGCACAAATGGCAACTATGCTGTGTTCTTAGGGATTATTTAATAATCAGCTTTTATTATCAAAAGTTGTCCCACAACTTAACCACGCTTAACAAGATTTTTGGTCACATCCACGCCCACAGTCTGAAAAATCAGGGCTGTTGTCACTGTTTGATGGCATTAAGTCATGGAAAGAACTATAATTGGTATGAGTAAGTTGTAGCTTGTAGTAACGTTGGTACTGTATATTATATTGGCCAGCCGCTTATAATCAATGTGGAGCAGCTGCTGAAGGTTATATACAGTCGTCAGTCTGTTTCTGTATAAACAATATTGCAGTTGCATAGTCAGTGTCTGCTGCGTGTCATTGTATCTCTCATTTTGAGACACTTTAGCTTTTATGAGATGACGAATTACATGCTTTAGTGATTTTACAGCTGGCGTTGGGTGTGCTGCAAGGTGCTGTTTCATTTATTGGTTTGTAAATATTTCCGAATGACGATAAAATTTTGGTACATTATGTGCATACATTCTGCATGGCTGTCTCCCAGGCATGGAAAATTCTCTAACATCCAGAATTTATCGCTCTGACAATTGTACACTATGGGCAACATCTAAGGTTATGTCTGTACTGCGCAGATCTGGGACTGGAAAGTAAGAATCTATGGATAACCTGGGGCCGTCCCAGACTGCTTTATGATTGAAGTAACACAAAAATGTGGGATGATTCATGTGGAACTCCATTCTAAATAAAAATCAGGATATTGTATTAAAATAGGGATCTGATGATATCACGACATAGAATCACGTCATCTGTAGTGAGAGCAGCTGATATGCATTCCAGCAACTTCAACCTTGTCAAACTATATGTATGCACCTTCCCATTTACTATATCATGGTGACTTAAAGCAGAGTTCCGCTCACATAATTTTTTTTTTGCTGGCATCCACCTAGTTAGTATTCATTACACAAATAAAGTAATTGATAGCTTTAAATCCGGGTAGTCTTCCTATTTATTTTGTACTTACATTGCTGATTTTTTCTTTACTGGGAACTCCCATCTTAGCTGTGGGCATGTGAAGCCCACTCGCACCCTCCTCGAGTCTCTTCCTGGATAAGGTGCATGCTGGGTAACCAGCATGCACCTCTTGATCTCAAGTGTATGTCTCGGTGCCATAACAATGGGCAGCGATGGAGGAAGGTCCCGCCCCATTGTTATGGCAACATAGATAACATGTCTTTCCCCCCAAAGTCGCATAATTTCCTGTCTGGAAATAACGCGATTTTACAGCTCAGGGATGCCCACTGATTCATGGGAAATGAAGACTCACATCTCCCATGAGCCCAGGTGAGGCAGGAAGTGATGCGGAGTGCTGCAGATCAGGAAGTGGAAGATTACAGGGACCACATAGCAACAGGGCACTTAGGGTGAGTATAATTTTTTATTCCAAAGGTGATTCATCATGCATAGAGGATTTGAAATATATAAAGATGTATTTGTGGGTGGAACTCTGCTTTAAAGCGGAGTTCCACCAAAAAGTGGAAGCTCCGCTTATCTGCTTCTTTCCCCCCTCCGGTGCCACATTTGGCACCTTTCAGGGGGGAGAGGGGAACGGGTACCTGTTTTTGACAGGTATCCTTCCCCAGTTCCATGAGACGGCACCGCGGGACCTCCCTTGGAGGTTTACCCACTTCCTCCACCACCGAACCAGTTAGATAGCGCAGTGTGCTTCCCGCATGTGAAGTAAGGGAACCGGCTGTGAAGCCAAAAGGCATCACTGCCGATTTCCCTTACAAGGAATGGTGGCAGCAGCACCCAGGAGTCGATCCGAAAATCGGCTGGGGTGCTGACATTGTGGGCTCCCTGGACAGGTAAGTGTTCATATATTAAAAGCCAGCAGCTACAGTATTTGCAGCTGTTGACTTTTAATTTTTTTTCCCCCAGGCAGAACGCCTCTTTAAATTGACTGTACATATTGCAATCTGATTGTACAATCTTGTTTTTATCTACCAAACTATTAAGTGTTAAGCAGCCCATAAATGATTTGATTTTCTTTCCTTTCACCATGGGTGGAGGAATCGAAAATCTCTTGATTCCCCCTTCAACACAGTCAATGTTGATGGGGGAATGCCCCCCGCAGTGCTTTTAGGTTTTTGCCAGCAGGGAAGGGAGGTGCAGAGATCCTTCCCGGACAGCAGAATACAATGATTACTGTTAGCAGCTATAGCTGCCGGCAGTAATCGCATGTAAACAATCAGACAGGCAGGTTGTACCCAAGTCAATCGATGGATCAATGGTACAGTCAGCCTGCCCATACATGGATGGAATCTCAGTTGGTCCCTAGTAAACTGTCTGAATTTCAATCCATGTATGGTGGGCTTAAAGAGGAAGTAAACCCAGATTGTGTTTACTTCCTCAATATAACCCTGTAAAGTAGAAGCATAATGGGCTACTATGCATCGCATAGTAGCCCATTATGTGCCACTTACCTGGAAACTAAGCCTGCGGTGGCCAGCGATGTCCCCACTCCAGGCCGCGTCCATCTTCTGCCCCTCTTCCTTCCGGGCCGCGACTCCGGCTCTGTGACTGGCCGGAGTCGCGTGACGTCACTCCTGTGCATGCGCGCGGGAGCTGCCAGTCACGGCACAGGGTCAGTGAAGAAACGGCATGGAGGCCGTTTCTTCACTGCGCATGTGCCGACATGACGTCGGCACATGCAAAACACTGCATATCTCCTGAACCGTGCAGGTTTGGGAGATATGCAGTGCACATACAGGTAAGCCTTATTCTAGGCTTACCTGTATGTTAAAGTGGTTGTCACAGGTTGACAACCACTTTAAGGGCCCTCCTGAGTGGATGTAAATATAATGGATTGTTTAGGTAGGTCCTCCTTTACATGGCTTTGGTAAATCTTAAGGAGATTATAAAGAGAATGTACATTCACATTGTGACATGTATGGGCAGTTTAGTAAGTTAGGAGCATGCTCCCATTATACTATCATTGAAGCTAAGCTTTCTTCCTAGTTTAGATATCTAGAATATGACAGGCTGGGGAGGAGCAGTGTCTATACAAGATGATTTTTTTTTCATTCACATGCATCTGGCAATTATAGGCATTGGAACCTGGAGCCATTTTTTTTTTAGCAATTAGACTGAGAAACTTTTGTGGATCAAAGATGTTTCAAGGTGAAAGTGGAGAACCCTCCATGTGTCTACTTCCTAATCATTGGTGGGTAATGTTCTTCAATGAACTAATAAAAAGAAACTTGGGCCATGGAAACACAATGTGAAGGAATACATTTCCAATGTTGGCCTGGCAAGAGCTTAACACTTCGCCTCAAATATGATTGGCAATATTAAACATCTAAACATGGTTTTCTATTTAGGATACATTTATAATTTAGTTCATTCAGCATGAAATTGAGCTTAGTTATGTAGCATGAGGCTGTATATTCCGCAATAGTTACATTTTTCGTAAACTCATTCAATGAATCCAAGCTTTGCAATCTGAGATAACATGCACTGCATTGATGCATTCACGCAATTTCACAGTAATCATGAGATAAAACCAGTGGTGGCTGGTGCTCAAAATGTTTGGGGGGTGCAAACAAACTGAAAAATTCTGAAAAATACTGAAAAAAAAACATCAATTGCAGCTTCACTGTGGCCATCAAATGCAGCCAGTGTGCCATCAAATGCAGCCACTGTGCCATCAAATGCAACCACTATGCCATCAAATGCAGCCATTGTGCCCATCAAATGCAGCCACCATGCCCATCAAATGCAGCCACCGTGCCCATCAAATGCAACCATTGTGACCCTCCCCAGGCAGCATTTAACCAGCACCCCCGCCCGCTCTCTCATTGCCTGAGCGGCACTTTCCCCATCTTTGTGGCGGGTCAGGCAGCAAGTGACGGCGGCAAGCTGTGGGATGGGCAGTGGGTCAGGCAGCGGTGAGCTGTGGGTCAGGCAGCAGCTCCTATTTCCTCTATGCTTCCGCTGTGCATCTCTTCTTTCCTCCTCCTAGGCGTCTGATAGGAGCGTCTGTCCTTTCAGCCAACCAGGTGACGGGTATCAGACCTGCGATTCCTAATTGACAGAGAGGCGGTTTAGTGTTAGAAAAGCGAATATTCATTTGCTTTTCTAACACACGTGAGTGGGCTCCGAGCGCAATGCTCTGCACTCCTACGGCTCTAATCAGGTGCTTCAAAAAAACACCCCGCCTCTGTAATTCAGGCTTCTGGCGTCCTCAAAGGGGCCGGCTGTATAAATAGGGGGTGGTCGTGGCAGCCGTGAATAGATTCATGCTATGCATGAATCTATCCATTATTCATATAGTGGGGTGGCATGATAGAGGGGGCGGCACCCATGTGCCCTTAATGGACGGGCCACCACTGGATAAAACAAAGTTCAGGAATATTCCTTTATCTCATTGTTTTGCAAATCTATGTACACTACAAACTGTATGATTGAATTGGTTCTGATATTGCTGTTTTACTAACCTGACAGCTTATTATTCTAAATAGGAAACCTTCATTTTGTTTGCAAATATTAAAGCGGAGTTCCACCCAAAAGTGGAACTTACACTTTAATGGAAGGTGACCCCCCGACATGCCACAATTGGCATGTCTTTTTTTGGGGGGTGACCAGGGACCCTGTTTTTTACAGGGTCCCAGGTCCACTTCCTCCCCTGGTGCCGCGGTTCCAGGAAGGAAGTGAGTGTCCGATTATTAAAAGTCAGCAGCTACACTTTTTGTAGCTGCTGACTTTTACATGGGTGGAACTCCGCTTTAAAGATTCTAACTACCAACAACAATATGTCCTTACATTCAAAGAGCACCTGTCATTTCAGATCCATCATGGCAGCGCTTGTTAGCGGACATCCACTCACCTGCTGCCGCCACGTCCCTCACCTTGGTGTGTCACTGGCGCATCACCAGCCGTCCCATTACAGTGAATGGGACTGTCGGTGAGTCAACAGAGGGTCAGAGGAGGAGTCGCTGCAGGACAGAGATGACCATTGCTCTTTAAAAATTATGATTTAAATCAAGCCTTTTTACTAGTGATTTAAATTGTGATTTCAATCAACTTGATTTAAATCAAATCCATCCTGGTTTCAATAGCTAAAAAAAAAAAAAAAAAATGAAAATAAATGCGTAAATGCTGTCTGGTTGCTTTGGCTTAATGCACATTTGCCAGTGTTATTCCCCATGGAAAGCATCCATTATTCCTTGGAAATGTCCTTAGTTCCTAAAACCTACAATTTGTTTTTGTTTTTTTTTTTCATTTTAAATTATTATTTTTGAGCAGCATTAATGTGACCAGTTTTAGTAAAAATGCCATATTTGAGAACATATTAAATCCTGGTCAATATGCTACACAGTGACTTTAGACCTAGCCTCAGAGCAAGTAAATGTTCTTGGGGCTGGTTAATTGGGTATTATTCTTTGTTTTGGTGTCAGACATGATACAGCTGAGCAAATTCTGCTTCCTTGTACAAGTCGGACATTCTATCCAATATACCAGTTTAGGCCCAAGTACAGCGCCACATGTGGCCACCAACGTGATAAAGAGAGGTTATTGTTCTGTAGGGAATGAGTGCGAAGAAATATGTTCTCTTACATCAGACCACAAGCTGCTTTAGTGTGTTATTTCAGAAGGTCTGGAAAAAGTTCCATGCGTTGGTGTGAATGTTACCAGGGGCTCTTACAGAACAATGAGCTTTATTATAGCCCTGCACAAATTGTGCAATGTCTCTATGGCAGCGGACGTCTGCTGCTATGGAACCTACGTGCCATACACTCTACCAGCTCAGCAAATATCATCCGGACCTGGGGTATCCCCCTTGTTCCAGTGAGGTCATCTTCAGTGTGATATCATGTTGGAAATATTCAGACTCAGGAACCCCCACCACCCAGAGGAGTCTGGGAGAGTGAGACAGGGAGGGGGTCAGCTTCTGTTCAAGACTGGGGGAAGGGACTACAGGAAAGGTTTACTTTACAAGAGGATATGGACTTCCACCTACACATAGTGAACACACTACTGAATCATTCTGATGTTTTTTCGGTATATGGAAAATATCTAAAGCAATAATACCCAGGTACATATACTGGTAGACCATTTGGGAGTGCTTGTAATAAATAAAGGTTTTTCATTTTTTGTGCATTGTTCAGCACTTTCTCTACATATATGAGAACACATAGTTGGTGGTAGCTGGATCTAATTAAAGTGTGAGGTCACCCTAGGGAGGATTCTCACGGTGGTTAGGGGCCACTGAAGGGACCTCTCCACCATCTCATGGGTCAGCAGTTGAGCAGCTTAACTCCCAGCATCTATACAATATGTCTTTGTCTCAGACACTAAATTAGATTGTAAGCTCAGGGGAGCCATGTCTGAAAGTCATAAGCCTGCAGCAGAGATCAGCTATAAACGCTGGGAAATGTTTGGCTTTGATTTTATTTCAACACAGCCAGAAACAGCTGGTCCTATAGAGGAGAGGCCTAGATTTAACCAGTTCCACACCGCCCACCGTCTATTTACGGCGGCAGTGTGGACGCTGGGCGCGAATCGCCGTAAAAAAGCGGCGATCTGCGAGTGCTCGCTAGGGGTCGCGCGCCCCCCACACTCCTGAGGAGTGTGCCCGTGGCTCGGGCGGACCCGATGTCCACCGGCGAGCTGCGATGAGCAGCCACAGGCAAAGAATGGGGAACCGCCGATGTAAACACGGCGGTTCCCCGCTCTGTTTGTGGGGGCATGGGAGATCTACTGATCCCTGTCACTGGGATCAGTTAGATCTCTCATGCCCATGGTAGCCCAACCCCCCCACAGTTAAAACACACCCAAGGAACATAGTTAACCCCTAGCTCCCCCCCCAGGTTAACCCCTTCACTGCCAATGTCATTTATACAGTAATCAGTGGACATTTAAATTTCTGATCGCTGTATGAATGTCATTGGTCCCAAAAAAGTGTCAAAAATGTCCGACATGTCCGCTGCAATATCGCAGTACCGCTAAAAATTGCAGATCGCCACCATTACTAGTAAAAAATAAAAAAAATAAAAACCCCAGAAATGAATTCTCACCATCCGTAAACACGGCCACTTTTGCGCAAACCAATTAATAAACGCCGATTGCAATTTTTTTTTATCACAAATATGAGGAAGAATATAAATCGGCCAAAACCGATGAAAAAAAATGTTTTTTTATATTTTTTTTTGGATTTGTATTTTAGCAAAAAGTAAGAAATTTGGTTTTTTTTGCAAAATGTTCACTCTTCTTTTGTTTATAGTGGTGATCAGAAATGACGCAGAGGGGATCAAATACCACCAAAAGAAAGCTCTATTTGTGGGAAAAAAAGGACGCAAATTTAGTTTGGGTACAACGTCGCACGACCGCGCAATTGTCAGTTAAAGCGACGCAGTGCCGAATCGCAAAAAGTGCTCTGGTCCTAACCTGGGAAATTTTTCCGGGGCTGAAGTGGTTAAGGATACCAGAAAGTTCAACATGTGTTAACCCATTGCAACCAATCAGAGTTTATTCTTTTAAGTTCTTCAATCTGATATAAGATGAAATCTGGATGGTTGTCTGGGTTACTGCACACCATTGATTAGTTGCTTATCAAAGCCCAAATTCAAACAAAATGTATTTCATTTTTGGATAGAGCAGGAAAGGGTTAGAGACTTGGTCAAATTTTAAATATTTTCTGTGTCCCTATTTGGGAGATTTCCCTAACTTCCTATCTGGACAGTTAGGGAATGTGGAAAAAACAGTGCTGGACCTGTAGGGTTATCTGCTTTTGCTATCTTAAAGTGACATTAAAGATTCTTCAAAAAACAAACAAACAAAAAAAAAACATGTCATATTTACCTGCTCTGTGCAGTGGTTTTGCAAAGAGCAGCCCTGACCCTCCTCTTTTCAGGGCTGGTTAATATATGGACCTCATGAGAAAAAAAATATATAAAAATAAAAAAAAATGTTTACTTTTGTGTTAAAAAAAGTTGGTCATTCTTGCACCTGTTTTCATAACCTGCTTTGCCATTGTCTACGACTACCTGTGCTATTGGTGGAAGTAAAGCATATATTATCTCATATAGCCACACTTTCATATTGCCATATTTAAAATGCACAAAACTTTTTTATATGTGAAAATATCTACACCTTCCCAAAAAATCATATGCTGTTTTATTTTATGTTCTGCACAAGATAAATGTAGGAGGCAATCTAACTGGTATACATGGATGGAACGATCTGTTCTGAAGTCAGATATGCTTTATAGGAGGCTATGTATATCCAAGTTCAAGGCGAGTGTAAGACACATGGGGCCATGTATACAAATCCAGATGTGCACCTGCTCACTCAGCATTTATCTCTCCTTTGAAGTTGGTTGTGGCAACTGTGCACAGGCAGCCATGTGAGAGTAATGAACAGAACATGCAAACCTGGAGCTAGATTATGTTACATATGTTGGGGCACTGAGCTAAATATTATTAAAGGGTTTCAAACTCTCAAATGTAGTCTGTCAACAACGTTTTAGAGTGCCTGAAACTGGAATAATTCATAACAAGTATCTTCTAAGCAGGGGCGGCCCGTTCATTAAGGGCGCACGGACGCCACCCCCTCTGTCTTCGCCACCCTCTCTATGTTAAATGGATAGATTCACGCATAGCATCCATAGGCTTCAAAATAGAGTGGGGCAGATCATGGCGCTCGCAAGCCCACTCACGTGTGTTAGAAAAGCAAATTAATATTTGCTTTTCTAACACTGAATTGCCTCTCCACCAGTCTGTCTGCTCATCTTTGGACATGTAAGAATATTTATGGATTGTTTGTACATCTATTTAAATAAAGACTGGATGTTTTATCGCACACCTGGAGTGCTGTCAACCTCTTTTCCCCTTCACCACTTTGATGTAGTTCACGGACTGGACGTAGACCCAAGGAAAGTAATACCAACCAGCCTCACCTGGAGCGGTCAAACTCTTTGTTTGAAATCTATAAGGGATGGGGCTTATGAGAAATGGGGGGGGGTCAAAAAGGAAGGGCGGGGTCTGGGCCCCCATCCTAAAACTTCACCAGCTGCCATTTCTTCTAAGGACTCTTTCACATGAAGCAAGGTTTGCTTCAATCAGCAAGGGCTCCATGAACAAAACCCCTGCTGAATAGGAGCCGAATGGGATGGGTGTCAGTTTTTTTATATTCGTATCCATTCAGTTTGTGTCCAACAGACACAGGCAGACCCGTGATAGCTCTATGGGCAGTCAGATGCACACAGACTTCATTCTCTTTTCTGGACCTGGACTCGGAGGTAGGCAGATGTAAACACAGGCAAGTCCATTTACATCCACCTGTCCATAGAGCTGTATGGAGCTTCTGATCATTATTTCTGTAAGTTTTTCAGGCGGGCCTGATCAGAAAGCCTGTGTGAAAATGACCTTAAGCCAGATACCTAGAACAGTGCTTATCTACTTTTTTTTAGTTACCCTTTTGCAAGTATGCAAAATGTAGAGGTAACCCAGTCTAAAATGGGGTCGTCCTTTTGACATCAGGGTCCCTCATTCACATCAGAGTACTCACCCCCTCCCCTTTCACATCAGAGTACTCAGCCCCCCCTTTCACATTAGTGTACTCAGTCCCCCCCCTTTCACATCAGAGTACTCAATCCCCCCCTTTCACATTAGTGTACTCAGTCCCCCCTTTCATATCAGAGTACTCAATCCCCCCCTTTCACATTAGTGTATTCAGCCCTCCCCCCCTTTCACATCAGAGTACTCAATCCCCCCCTTTCACATTAGTGTACTCAGTCCCCCCTTTCATATCAGAGTACTCAA
>BLSH010425067.1:1015654-1046581 GCA_018402905.1 Glandirana rugosa
AGACAAGATCCGAGTGGTCTAAAGTACGAAGAATTTCGATTTGATATCCGTCTATATTTTCTGTGGGTAATAACGTGTTACAATAAGTAATTTTGCATAGATACAAGTTTTACATTTCAGTATTTAAATAAAGGTGTAACGCTATGACTGCCTTGTACAGAGCAAAATATATAGTCCGATTTTACTGAATTCACTTACTGCATGCTTGTATTGGATCAGAGGCTCACAGTGTTGAAGGCAGAGACAGACAGGTAATTATTTTAGGAGGAGATCAGCCATGATAACTTACATACCTCTCGCTTGACTTCCCTCCACTGCCCTTGTATCAAGTGATCATAACATGGCTTGTTCTGGGGCCTGGAGCCTTACACAAAAGCAGCCAAGTTTATGGCTATAGTCAAAGAGGTGTTTTCTAGCCTATCCTAGTAGGCTAAAAATAATTGAAATGCAATGTGGAAATAAATTTATGACTTTACATTTTGAACATAGATACGTTTTAATGAATAACATTGTGCAATAATGGGTGTCTTTTATATCTGCCTATAGTTTAGCTTTAAGAAGCATGAAATCTGGTGAGCCTAGAACAGATGTGCTGGTGATCCTGGAACACATGTGCTGGTGATGCTGGAACACATGTGCTGGTGATGATGGAACACATGTGCTGGTGATGCTGGAACACCTGCTTTCTGCATCTCACACACAATACATTTGATTTAAAAACAGCAGTGCTGAAAAGTTTCAGCTGGCCACCAGTCAGATTTAAATCTGCTTTGGAAGTTTAAATAGGATTGGTGGTGTTAGCTGCAGAAAGAGACAGGCTTCAGGAAGTGTGTTCCTTCTGCCCTCCTTTGTACTATATGTAAAGGTATGTGTGTGTGTGTGTATATGTGTTTACTCTTTAGAACATATTTTAAAATACCTGAATGGATTTTCTTAATTTAGCACAACTGTATTGTTGACTGGATAGCATTAGAAGGCCACTGAATGCCTTAACTGCTCAGTGATGTGGATTAGCACAGATATTTATTATAACCTTGCTGCTCTTTCTTGTTCTAGGCTTGCAGTCAGAGCTGGTGTCATTCCTAAACCATGTTGGTGGTTCCTGCATTCCTCCTCCTCCTTACATTATCTGTACCTGCACTGGGGCAATATGAGCACTGGCAGTATTATCCTGAATATCACGAGCAACAAGCACCCCCTCCACAGCCAACAGAGCCACCCAAGCCTGCCCAAAAAGTCCACGTTCGTCTAGCAGGAGAGAAACGCAAGCACACTGAAGGAAGAGTGGAAGTTTACTATAAAGGGGAGTGGGGCACTGTGTGTGATGATGACTTCTCCATCCATGCAGCTCATGTCATCTGTAGAGAACTAGGCTTTATGGAGGCATTATCATGGGCACCCAGCTCCAAGTACGGCAAGGGAGACGGTGAGTACGTCTGAAATACAACATACTTACACCTGTATGCTTGCAGTGGCACACTGCAGGAGGGTCTTATTATTCTTTTGCCACCTTTACACCCCACATACTGTACCTAGTGACCTGCATATGCAAAAAAGATTATAATTTTAGAGCATATATTATACATTTTTGTTATTTGTGTGTTTTTCTTTTATTTTAAGATCTACAGTAGCAGCTAGGCATTTTTTTATACATTTCTTTTTATTGTTTTTGTAATAATTAGGTGCCAACAATTGGGCGCACATTGATCACGCAGGGTCTAAACAAACATACTAGGCATTTGAAAGAATCCTAATGTCTCATCTTAAAGTTTAACTCCATGCAGATATAAACGACACAAATTATTGTAGCTCCGTAATCAATATATAGAAGAGCCCTGCAGCCAGCCTAAAAGAAATTTCTGAAACAAAATTCTAACTTTTGAAGTCAGAATTGGGTGTTTAAAAGTCACAATTGTGAGAGTCAATGTCAGAATTCTGACTTTATTATCGCACAATTCTGACACTGTACAGTCAGAATTTTTCATTTAAAAGTCAGAATTCTGTCATTAATAGTCAAAACTCCAAGTTTCAAAGGTAAAATTCTGCGGTTAAAACTCAGAATTCTGACTTTCTCATCTTAGAATTTGATTCAAGTCAGGATACTGAGATTAAAAGTCAGAATTCTGAGTTCCAAAGACATCATTCGGATATTAAAAAATAGAATTTTAAGATTAAGAGCTTATTCACACTGGCCATCAGTATTATACAGCGGTCAGAGCTGTTTCCTTTTTTTTCTTTCACCGCTGTGCTGCATACAGGCAGCCCATAGAAAGTGAATGGGAGTGCATTGGCTGTATCTCACCTGCACAGCTGATTGACAGGCATCCAAGGATGGGTGGACAGATGAAATTCAGCCTCAGTGTCAGAGGTCCTCATCTGAGGTCTGACAGTTGCTGCTCTGTCAATTATCTTTACCACCTGCACTGCATCCAAGTTCATGAGAGCGCCAACGTCATGAGAGTCCAATAACAGAACTCTGTACTTGACAATGAGACTCTGTTACTTGACTGTGTTTTGCACTCTCAGGAGCTGGGAGACAGTGTGGGAGGACTAGATGATAAAGAGACAAACATAACAGTTTTCAGGAGACATCAGACCCAACAATGAAGTCAGATAAAATAAATAAAACAAAATGAGGGCCCAAAAAGAAATCTACATTAGTAAGTGTGCGCAGTTTTAATTATATAAAACTGGTCATTTATTTTTTACAGTCATGGTGGGTGCTCATCAAGGTTACAAAAACCATATTTCTCTATAAGATATCTATAACCAACTATGCTCTTTAAAGCTGCACATTTCTCTTTCTTGCAACCATATTAAGAGTAGTTATCAGCTTATTCATGTTTGGATTCCAATCCGAACTGACCTGAGTGATCCCACCTGGAATCTGTATATATATGAATGTACTTGGCCAGTCATAAGCAGCCAAGGCATTCCTGCCCTGCAGTTGCAGGTATACACATCCCTTGTATAAATGTGGCTGTGGGGCTAGGGATGCTTTGGCTGCTAATGACTGGCACAATATAGATGACATCTTCCTAATAGTATCACTCGGGTGGGTTTGGACTAGGATCTGGACAACCTGAGCTCATCCCAAATTAAGAATATTCACACAGGATTTTTACAGTATTCTCATCCCCATCTCATAATGGTACTTACTCACTGTCTCTATGAAATTCTGCACAGTGCATGAGGTCAAATTACAGGTAATAATTGATTGTTTTTTAAGTGTAGATTTAACCCACTATGACATCAGTGCATTCTGTTGACCTGAATACAGTAACCTAAACTGTAATTGGTTACATGTTATCATTGCTCCTTGTACTGCTTTGTTGAATATAGTCATAAAACATTTGCATGCGGACATGTTGAAGTCCCTGAGCAGTGACATGCTAACAGTTGGGGTCGTAAGTTGGCAACCCCTGCAGTTCACTATGAGTTGCTGTATAACTGTGGTAACATTTCATCTTTTTTGGCCCTCTCCTATTTCCTCAGGTCCAATCTGGCTGGACAATGTACACTGCACCGGCAGAGAGAACAGCATTGCCTCCTGTAGCTCTAATGGCTGGGGAGTATCGGACTGCAAGCACAGTGAGGACGTCGGCATTCAGTGCAGTGACCGCAGGATCCCCGGGTACAAATATGACAATGCTTTGGTGGAGCGGCTGGAGGTGAGGACTGTGGGAAAAACCACACCTAGGAATTGTGGGTGGAGATATGAGATATTTCATAATACTTCATTCAGTGTTAACTCATAGGGCATTCATAAGGCAGTGTACTTATATATAACTAGTAAAATGCAGGACATGGGTCATATATGCAAAATGACATAGACACCATAGAAGACGTTTTCTGGTTGGTTGCTGTAGATTGCTGTATTTTACAGGATCATTGAAGATAGTCCAGGAGATGGGTTGTCCTTTCTTTCAGCTTCAAATATTATAGTGATAACTTGGCACTCTGAGGACAAGTCTCCTGGGAGGTCCAGAGGGACTGAAAGGTTTGATCTGACTCTTTTGAGGATGAGGCTTGACTGAGCTGCCTGTAGTAAAGTCACCATTTCCATTAATCATCAGCTTTGTGTATCATGCAATGCACCAAATGTTTGTCATTGTCTAACTGTCCAGCCTGAACACATTATATATTCCATATCCAGCCTATGCAAATACTATGTGTGATCTATATACTGTATATACAATATCTTTTCCTTATATCATCCCACACATACACTGTAACACTTTATCAAAATGTCTTAATGTACATCCATATACTGTACCTTACTCATAAACAACTTGTACATCCATGGATCTCTCTTATATACCATCTTGTATATCCATGTACCTCTTTCATATACCATCCTGTCCATCCATGTTCCTCTCTTATATACCATCCTGCTCAGCCATATGATAAATACAAGTACACAGTTGAAGCGTTATATGAAAAGAAATGGTGGCCTTGAGTGAACATGGCCAGCATCATTGATAGGACACACATGTGCCGTATGACAGGTCTCCTCTGTGTACTTGCTGCTACTGCTGCTCCATATATTATGTGAGCTGTCAGAGGCTGCAGTGCGTAGGTCTGTGTTTACTCTTCTCCTGCAGTTCTCACCAGCACAAGGTAATCACACCTAGTGTACAGTACACACATATTATTACATAACGCACTGAGTACAGTGCTGTATTGTGCGGCATGTAAACTGTGTGCTGGGTTTTCCCTCGCCGTGACAGACACTGTGTTCCTTTCAGCTGTCTATCGTGTTAAGATTGAACCCATCACTCCCCTGACTTTCTTCCATTTTGTCACATTGATGTGCGATTTGCTTTAGGCGTGGCTATGCCAACGCAGTCTGTGCTGTGTTTACACTCTGTGCCCAGGCTGGACTTGACTGAACCCATCATCTGAGCCCAGAATGGTTGGTCTGGATGTCCTACAAAGCGTCTGGGTCACAAGTTCAAGAAGTGCGTCTTCTGCTTAAAATATGTTTGCTCAGAGCGTGGTCAAAGCTAAAAGAGGGCCGCCACTGTGTAAATATAGCTGACACTTTGTATGTTGTGTGTACACATCTGCACAGAGGGTGTATGTATGTGTGTGAGTATATTTAGAGCCTCAACCCCCCACGTGTATTTGTGAATACAACTACCTCAACCTATTTTAATATATCACGTAGTCAGTTTAGTGAATCAGACTTTTTAAAACCTAATGGAGATTTACTAAAACTGGAGAACTCAGAATCTGGTGCAGCTGTGCATGGTAGCCAATCTGCTTCTAATGTCAGCTTTTTGAATTATGCTTTGCCGATAAAACCTGGAAGAGGATTGGTTTCTATGCAGAGCTGCATCAGAGTTTGCAGTCCCCAGTTTAAGTAAATCAACTCTAATACGTTTATTACAGTTGTGGTAGAGTTACCTATGTCTGTGATTTGTAGATGCTCCTTCTAGATTTGCTTGTACTAAGTACTCTGTATTGGTTCCTCTAGTAGGTACTCCCTCTGTATCTGCCTTTATCAAGAAATTTTGTATGGGTCTGCCTGTAGTAGGTACACCCTTTGTGCCTGCCCGCACTGCCCTGTATGGACCTGCCTACAGTAAGTACTGCCTCTATCCTTGGCTATGCTAAGTACTCAGTATGAGCCTGCCTGTAGTAGGTATTCCCTCTGTGCTTACCTGTACACAGTACTCTGTATGGGCCTGCCTGTAGTAGGTATTCCCTCTCTGCCTACCTGTACACAGTACTCTGTATGGGCCTCCCTGTAGTAGGTATTCCCCCTGTGCCTACCTGTACAAAGTACTCTGTATGGGCCTGCCTGTAGTAGAAACTCCCTCTGTGCTTGTCTGTACTAAGCACTCTGTATGGACCTGCCTGTAGTAGGTACTTCCTCTGTGCCCATCTGTATTAAGTACTCTGTATGGATCTGCCTGCAATAGGTACTCCTTCTGTGCCTATCTGTACTAAGTACTCTGTATAGACCTGCCTGCAGTAGGTACTTCCTCTGTGCCTGCCTATACTAAGTACTCTGTATGGACCTGCCTGTAGTAGGTACTTCCTCTGTGCCTGCCTGTACTAAGTACTCTGTATAGACCTGCCTGTAGTAGGTACTTCCTCTGTTTCTGCCTGTACAAAGTACTCTGTATAGACCTGCCTGTAGTAGGTACTTCCTCTGTGGCTGCCTGTACAAAGTACTCTGTATAGACCTGCCTGTAGTAGGTACTTGCTCTGTGGCTGCCTGTACTAAGTACTCTGTATGGGCCTGCCTGTAGCAGGTACTTCCTCTGTGGCTGCCTGTACTAAGTACTCTGTATGGGCCTGCCTGTAGTAGGTACTTCCTCTGTGCCCATCTGTATTAAGTACTCTGTATAGATCTGCCTGCAATAGGTACTCCTTCTATGCCTGTCTGTACTAAGTACTCTGTATAGACCTGCCTGCAGTAGGTACTTCCTCTGTGCCTGCCTATACTAAGTACTCTGTATGGACCTGCCTGTAGTAGGTACTTCCTCTGTGCCTGCCTGTACTAAGTACTCTGTATAGACCTGCCTGTAGTAGGTACTTCCTCTGTTTCTGCCTGTACAAAGTACTCTGTATAGACCTGCCTGTAGTAGGTACTTCCTCTGTGGCTGCCTGTACAAAGTACTCTGTATAGACCTGCCTGTAGTAGGTACTTGCTCTGTGGCTGCCTGTACTAAGTACTCTGTATGGGCCTGCCTGTAGCAGGTACTTCCTCTGTGGCTGCCTGTACTAAGTACTCTGTATGGGCCTGCCTGTAGTAGGTACTTCCTCTGTGCCCATCTGTATTAAGTACTCTGTATAGATCTGCCTGCAATAGGTACTCCTTCTATGCCTGTCTGTACTAAGTACTCTGTATGGACCTGCCTGTAGTAGGTACTTCCTCTGTGCCTGTCTGTACTTAGTACTCTGTATGGACCTGTCTGTAGTAGGTACTCCCTCTGTGGCTGCCTGTACTAAGTACTCTGTATGGGCCTGCCTGTAGTAGGTACTTCCTCTGTGGCTGCCTGTACTAAGTACTCTGTATGGGCCTGCCTGTAGTAGGTACTCCCTCTGTGCCTGCCTGTAGTAAGTACTCTGTATAGACCTGCCTGTAGTAGGTACTTCCTCTGTGGCTGCCTGTACAAAGTACTCTGTATAGACCTGCCTGTAGTAGGTACTTCCTCTGTGGCTTCCTGTACTAAGTACTCTGTATGGGCCTGCCTGTAGTAGGTACTTCCTCTGTGGCTGCCTGTACTAAGTACTCTGTATGGGCCTGCCTGTAGTAGGTACACCCTCTGTGCCTGCCTGTACTAAGTACTCTGTATGGGCCTGCCTGTAGTAGGTACTTCCTCTGTGGCTTCCTGTACTAAGTACTCTGTATGGGTCTGCCTGCAATAGGTACTCCCTCTGTGCCTGTCTGTACTAAGTACTCTGTATAGGTCTGCTTGCAATAGGTACTTCATCTGTGCCTGTCTATACTAAGTACTCTGTATGGACCTGCCTGTAGTCGGTGCTTCCTCTGTGCCTTCGTGTACTGAGAACTTTGTATGGGTCTGTGTAAAAGGCGCCCCTTTTTGCCTGCCAAGCACCAATATACCAAGCACTTGGTATGAGCCTGCCTTTAAAAATGCTCTTTGTGCGCCCGCCTATTGTATTTTCTGCCTTTGTGCCTATTCCCTCTGCGCCTGCTAGTAGTAAGTGCTTTATGTGTCCTTGCCTGTAGTGAGGGCTCTATGTGTACCTTCCTGTAGTTATGGCTCTGATTGTGCCTGCCTGTAGTAAACACTCTGGGTGTGGCTGCCTGTAGTAAGTGCTCTGTGTGTGCCTGCCTCCAGTAAGCACTTTGTGTTTTGTCTTCTTGATGTGATGGTCTGATGGCCGAAATGCGTTGGCTTTTTTTACTGTTGTTCACCTGCATTACTAAAACAATGTTTTAGCCGACTTCCATGGCACCAGCCTTTCTCCTTGTGTGTTTCCACAAAAACCAAAACTCATTTCTCGAAGAGAAAGGCCCCACATGGATGTAGATCTAAGCCCTTGGCTTGTTGTAGTAGGATAGGTGCCACCTTGCTGCCCTCAGAGGACTGGGGACATCCCAAACACTGAATTTAAAGCACATACGAAGGGCGCACTGGCCTTCCATATTATCCTCAATCCACAATTTATTAAAAACAAACGAATCATACTCAGAATCAAACTCTTGGTTAAACATATCAACATAAAAGAAGCTTCACATCCATAGTATTGCATGCCAAACAAGCTCTGGAACGCAAGCCCCCTATGGCTGATTCGGGATATGGTAGCAGCTTGCGTTCCACACAACCCGTGACTGGTTGGTTCGGTCGCAGATCCGCTATGGTGGCAGTGTTACAAAGATGAATCGCCCCCACACTGGGATATGCGATCATGGATGGCTGCGTGGTTTTTCTTCCTGTGTGTGCCTGACTGTAGTAAGCACTCTGTATGTACCTGGCTGTAACAAGAGCTCTGTGTTTCCTGCCTATAGTAAGTGCTCTGTGTGTGCCTACCTGTAGTAAGGGCTCTGTTTTTGCCTGCCATTAGTAGTGTTCCCTCTGTACCTGCCAGTAGTAAATGTTTTCTATTAGTCTACCTTTGAGTTGTGTGTTTGTAGTTGGTTAGCCATATGTAGTAGGTGCTCACTGTGAATTATTTATATGTATTGCTTGTAGTATGTCTGTATGTATTTGTTGGTTCCTATGAGAAGGTGCTGTCTGTTTAGCTATCAGAAGTATGTGAGCACTGAAGCAACGGAATTAATGAGTCATCTCTACTAATGCTTCTAAATGCTTTTTCTCTATTTTATATGTGGCATTTGTACTATGAAGCTGGTCATAGGAAAAGGAATTGATAATTACTCTAAAAAATATATTTATTTCCTTTACACAGATGTGCCATGAAGCTGTGTGGCCGTTTAGGGGTGCGTTGTGGTCTGGTGAAGTGGGGTAAGAATTTAAATGTGTGTATGCTAGTTGGAACAGCCCTTTCCTATTGTGTGTCTTGTGTTCACTATATGACTATATGCTTTAATAGAGGAGTTCCTCCCAGCATGTAGGGGTGGAAAGGAGCTGCTTGTGTAACTGGGATAAGGTGGAGCTAATGGTATGCTCTGGGGATGGAGAGCTTTCAATGTGCATGAATGGAGGAGGAGGAATACCCTGCACGATTGGGTAAATGGGAAACTTATAATATGCCTGAAAGAAAGTGGAGCTCCCTGTGTGTCTGGAATGATGAGGAATCTAATGGGTGGGGGCTGAGCTCACTGTGTGGCTGGATGGAGGTGGAGCTCAATGAGTGGCTTGGTGGAAGTGAAACTCAGTGGCTGGATGGAGGTGGAACTCAGTGTGTGGCTGGTTGGAGGTGGAACTCAATGAGTGGCAGGGTGGGGGTGGAACTCAATGTGTGGCTCATTGCATGACTGGGTGGAAGTGGAGCTCAGTGTGTGATTGGATAGAGAAGAAGTTCACTGTGTGATTGGATGGAGGAGAAGCTCATTGTGTGTCTGTGTGGAAGTGGAGCTGAATGAACGGCTGAGTAGAGGTGGAATTCAATGTGTAGGTGGGTGAAGGTAGAGCTGATGTGTGGTTGTTTGGAGGTGGAACTGAATGTGTGGCTGGGTGGAGAAAGAGCTGATGTGTTGCTGGGTGGAGCTCAATGAGTGGCTTGGAGGAGGTGGAACTCAATGGGTGACTGGATGGAGGTTGAATTCAATGTGTTGTTGGGTGGAGTTTAACTCAAAGTGTAGCTTGTAATGGTGGAGCCCAATGTGTGGCTGGATGAAGGTGGAGCTCAATGTGTGGCTTGGTGGAAGCATAGTTCAATGTGTGACTGGGTGGAGGTGAAGCTCAGTGTGTCATTGGATGGAAAAGAGGATCAGTGTGTGATTAGATGGAGGAGAAGCTCACTGTGGCTAGGTGGAGGTGGAGCTCAATGTGTGGCTCACTCTGGGGCTGGATATAGGTGGCACTCTATCCAGTATTTGGATACTGAAAATCAAGCTTTTGGTACAATATTTTTCTGTGGTACATATAGTAAAGAAATATGCTATTTTGAACAGAAGAAGCTTTAAAAACAGAAATGAATTACCGTATATGCTTGTGTTTTATGTCTTACTGTATAATAAGATCCTCCTTGTGAAGAGATGGCACTTGGCATACACATGATGTAAATGGTCACACTGGGTTTAAGCAGACATCTACCTGGCACCTGCTCCATCTGTCAACGACATGTGGAGTGGAGTACTGGCTTTGCTCTTTTGAGTGTGTGAAACACAGACAAGCTCAGATAGACCACTGTCACTAAATATGATATGGACGGATGAGCTGCCACTCAAAGTGAATTACTGCACTTGGTGCCATTCAATGTTCATGTGCAAAGTTCAGTAATCCATGACAAACAATCTAAATGCAGTTTGGGGGAGGCAGATCAATAGCAGATTAGCTCTAATTGGCTTTTGTGGTATTGGGTTATTGCACCTTGCACATTTCGTATGACCTTCCTTCGTTAATATGCTTGAATGGTTCTGTGGTTGATTTAAACAGAAAACATCTATATGAAGGAGGAATGTTTTCTGTAAATGAAGAAGTCTGTCTTGAATATGGCAGTCAAGTTGGAGCTTCCAGAGGACTGAGGACTTCCTTCCCACCCCTGTGTCACACTGCTTGGTGCCTGATTGTCCAGTCATCCCCCATGTCTTTTTGCATCCAGAAGCTTAATGGTGCAGTGGGAGATTGAGGGGAAGCTGAATGTGTGGAGTTGGGGTGGGCAGCATTAAAGTAAAACTGTACGTATAGTCAACACATTATATGTCTTTCTGAAGAATTGTTCATCAGAGCTTTCGTTGATGCAATCTTTGACTTGACTAATTTAATTTAAAAGAGTGTAGATAAAAAAATGTTTGTATATGCATGTGATCTTATAAGACACTTCCTTGTACTACTGTAGTTAGGGGGATGAAAAAAAAAGCAATCTTTCATTATGGCAGTCATTGCATGCTCCTAGGCTATGATACCACCCAACATCTAATGATGAATGCTTTGGATGGCAGCATTAATTGTTTTGCATTGCATAAGATGCTAATCTATAAAGGGGCCTTAAAAGATAACACAAAAGAATGTTCAACCTTTATTTGTGTTTTATTTTATACATTCCTATACTCAGGGCAGCCATCAGAAATTTTGGGGCCCCTTACACAGCTTGAGGCCTGGGCCCCCCTAGGACCTGACCACCAACATTCCCCAGGGCCCACCCACTGGCTGTCCCACCGAATATGCCCACCGGTCATCCCAATGAGTCCTTCGGTGCACCTACTTTTATTTTAAAACTCTTACAACTTCTATTCTCCTCCACGTCCATTTTTTTTAGGTTTTTTTTTCAAGCCACATGGTTAGAACCTGAGGCTCTAATTGGCTTGAAAAAGGTTGGCCTCGAGGCGCAGGGTACTGCTCCTCGAACCCACCCACTTGTGACAATAGCGAATAAATATTCGCATTTGTCTTCTGGCTTCTCCTCCTGGCCTATCAGGACAGATCGGGTTGGTATGGAGGAGAATCTGAGGAAGCCGTGAAGGGGTGAGTGTGGGGGGGGGTCATCACCTTGGAGGGGTGAGTGCGGGCAGACCTGGGGGGGTTTTACTATGTTTGTGTTTTTTTTTTTCTTTTACTTTTTCCATTTTTTTTTTCTTGGGGGGGTCACCCTGGAGGGGTGAGTGGGATCTTACTATGTTTGGCTCACAGTCTACGCTCTAATTCTTCTCAAAGGTGTTCTATCGGGTTGAGGTCAGGACTCATGGATGAGCAAGATTTGGGTGGAGGAACTTGACTGGTCACAGAGTCCTGACCTCAACCCGAGACTACGAGCCAGGCCTTCTCGTCCAACATCAGTGCCTTACCTCACAATTGCGCTTCTGGAAGAATGGTCAAACATTCCCATAGACACTCCTAAACCTTGTGGACAGCCTTCCCAGAAGAGTTGAAGCTGTTATAGCTGCAAAGGGTGGGCCAACTGAATATTGAACCCTACGGACTAAGACTGGGATGCCATTAAAGTTCATGTGCGTGCAAAGGCAGGTGTCCCAATACTTTTGGTAATATAGTGTATAATGTAGATGTATATTTGCTTTATGATGAGCGTGATGATGATAAAAAATCTACCGCTTAGTGAACTGTTGATAACCAAGCAGGGCCATATGTTTGGCAGAATGGAGGAATGAGCCAGTGAAACCGTCCATGTGTTATTGCAACCTGTACTTAGAGGATATTTTTATAGACAGGCAATTTTTAGTCCCAGATAAAAATTCTGCTGAACTTTTCAGAGTTTCTGCTGACCATCAGTCTGGTCCACGCACCTGTTTATACACCCCGCTCTAACATAAGGAGCCATTATATTACGCCACTTTGTACACAACCTATATTGACTTGGAACGTGGGTTGAAGATTTCTTTAATAGTCACTCCCACAAGTGATCAGGGCTCAGAATTTGAGGAGACAGGACAGCAGCTGGTAAATAAATGATTTCTCTATAATTAGAGCTGCCCAGACCTGCCATCAGAGACTGGATAGTACATTGCACCCACATGACAACGTTTCAGAAATATGTTTTATGGTTTGGCTCCTCTTTAATTATCCAGTACCGCAGCTATGTCCTTCACCTATAACATGTTGCTGCATCCACAGGTGCTGAACATTCTGGTGGAAGACGTGCGCATCCGCCCCATCCTTGCCACATACCGCAAGCGAGTGCCTGTTACTGAGGGCTACGTGGAAGTAAAAGTTAATGACCACTGGAAGCAGGTGTGCGACACCCACTGGACCCAGAAGAACAGCAGAGTAATATGTGGCATGTTCGGGTTCCCTGGGGAGAGGAAATACAACCAAAAGGTCTACAAGTAAGTGAGCATATAAAGGAAAAATGTAGGTTCAGAGATCATTAATACAGTACAGGATGCAGCAACCCATAGCAACCAATCCAGTTTCACCTTTTATCAGTTTAGAGCAGACAGATCCAATTTGACTGCTGATTTGTTGCTGTTGGTTATTTCACACTTGCTTTATGCTTCATATACTGCTCTATAGGTAAACTCTAAGCAGATATAAAATACAAAAATGACTGTGGCTTGGTAATTATTATTACATCATTATTACCTTATCTTATGTACTCCTTGGTAAGTGGGTATATATTACTAGTACCCCTTATTGCATACTGAAACAAAGAACCGTAGCTCCAGGTGAGTGAACAAGACAAACAGTCCCAAGTATGTAGATGCTTGATGCGGTAGGGTGCACACCCTGTCACTGCAACTGTATAGCAAATTAAGGAAAATCTGAAACGGCAGCACTCCCTCCAAAGTAGAAGCAAAAAATCCCTTATTATTAATGAGCAAAAAATGAGGGGTACAGGCGGGGGGATGACAGAGGTTGACGCGTTTAACGCTACTCAAAGTGCTTTGTCAATACCATCTGGTTTGTCAACCCCCCACCTGTACCCCCCATTTTTTGCTCATTTTCAGTAAAGGATTTTTTGCTTATACTTTGGAGGGAGTGCTGCCGTTCTGGATTTTCCTTCATTTTCCCCTTATGGCATACTCATGTTTCCCAAACAATTGTTTACATTAAAAAAAAAAATAACTAAACACTCACCCACATTTATTTTATTAATTATTATTTGCTCCAGTGCTGTGCTAAAATAATTAATTTATTTTTACCAGAAGCACCCACCTAACCAGTTTAAAGTACAGGCGGGGGGATGACAGAGGTTGACGCGTTTCACGCTACTCAAAGTGCTTTGTCAATACCATCTGGTTTGTCAACCCCCGCCTGTACCCCTCATTTTTTGCTCATTTTCAGTAAAGGATTTTTTGCTTCTACTTTGGAGGGAGTGCTGCTGTTCTGGATTCTACTTCATTTACCCCTTATTGCATACTCATGTTTCTCAAACACTTGTTTACATAAAAAAAAAAAATTTAAAACTCACCCACGTTTATTTTATTAATTATCATTTGCTCCAGTGCTGTGCTAATATAATTAATTTATTTTTACCAGAAGCACCCACCTAACCAGTTTAAATCACTCTCTGAGGGTACATGTACTAATCCACATTTGTTCTGTACCACTTATGCCTAAGACTAAAGTACAGATGGGCAGTGGTTGATAGAATATGTGGTTATGCTGCACAGGACTGGTATTTCACCATTTTTCTCGTCATATGAAAAGATTTATAAGTGTATTGTATATGTGCTTGCATTTTGAATGTGTTGTTTATAAAGTATAACCAAAGGCAACATTTTTTTTAGTTTTGGACAGTGGAGAGAAATTAGAACATCTGTTCAATTTACTGTTATCATTTAAAAGTGAAAGTAAAAGAAAATCCCAAATTTTGGGTTTTCCCTAGGAAAGTAATACAAGGAACATCTTCCAATGGGGACACTAGTCCTGGTGTCATGGGAGGCCCTAAGGAATTCCCTTCATTTTCAAGGATTTCCTCTCATTTCCTATTTTGGCTATGGGACAGGAAGTGAAGATAAATTTCCCCAATGGGATACAAATGGCAAAAAAAACCTGACAGGGGTTATAACCCTTCCTTATGCTACACAAAATAATAATAATAATAAACAAAAAGTTTGGCACATAGTTCTACTTTAAAGCTGAGTTCCACGCACATTTGGAACTTCCGCTGATCATATCCCCCTCCCACTCAGGTGTCACACTTGGCACCTTTTGGGGGGGAGGGGGAAGAGGATACCTATCTTTGACAGGTACTCTGTTCCTACTTCCGGGAGCCCGGCCACGGCGCATTACGTCAGCAGCCCAGCTCCCTCTTCCTCCCTCCTCCGCCGCCGGACCACTGAACAGAGCACAGCGCGCTTTGCGCATGTGCAGTAGGTGCCCGGCCCCGAAGCCAAATGGCTTCACTGCCGGGTTCCCTTACCCGCAATAGCCGCGGCTGCACCTGACAAGCCGATCCGAAGATCAGCAGTGGTGCTGACATCGCTGGACTCCAGGACAGGTAAGTGTCCTAAAGTTAAAAGTCAGCAGCCACTGTATGTGTAGCTGCTGATTTTTAATTATCAAATCGGTGACAGACCTCCGCTTTAAGCCCATATGGAGTCACTGAAATAGATTTAGAGTCAGACAGCCATTATACCAACAAGCTCCACTTTCATTCTTACTTCCTCTACTTTCCTATTACTGCAGTTGTGCAGATTGTCTAAATATGGCAGTGCAGTCCAATAAAAATCAGACCCAGTGAACTTTCTTATCAGCTCTCAGTAATTCACAAAGAAGTGGTCAGGCACGCCCCCTTCTCTGCAATATAAGTCTGAGTGAGAAGGGGTGTGGCTATTATTCAGCTATGCCAGCATAGACCACTGCAGTGTGAGAATTAAAAGCAGCATTTTCAGAGCTAAAAAAATATATTTTATAGCCTTTCCAATTAAAAATCAGTCACAAATCATAACATGATGGTACAGAAAAAAAAGTAGTGAGACTTCAACTGAGCTTTAAATAGTCACTAAATCAGGCTGCTTTTCCTTTTCCAGAATATTTGCAACCCGCAAGAAGCACACCTACTGGGAATTCTCTGCTAACTGCACTGGAAATGAGGCCCATATATCCTCCTGTAGTGTTGGCAATATTCCTTCAAACCTGACCTGTTATGGTGGGGCTCCTGCAGTAGTCAGCTGCACCCCAGGAAGAGCCTTTGCCCCAAGTCCAAACACAGGCTTCAGAAAGGCATTCCGACAAGAGGTGTGGGCGATTTTACTTGTGTTTATGTGTGTTGGGGAAAATCATTAATAATATTATATAGGGAATCATTTATTCCAAAGCTGCTTCATTTTTTTTTTTCATTATGAAGAAGAGAAATAGTTAAATTGCTTTAGAACAAGTATACACAGATTGATTTTTTTTCTTTGTGATAGACCCGTGATAGAAGGGAAGCAAGCAAATAGAAGTATGGGTCTTGCTCTTATAGACTTGTTTTTGTTGTTGCAGGTCACTTGCTCATAGCAAACATGTAGATGGTGCTGGGATGTCAGCCCTGCATATTTGTCCCTCTTTAAAGTGAACCCGTGCTTTGCCCCATGCAGGTCAAAGCAATAAGTTCAATGTATCCATCCCTCTTCTTTCTACATATCCACATTTCCATTACTTCCCCGCTGCTCCATTTAGCGTTGGGATTGGTAGAAGCTGCCCTGTGTAAGCTACTAGTCCCTAAGTCTTATTTAGTGGCAGAGCACTATTATATAAAGTGAGTCATATGATCTTCCATACCTGAAAACATTGGGTATTTTCTTTGATTCCCAGCAGCTGAACAAAACATCAAGGGAGTTAAGGAAAGGACCAAAAGCAAACCTATTGCTTTGTCCTACAGGACCTGCATGTAGATTTGCTTTAAATTGAATATATCATGAGAAAACCATGGGAGCCAGTTATATGGTTGTCATGATGACACTCTTGCTCCAGTTCTTTTAGCTAACAAACTGGAAATAATGACTTCTAATGTTCCTGATCTCCATACTTTTTCTAGATAAGTTATACTTCTGTGCAGGCAGGTTATCTTTATGAAAAAAAATGGTTAGACCTGTCCAAACAACTTTCCCAACCAGGCTTCTCTGTTCTTAAAGCTAAAACAGGTTATAGTTATCATGTCTTTATGCTTTATTGATTGCACTTTGCAGCAACCATTGGTGCGCCTGAGGGGTGGAGCCAACATCGGAGAAGGACGAGTTGAGGTCCTGAAGAATAATGAGTGGGGAACTATTTGTGATGATCGTTGGAACTTGGTTTCTGCCAGTGTGGTCTGCAGGGAGCTTGGGTTTGGCAGTGCCAAAGAGGCTTTATCAGGATCACAGATGGGGCAAGGTAATATTATGTGATTGTTTTTTCTGGGATACTTGACCAAATTAAACACATGCTTTAAGTTTATGGTCCCTTTTAGATCTTGATACAAGCCTTTGACTTAATTTTAGAATGAAATGTCCATTGTGAAATGAAATATCCAAATGTCCAAGTCACATTGATCCTTTGAGATAAGTCTGAGGACTGTCTGTTCAGAGTATAGATATAGTCATAGGTCAGATCTCCCAGATGGACTTGAAGAGTTATACCAGGGAACCACATTCCACATCTGACTAAGCTGCTTCCTGATCATTGTGGTCTGACTAAAGATAATATAGCTCAGGGTCTTCATAGCTCTCTGGACAATCATAGCAGAAAACTTTTAAAATTCCAAAGAAGTGAGTAGAAGTTTCAGAGAATATTAGAGCATTAAATTGAATATAAAAACAGAGGTGCTAAACAAACAAATGACAAATTAGACAAATTGAATTAATTATCTAAAGAGCACCATGTATTGATATTCATGCCTATAGTGGATATTGTTGTAACTTGATAAAGCGTTCCTGAAAGTTGGCAAACTATACAGTATCTCACAAAAGTGAGTACACCCCTCACATTTTTGTAAATATTTTATTCTATCTTTTCATGTGACAACACTGAAGAAATGACACTTTGCTACAATGTAAAGAAGTGAGTGTACAGCTTATATAACAGTGTAAATTTGCTGTCCCCTCAAAATAACTCAACACACAGCCATTAATGTCTAAACTGCTGGCAACAAAAGTGAGTACACCCCTAAGTGAAAATGTTCACATTGGGCCCAAAGTGTCAATATTTTGTGTGGCCACCATTATTTTCCAGCACTGCCTTAACCCTCATGGGCATGGAGTTCACCAGAGCTTCACAGGTTGCCACTGGAGTCCTCTTCCACTCCTCCATGACGACATCATGGAGATGGTGGATGTTAGAGACCTTGCGCTTCTCCACCTTCTGTTGGAGGTTGCCCCACAGATGCTCAATAGGGTTTAGGTCTGAAGACATGCTTGGCCAGTCCATCACCTTTACCCTTAGCTTCTTTAGCAAGGCAGTGGTTGCCTTGGAGGTGTGTTATCATTGTGGAATACTGCCCTGCGGCCCAGTCTCTGAAGTGATTGGATCATGCTCTGTTTCAGTATGTCACAGTACATGTTGGCATTCATGGTTCCCTCAATGAACTGTAGCTGCCCAGTGCCGGCAGCACTCATGCAGCCCCAGACCATGACACTCCCACCACCATGCTTGGCTGTAGGCAAAACACACTTGGTTGCTGCCACAAACGCTTGACATCATCTGAACCAAATACGTTTATCTTGGTCTCATCAGACCACAGGACATGGTTCCAGCAATCCATGTCCTTATTCTGCTTGTCTTCAGTAAACTGTTTGCGGTCTTTCTTGTGCATAATCTTTGGAAGAGGCCTCCTTCTGGGATGCCAGTCATGTGGACCAATTTGATGCAATGTATGGTCTAAGCACTGATAGGCTGACCCCCCCGCCCTTCAACCTCTGCAGCAATGCTGGCAGCACTCATACATCTATTTCCCAAGACAACCTCTGGATATGACGCTGAGCATATGCACTTAACTTCTTTGGTCAACCATGGCGAGGTCTGTTCTGAGTGGAACCTGTTTTGTTAAACCGCTGTATGGTCTTGGCCACCGTGCTGCAGCTCAGGTTCAGGGTCTTGGCAATCTTCTTATAGCCTAGGCCAGGGATATGCAATTAGCGGACCTCCAGATGTTGCAGAACTACAAGTCCCATGAGGCATAGTAAGATTCTGACAGCCACAAGCATGACACCCAGAGGCAGAGGCATGATGGGACTTGTAGTTTTGCAACAGCTGGAGGTCCGCTAATTGCATATCCCTGGCCTAGGCCATCTTTATGTAGAGCAATAATTCTTTTTTTCAGATCCTCAGAGAGTTCTTTGCCATGGGGTTCCATGTTGAACTTCCAGTGACCAGTATGAAAGAGTGAGAGCAATAACACCAAATTTAACACACCTGCTCCCCATTCACATATGAAACCTTGTAACACTAACGAGTCACGTGGAATGGCTGTGTGTTGAGTTATTTTGAGGGGACAGCAAAATTACACTGTTATACAAGCTGTACACTCACTACTTTACATTGTAGCAAAGTGTAATTTCTTCAGTGTTGTCGCATGAAAAGGTATAATAAAATATTTACAAAAATGTGAGGGGGGTACTCACTTTTGTTAGATACTGTAGATCCTTGTAGCGCTTGCTTGCATTATAACATGGAGTGCTGGCGCTTTTGCCTCTGCTGCTTATGGTGTGAAGACCACTCTGTAAAAAGTAATACATATACACAGTGGAGATTCCTTAATTGTCTGGTCAACTTGCATGCATTTACTTTTCAAGTCTTTATGGCCCCATTCACACCTGAGTGTATTGGGAACACACGTATTACCGCTCGCCTTTTTTTGCTCGTTCTTCGTGCATTAAGGCATGCCATGCCTAGGGCAGCCCATTCACTTGAATAGGCCTCCCTAGCCATGACAGATGCCACAAAGTAGCTCTAGAAGCGTTTTTTACAGTATGCATTTTGGCGCGTTTGTAGCAAATGTTAGCACTCGACAAACGTGCAAAAAAAACGCATCTGATACCCATGCTTGGTGTGGCATTAACAATTAATGGCACTGCCAGCGCAACTTGCGATAGCAGCAGGTTTGCAGAGTATTTCCAAAATTGTGTGGCAAAACACACATTTCTTTGTATTTTCTGTGTGTTTTGTTGTGTGTTTAGAAAATGTGCAGGTGTGAATACAGCCTACAGCTTGTGCAAATACCGCAGTAGAGGGTCACAGTGTACATAGCTAGTCATGTCTCTGAATTGTATAGCAAAATCAAATGTCTCTGTGTCTCTGCAGGGATGGGCCACATTCACATGAGTGAGATCGAGTGCACCGGTTTTGAGAAGTCACTTATAGATTGCAAATTTAACATGCATACCCCCAGCTGTACCCATGAGGAGGATGCAGCAGTGAAGTGCAATATACCAGCGATGGGTTTCCAGAACCAGGTGAGAGCTCAATCTGGCAAGATTAACATTCACATGTCACGTATACAGACACATATTTCTAATAGTTTTCAAGCTGCCAAATGTATGTACCATAGACGTGCAAACAGGATGTGCCCGTGCAGCTTTCCCCTACTGCCTCAACCTTGCCCCCCCCCCCCCCCCCACAGAGCTGCTGGCTTCCCTCCCCTCCTGCCTGCTGCAGGCACAAAGGGGGATGTTTCAGGATTTCAGGATGGAGAGCAGGGGAAGGGGGCCAGTAAATATGTAATTTACAGGCCCCTTCTTTTTCTGGATGAACACAGTGAGTAATCAGTGCCAATCACTCACTGTGTTCATTCATAACTAAAGCATAGTAAAACGTTTACTATGCTTCTGTTTGTGAATGAACAGGAAGCTGTTCAGCACAGAGCAGTTCCCAGCCGAGGCTACATGTGTGTTTGAGCTTTGGGGTGCACACCCTAATGCACTAGGCTGTGCACACCTATGGTATGTACACTGTATGGAATTATACTGGATATGACTGTAATTAGAGATTACAACAGTGTGCAGATCAGCCTCAGAACAAGGGCAGTTCCAGAGGTGCCTGAGGTCACAAAACTATGCAATGGTCCAGTTGGACATGGCTGAGTTCTGGAGTGTCTTTTTGTAGGTGGCTACCTCAGATAAACTGCATTCATTAAGAAGTAGAAAGGTAGTTATACATCAGGGGTGTCCAAACTTTTGTCCCTACTGGGCCACATTGGAAGAAGAGGAATTGTCTTGAGCCACACATAAAATACAGTAACAATAAGATAGCTGATGAGCAGAAAAAGTCGGGCAGATCACAGGTTAACGATCATTGATATGGATAATGTACCTATCTGAGTAATATTATTTTTTGTAATATTTTTTATTATAAAGGTAAAGAGGGCAACATAAAACTAGAGCGATATTTGACACTGTTTTTGATCATCTAACGCATTAATATCTGGTTTGATGGATGTAGTAGCAATTCTCAATGAATTCTCAATATTTTGGTTCTAATTTTGCCCTTTGTGTTCTTCATCCTTGGAAATAGTTGCTCACAAATACAGGTGCTGCCGAAAATTGATGACATGAATAAGGCGTGATTGTGAGGAGTGGGATAAAAGTCCAGTAAAGAGAGTGTCAATGTTTTCTATGGTCGCATTTTTAAATGCATTTTTACAAAACATTCCTCAAAAAAAATCACAATTTTAAGTAAGTTTATGATTTTGTGTTGGGCTGCATTCATAGCTGTCTTGGGCTGCAGGCTGGACACCCCTGTTATACATCATAAACAATCATTAATAACTAGATGGATGACTAGAGTCACAGAGGAAGTGAGAACTCATAGGGGTCATGTATACTGCCCTTAGACAACTTCTCCCAGTGGCTCTGGGAGAAGAGGCATTGCCCAATTGGCCAGGTGCACTTTGAGGTGCTGTGTTCATATTTATCGTGGCCCATAATTTAAAGATCTGCCATTTGCTGCCTTATAGTGTATATAAAGCTAAAACAAGCATACCCATGACATGATTTCCACTCCCTTCCAGTTCCTGTGACAACTCCAACATTTTAAATTTCCTATCAGCTTCTGTACTGGAGACAATCGTCACTAGGACCAGTAGTGAAGTTTAAAAGAAAAGTATAACCAAAGCTTTTTTGGCCATGCTTTTCTTATGAGTCACTCATTTTACCCTCCTGTGACCCAGAGTCAGCTGATAGCAGACTATTGACCACCCTTCAGCTGATAATAATAGGGTTGCTACTATCATGGACTTTATAGGCATATACACAAGTATATAAAAAAAATTACAAACCGACTTTATTGAGACATCATTAAAGAACTGAGAAGTGAAAAGGTCTAAAAAGCACCATCAGTACAGCAAGGTGTCTATCAACTACAGTTACTAAGCCTATTGGCTTTAAATAGCATATCCTTCAGTTAATAGCTCAGCTCAACATGTTTCGTGGAGAGCTGCTTCTTCAGGAGCTTCCTTGGGTCACTTAAAAGCATGAAAAATCTGATGCATATTAAGATAACATTCTGAGCACACACGGTTATATTGAGGTTGGCTTTCCCTTACCAGCTTCAGCTGCCTATATCACACTTTTGACATACAAGGGCCCCTACAGTGTACGTGGTTCCAACCAGGAAGTCATTGTAGCAGCCAAGTGAAGGATTTTAAATGGCCCTGTATGGTTAGTTACGGCATGGAGTGATTATTACCCATCATTTCACTATGATTTGGACATGTCTTGTACTTCTCACTTGGGCTATTTAACCACTTCAGATCCGCGCTATTGCCGAAGTACGGCTCCAGCGCGGATCTGAAATGCCCGGACGACGTCCATGGACGTCGTCCACTGTGCCCGCTCCTGGCGCGCCCCCTGGAGGCAGTGGCGTCGCGCGCGTGCGCGCCGCACGCTGCGCGAGCGTGCCCGTGGGTCGGGCGGACTCGATGTCCGTCCGAGACCCGCCGATCTCTTTTGGGAGCCTCAGAACGGGGAACCGCCGTTGTAAACACGGCGGTTCTCCGTTCTGTGACAGGGGACATACCAGATCTACTGATCCCTGTCACTGGGATCAGTTAGATCTGTTATGTCCCGACCATCCCCGCCCCCCCACAGTTAGAACACACCCAGGGAACATTTGTTAACCCCTTCACTGCCCCCTGCTGGTTAACCCCTTCACTGCCAATGACATTTACACAGTAATCAGTGGATATTTAAATTTCTGATTGCTGTATAAATGTCATTGGTCCCAAAAATGTGTAAAAAATGTCTGACATTTCTGCAGCAATATTGCAGTCCCGCTAAAAATCGCAGATCGCCGCCATTACTAGTAAAAAAAAAAATAAATAATAAAAACGCCATAAATCAATTCCCAGTTTATAGATGCGATAACTTTTGTGCAAACCAATCAATATACGCCGATTGCGATATTTTTTTTTTACCAAAAATATGTAGAAGAATATATATCGGCCAAAACTGATGAATATTTTTTTTAATGGATTTGTACTTTAGCAAAAAGTAAAAAATATTGTTCTTTTTTGCAAAATTGTCGCTCATTTTTTGTTTATAGCGGCGATCAGAAATGACGCAGAGGCGATCAAATACCACCAAAAGAAAGCTCTATTTGTGGGAAAAAAAGGACGCAAATTTTATTTGGGTACAACGTCGCACGACCGCGCAATTGTCATTCAAAATGCGACAGCGCTGAAAGCCAAAAATTGGTCTGGGCAGGAGGGGGGTTTAAGTGCCCAGTAAGGAAGGGGTTAATAGATTTCTAGGTCCTACTAGGACTACTATGATACGATAATTAAGTTGATGACATACCTTTATTGGTGAATAATAGCCCGTATATACCGTGCCAATGTTATCCTAGCCACAGATGCATCTGATTTTTCATGCTTTCAAGTGACTCTGCACCCAAAGAATCTCCTGAAGAAGCGGCTCTCCACAAAACATGTCAAGCTGAGCTATTAATTTAGGATATGCTATCTAAGCTGGAAGGCTTCAAAACTGGAATTAACAGATACCTTGCTTTACCGAGGGTACTTTTTAGACTTTTTCACCGAGTTCAGTGCTTTAATGATGTATCCATGAAGTTTGTTTGTAATTTTTTATACACTTGTTTGGGCCTATAAAGTTCATGATTCCTGGTAACCCTATTATTGCTTCATAATATGGACATGGCATATTTTACCATTATTGGGTTCCTGCAGCCACCCGACAGTTATTCACTAGACAACCCTTTAACATTCACTGTCAGCTGATGTCAAAGAGCCACTCCAGGCTCTGGAAGGATCATGACCCCCATATTGTTGGAATCAACCCAGCTGCCTGATTGACAGCTAGCTCCAGCTGTGACGCACGGCTGAGAACTGAAGCCAGCTGCACCTGCCCCCTCTGCTGCCCAGTGCTCCAGTAAGCTCTGGAGGGGCAGAGTCACTGACAGTCACTGCTGTCCACTCTAAGCCGACCGAGAACTGAGCATTTAGTGGTGATCGCTCAGTTCTCAGTCTTAGAGTCAACGTAGGACAACATAGGACAGCAGCAGCATTGAGGTAAGCATGAAGGTTTGCTTTTGTCATAACCCCAAACCTCTTCTGTAATCTCTTTAGTGGGGACATAAACAGCAAATAAAATCTGTTAGCAGTCTAATGCATCTGGCACCTTACTCTACTTGCTCTGTTGATCTGTTGAAGGGTGCACAGATAACAATGACATTGTATTATAGCTCATCAAAGAAATCACAAGCATTTAAAAAATCAACGTAAAAAATATACTGAGGTTCCATTATAAAGTACAAAAGAATACAGTGCAAAATAAAGCATATCTACAAATGGTATAGGGCCATATCGGACTCCTTCTTAAGGTGACTGTCACCTTGCTAAAGGGGTCTGGCCTTTCAGTATATATGCTTTTTGGTACTTTAATCCTCAGTACTTTACAATGGATCCTCAATATTTTTTTGGGTTCATTTTTGGTATGCTGGCTATTCATTTGATGAGCAAATAAAACCTGACAGAGGTCTCAAGCCTTCTCTACTCTATCCAAAGCTAAAAAAAAATGTGATGCTTTACAAATATACAGTAGCTTCATACTATATTGATAACTTAGAGGGTAAACTGAGCATGCAACTGCTGCTTGAAGTACTTCCTTACCTGTGACGGTCTGTTTTTATACAGGTTCGTCTGAATGGCGGACGTAACCCCACAGAGGGAAGAGTTGAAGTTCTGATGGAGTATAATGGCACCCTGCGCTGGGGCACCGTGTGCAGTGAGGGCTGGGGCACATTGGAAGCCATGATTATCTGCCGCCAGCTAGGACTAGGATTTGCCAGCCATGCTTTCCAGGTAAGGAGTGCATGTTGCCCAGACAGCTGTCCTGTGCTGAATACTGAACACCATACAGTGTCTACTTTGTGAAAATGGATGTAGTTCAGCGTGTGTAAGATTCTCTTTAAGAAAATCCTCCATTAGGTCTGGCTTGGCTGGTGACATAACAAAGCAGGATAACATGTCTTGTTCTGGAGCCTTTACAGGAATGTTCCCTGGCTTCATTCCACAGTGTGGAGACCAGACATTGTTCCATGCACAGCAGCTGTAAGCAGATCGTTTAATGTTGTGCAACACGTAGGATTAGCAATGCCAAAGCCCCTGGAGGCGGCAATTTATAATGTCTAATAAAAAAGATGTTCTCGATCAGACCCCTCGGATTCATATGCAGAGAGATGTACATAAATATATGTCAAATAAAAATTACCAGAATTTTCTCTAAACCTTATGTTACCCAGGCAGTACTGGATGTCTCTTCCTGTATCCCATGGATGTATGCAATAACACAATGCAAACAGCATTGGATTTGCATTCCCCCTTAGCAACCAATCAGAACCAGGCTTGTAATTGCCAGAATACATTAAACCAATAAAATGCTGAAATCTGATTGGCTACCATACTGTACAGCCAATTTATTGAACAATGGGACTCATTTATCAAAAGTGTCAGTTAAGAATGTCCTGTTAATGCCATAACAATCAACCAAATTTAAACCGTCATATTTTCAGGAAGGTTTGAAAATAAAAGTAACATTCTGTAGATGTAAGCTGGATGACATTTACTTTGCTATCAAAAAAGTGCCATTTTTCCAATTTGACTTTTTCATCCTTTTACATCTGATGCTACTGATACAAGCTATCTCCTTATGCCAAAAGACAAAATCATACATAAAACAACAAAAATGTCAGTGAATCCAAAAAGAACCATATACCATATCCAGGCCACAGTTTGTTCAAGTCCACGTGAGTCTTGTATATCGCCTCACTCGCAATAACTCTCAATAATATTTGAAAGTTTCCGCAAATCCAAAGAAATATATATTCGTGAATATGTTAACAAATATACAGTATTATATCCAGTTCACCATACACTCCAATATGTGTGTATCTTGTGCATTCATAACACCACACCACACTTGCAATCATTCCTTTATACACCACGTGCTTATTTCCTCTGCTGTGCCGTGTCTTTAAATCACCATATAGTGTGTGATCCCAACCCCACCACACTCATGCTCTCACCTTCTCAAATGGACCCAAATACTTAGGCCTAATGCACCTTCCCCTTTGAAAGGAGTCTTATAAGCCATGACTGGTCTCCTTACTGTTCGTACTCAGGAACTGAATCCATCTCCATCCTCAGCCAGCTGTGGTAAGAATGCCACCGTTCACTCAAAAATAATTATTGTGATATATCGTGATCAATAATCATAGTGCTTTCTGCAAATCCACCACTATGTTTTATTAAAAACTGTGACAAAATACCACTCACGATAATTAGTGCACAATACTGGTGGACTTCAGCATACAAGCATGCATTCCCCCTTAAGATGTATGGTCTGCAGGTCACTCACAAAATGACGTTCCGGGTACTTCAGGTTAAACAGCATGATGTCATCAAGCTCCTACCTACACGTTACGTCACCATATAACGTGACTTCCTCCATGCGCAATAAGGTTTTGCACATGGAGCATTAATATTTGTAGGTATAGGCATATTGTGTTGCACTGTACATTGAATCTTGGTGGTTTATATATTTGTGGGAACACATTTAGTGCCAGTTGCAGTATTGATAGCTATTTTAATAACACAGAGAGATGCACATAGTTGCATCAGGGTTTTTTGTATAGATCAAGCTATCTCCTGCAACCTTTTTCATCTACGTTCTTACTACAAACACACGCTCCAGCGACAGCTGCACATCATTGTGGACTGACAAAGGTGGACCATCCATGGCTGAACAAAATGTGTGTTGGCAGCACTACTTTCCTACCAGAGGCACATGTGACAGGTTGACCATTCAGGAGCAAATTTAATTTGTGTCTGAGCAAGGGACTTTATGACAGGTTAACCAGGTATTCGGTTAGTGTAATCCAGAATAAGTAAAAATGCATTTACCTGACTCCGAAATTTTCCACCCAGTTTCGGAGGCGTGCGTTCCCCAACCTATAATAACAAAAACAAAATAAACTATAGTAATCTGAAAATAGAGGGAATGAACCACACTTAAATTACTTAACCATATTTATTATGTATTAAATTTATTAATTTATTATGAAAAATTGGGTAAGTGATTTCAGTGCGGTGTATTCTCTTTATTTTCAGATTCAGTTTTTTGTTATTCTTTTAATACATGCTGCAGATTTAGAAATATTAAAGACAACTTTCGTAATTAACCGCCACTCTAACCTAGGGGTCCCCCGAAGGTTGCTAGGGGTTCCTTGAGCTGTGGCTGATTGAGCTCCCATTTGATGATACTTGCATGGTTCTGGATCCAACACCACTTGGCAGAGCCAGCTGCAGGACACCAATGTTTTTTAGTTGTCTATAAGGGCATTCTTTCCACTGACCACCAATGTAAGGGGCATGTTTCCCACTGATCCCCAATGAACTAGCTTTAGCAGGGGTTCCCTGAGACCTAAAAATTATTTCAATGATTCCTCTGGGGTAAAAAGGTTGAGAAAGGCTGACCTAACATGTTATAGCATATATAAGATTTTAAGTCTAGATCTACTTTAAATGTAAATTGTATTTAACCAGCTTCATAACTTAAGCTCACTTAAAGGTTATATCATAAATGTTTTGTCTGCTTCATTCTACATGTTCTTCATGCCAGGTATTATAATCACCATGCAATAGCCTGCTGGCAGTACATGGAGGGACATGTAGTTCTGAAATGTGTAGAGAACCAGAGGTCAGCTATCTGTGCCTACAGGGGTGGAAAAAGCCATAGTGAACACGTAAAAGTTGATTATGTATGTTACGCTTATACCTACAGGCCAGATTGTGAATGGAAAGTATGTTGTTTTGCTGGGTATGATATTTACTGTCCAGAATGGAACAGAGTGCTGTCATCTGTGCCCAAGGGTGTGACTAAGAATGTGTGTGCTCAGCACAGAAACCATGAGAACCCATCTCAATGGTTTGCTCTTTGCATAGAAATCTCTGACATTTTTTGTGATATTTTCCTGTTTTTTACTGTCACCACCCCATCTTGACGGTGGTCAGGGAAGCGCCACTATTTGCAATTCAACATTAATATTCAACAAAGAAGTCTGTGTGAGCTATTTACTTGTATCTTGCCTAGTGGAAGGATAATAAATAACTCATCTGGGCTTAATGTTTGAAAGGATTAGTTGCTCACAGAAATCAACCAGGTGTTTGCTGTCATAGTCCAATCTGCACTAGAAAAAATGACTACTGACATCTGATTGGCTGCTCTGGGCAACGCAGTTGTTTTACTTTTCTCTAGGTTATATAAATGAGTACAATGGAGAACCTCATCAAGCAGGAACATTTTACAATTTACATCTGGTTATTTGTCCCTGAATACGTTGGGCCCTAAACATGAGTACCACTCGTACAGTCTTCAGCCCTTTCCAACTGCAGTCTGCCATAGACTTTGACAGGCTGCAGGCAGCAGGGTTAGATGTTGCATCTATGCCTCCGAGGGGCACTAAAAGGATGCATACACAGCAGCCACTTGACCCTGTGCAAGAGGCCTTTAACTGACTTTGGAGACACAGCCTACAAGCTGGGGACTTATCCTGTAAAACAAAAGACCAGGGTACTCAGTGGGTCAGCCATGTACACTACAGCATTAACAAAGGAGCCTGCACAACAGACTCATGTGACAAGAGACCTTAGTCCCTTTCAGAAGCCTTATGCAAAGCTTGCTGAATCTGGCTGCATGTCCTAGGGTGATATTACTCTTCTGTAGTACACTATGGAGAGTATTGTCACCCGGGGACAGCTAGTGTGTTACTGGCAGGATTTCAGTACAAAGGCCTGAGAGAAATCTAATGAGTCCACCACATCTAAGGACTGGTAAGCCACAATATATATTACATTATTGGTTTTGGATTGAGATGTGCTTTAAGCATGCATGCTGTTTTCTAGGTAGTTTCTGCTGTTCACTGAATGATATTTGTTGTTAGAGTTGCTCTTTAATGTTGTGCTGTACAGTATCTCACAAGAGTGAGTACACCCCTCACATTTTTGTAAATATTTTATTCTATCTTTTCATGTGACAACACTGAAGAAATTACACTTTGCTACACTGTAAAGTAGTGAGTGTACAGCTTGTATAACAGTGTAAATTTGCTGTCCCCCCAAAATAACTCAACACACAGCCATTAATGTCTAAACCTCTGGCAACAAAAGTGAGTACACCCCTAAGTGAAAATGTTCAACTTGGGCCCAAAGTGTCAATGTTTTGTGTGGCTACCATTATTTTCCAGCACTGCCTTAACCCTCTTGGGCATGGAGTTCACCAGAGCTTCACAGGTTGCTACTGGAGTTCTCTTCCACTCCTCCATGACGACATCACGGAGCTGGTGGATGTTAGAGACCTTGCGCTCCTCCTCCTTTCGTTTGAGGATGCCCCACAGATGCTCAATAGGGTTTAGGTCTGGAGACATGCTTGGCCAGTCCATCTTTACCCTCAGCTTCTTTAGCAAGGCAATGGTCGTCTTGGACGTGTGTTTGGGGTTGTTATCATGTTGGAATACTGCCCTGCGGCCCAGTCTCCGAAGGAGGGGATCATGCTTTGCCTCAGTATGTCACGGTACATGTTGGCATTCATGGTTCCCTCAATGAACTGTAGCTCCCCGATGCAGGCAGTACCCCAGACCATGGCACTCCCACCACCATGCTTGATTGTGTAGGCAAGACACACTTGTCTTTGTACTCCTCACCTGGTTGCTGCAACACACGCTTGCCACCATCTGAACCAATTAAATTGATCTTGGTCTCATGAGACCACGGGACATGGCTCCAGTAATCCATGTCCTTTGTCTGCTTGTCTTCAGCAAACTGTTTGCTTTTGCGGGCTTTCTTGTGCACCATCTTTAGAAGAGGCTTCCTTCTGGGATGACAGCCATGCAGACCAATTTGATGCAGTGTGCGGCATATGGTCTGAGCACTGACAGGCTAACCCCCCCCCCCCCCCACCCCTTCAACCTCTGCAGCAATGCTTCACAGCACTCATAGGTCTATTTCCTAAAGACAACCTCTGGATATGACGCTGAGCACGTGCACTCAACATCTTTTGTCGACCATGGTGAGGCCTGTTCTGAGTGAAACCTGTCCTGTTAAACCACTGTATAGTCTTGGCCACTATACTGCAGCTCAGTTTCAGGGTCTTGGCAAGCTTCTTATAGCCTAGGCCATCTTTATGTAGAACAACAATTCCTTTTTTCAGATCCTCAGAGAGTTCTTTGCCATGAGGTGCCATGTTGAACTTCCAGTGACCAGTATGAGAGAGGGAGAGTGATAACACCAAATTTAACACACCTGCTCCCCATTCACACCTGACACCATGTAACACTAACGAGTCATAGGACACCGGGGAGGGAGAATGGCTAACTGGGCCTAATTTGGACATTTTCACTTAGGGGTGTACTCAATTTTGTTGCCAGTGGTTTAGGCATTAATGGCTGTGTGTTGAGTTATTTTGAGGGGACAGCAAATTTACACTGTTATACAAGCTGTACACTCACTACTTTACATTGTAGCAGTGTCATTTCTTCAGCGTTGTCACATGAAAAGATATCATAAAATATTTACAAAAATGTGAGGGGTGTACTCACTTTTGTGAAATACTGTATATAGCAGAGAGGTGGCCAGCAGTAATAAGTTAGCTGCTGTTTTTTTGTATAAGTGTGAAAATAAAACTTGCTGTGAGCATTATCTTCACATTTCCTCTCATATGTATTTATAGAAGAGAGTGGATATTAGACCTGATATCTGTGATAAGATCTTCGTGTTGTATCCATAATTTTGGTATTCCCAGATAACTGAGAATTGTATTCCTTCCACAGGAAACCTGGTACTGGCAGGGTGATGTCACGGCTGATGATGTCATTATGAGTGGAGTGAAGTGCTCAGGCACAGAGATGTCCCTGTCCCACTGCAGGCATGATGGGCCCCACATCAACTGCCCCA
>BLSH010425067.1:1047134-1072120 GCA_018402905.1 Glandirana rugosa
GAGAGAAGATATTTATGTATACTCTCCTTTACACTTCTATTACGAGTGTCGTTCAAAATAAAAGTGTGAATCCGACCTAAGTGTGGTAACGCCACGCTTAAGGTCGGAGAGACGACGGCCCTTCCCCGCCTCGGCGGCAAGCCGCCGAGGACAGGCAAGGGTGTCGCGTCGTCGACGCCCCCCTCTCTACCCCCTCCTCGGTGCTCGTCCCCTTTATAGGGGCAAGTCACGCCTCACGTAGAGGCACAATCTACGCGAGGGTGACCTGAGTGGCCCGACCCTTAAGCGTGGCGTAACGTGTTTTTTGCACACGCCAAAAACACGTTACGTCTCACCGCAGCTGCTGCGCTGTGGGAACGGACAGGAGCCGCCGAACGGCGGCTCCGCCCCTTCCCGGCAGCAGAGAGGCTGGAATTCGCACCGCAATGGTGTGAATCCAGCCTAAGTGTGAAAATAAAACTTGCTGTGAGCATTATCTTCACATTTCCTCTCATATGTATTTATAGAAGAGAGTGGATATTAGACCTGATATCTGTGATAAGATCTTCGTGTTGTATCCATAATTTTGGTATTCCCAGATAACTGAGAATTGTATTCCTTCCACAGGAAACCTGGTACTGGCAGGGTGATGTCACGGCTGATGATGTCATTATGAGTGGAGTGAAGTGCTCAGGCACAGAGATGTCCCTGTCCCACTGCAGGCATGATGGGCCCCACATCAACTGCCCCAAAGGAGGAGGACGATTCGCTGCCGGAGTGTCTTGTGCAGAGAGTGAGTTCTTAATACCCCATACCAAGGTTTACTACAATATTCATACCAAGGTTTACTACAATATTCATACCAAGGTTTACTACAATATTCAGAACTGTATATACCAGGAGTGAGAATTGCCAATATTCTCTCCTCGCTTCCTGCCCCTTACTGTCACTTACACACTTTTTCTACTACCTGCAGGAGCTGGGGCAGCACAGTAATGAAGAGGCGACTCTTAGTGACACCTAAAGCGATGATACAGATTTTACAAATAACATAATTTCAATAAGAAAAAGTACATATTTATTTCCATAAATATAAAAAATATGTCTGTGAATTCCACTTACAGTTATTGCCTAAACATGGTCCATGGCTACCCATGTGGATTGTTGGTGTTCGACATTGTTAGAGATTGTAATCTAGTATTTTCAATCAGACTTTATCAGAGCTCATGTGTATAAAATAATGGACCATACATAAGGGGAAGGTGTTTAAAACATTAACTAAGATACATTTAGATGAAATCTTTTATGTTTAGCTCAACAAAAACATTACAAAATCTATATGTCGTCTTTAAAATTTTACATAATATATAATAATTAAAGCAGATCTGAATGTGTCTGTTTAGCTATTTAAAAGGGGGGGGGGGGTGTCTGGAAAACATTTTTACAGTATATGGAGGTACAGGTAGTTATGGTGCACATGTTGGGGGTGTTTGAGATAAGCTGACCCTCCCTCTCCTTGGTAGACATTGGCTTTTATAAAGGGATACATAGCTTCATAAAACCGAGAAACACTCTGAAAACCCTATTACAATGAATTAATTGTAAAAACATATTTGAGCTGCCTCAGAGTATTGCTCACCCTTAATGGTGAATGAAGCCGAGTTCCCTTCCACAGTTTAGTTATATGTCATGATTTTTGTATTACAGGAGCCCAATAATGTATACCTGATTCTCTTTCTCCCTGGCAGCTGTCTCTGATCTTGTCCTCAATGCTCCTCTGGTTGAGCAGACCACATACTTGGAGGACAGACCCATGTTTATGCTTCAATGTGCCCATGAAGAGCGCTGCCTGGCCTCCTCAGCTGACCGTGCCAGTTTTACGACTGGATACCGTCGCCTTCTAAGGTTCAGCTCCCAGATACACAACACTGGACAAGCGGACTTCCGACCTAAGACTGGGCGCCATGCCTGGGTATGGCATGAATGCCACCGGTAAGTCATTAACCAAAGCCAACAATAGCACTAATGCACTATATACCTGTGACAAAAGTGGTTTATGTATCAGAATCCCTGATGACTTTTATGGTGGTTATACATGTAAGGCTCAATAATTTTTTGTTGTAAGTATGACCACCCTTAGAGTGATGAGAGCAGAAGAGCATTGTAACCACAACCTTGTCACTTGTTATACCCTACCATCCTTAAAGTGGATGTAAACCTGATTCATGAAATTTGAGCTGGGCACATCTATCTGCAGAGTTTTCTTATCTCACTTCAAAGCCCTGTGTTTAGTAGCTCTTCCCTGCACCGTTCCTCTTTTATCAGCCTGATAACTTTTGACAAGCTCTCAGAGACAGAACTATGTGTCGGAGGAGGTTGCTATAAATAGATTAGCAGGCTGCTAAACTATACACAGGCAACCCCTGCATGTGTGGGGAGGGGGTGTGTGCCTTTCCTCCAATCATGTGTCTCACAGTGTCCAGCAATAATGCCTTCCTACAGGGGAAACAGGAAGAGAAAATTCTAAAAGAATGTGCACTTTCTAAACAGTATATAAATGTGAAGACAGAAGATATACATGTAAAAAACTTATGTAGGGAGATTTGTTTCATCTCTGTGTATCATCTGAGGTTGTTCACTTCGCTGGGTATATGTGAGGGTTTACATCCACTTTAAGGTACCCTTTACCACCATCACATGGAACTAATTGCCATATTAGTTTTAAAAAATCCTAACCGAAAGACTTTTTTTACATACCTAAATCTGTGGTCACATGACACTTCAGGCATTGAGTCTTCTCTCTTCTAGACTTTAAAGTGGAAGGGTCCGTCTTTAATTGTCCATGTTGCACATTGGCTGTTCATTGGCCGGGTCCTCACAGTCTCCAGCAGACTACGGTGCTGTGATGTTGCAAAATATAAAAAAATTGGTAATGCGCTGCCACCTGAATATATGTGTGTAAATTAACTAAGCTGCTGCTGCCACCTATAGTGCTTCACACGAAATAGCAAGAAAAATGTATAAATGTGGAAGCGCTGCTATAACTGCTGTTAGATATAAGGATAAAAATATATATGAATATAGGCTCATATGGGCAGAACCAAGTGCATAAATACCTATACCAAAGTGCTGATGTTAAAAGTGCAATGCTAAAAACAATGCCAATATGACTTACTTTAAATCAATCTATATGACATCAATAATACAGCAAATAATTAAATAAATATAATTATATGAATGAATATGAGAAAAAAGTGCTTCTCGCAACGTGCATACAAAGCAATTTCATAAGTGTGTTGATAAGTGTTCAAAAAACGCTGAAAACAAAGTGTTAGTGCCAATATGCAGTCATTAATTAGTCCCAGTGCAAAACAGTAAGTGAACGTCTATAAGCAGGAAGATGAAGGAATATTTCTCATATAATAGGTCTAGCAGGTTCATGCACAGGCTGGAATACACACGTGCTCCCTTCACCAGGTGGAGTGAACTCTCACCTCCGGGTTAGACCCCACCGGGTCAGATCTCGCATAAATAAAGGTAAGTAGTGATTCATGCAATAGCATCAACTCCGTGTAAACATGTCCTCCGCCAGGTAGATTGGAGGCTCCCCTCAGACTAAGACCCCAACGGGCCTATTCACACATAGCAGGGCAGATAAATATCCTGGTTCCTTCCCCTTGTTGTTGTTTGGATTTCCAATGCTCCACCAATAATATGTAAACCTCTGACTCCCCGGATCCAGTGCTATGATGTGATAAGAGGACTGGCCATCAGCTTACACAGACAAGCACATCGCTGGATCACTGGTCTCCACTTCAAAATCCAGGCACCTGTGACAGACGCATGAAGGCGGAATGGTTGGGAGGACGGGGTTTAACTTTGTCCAGAGATGGGCTTGAAATTGAACATGCATAGGTAAAGCAAAGGTTCACTTAAAAAAAAAAACTATCCTGACAGGTTCTCCCTAAAGTGTGTAGTACATGCCCTAAAATATAAAATGGACATTTAAAGATGGCCTTTATGGTCACAAACCTTGTAGAGCTATTTATATGAGAGCCTCCTGGGCCTTGCAGCATCTAGGAGCTAACAAGTCATGTGCCTATGAGTGCTACCAAATTTAGGCGTTCACATGCCTTAGGTTTGTTGCGTTAGGTTTAAAGGGTTCTACACATATTTTGGTTTTGTTGTTATTTGGATGTCTTACATGAAAAGTAGAGAACTTGGCAAAGGGGCAGTCAGCTCAGGTGACTTAATAAAAGAGGATGTTTACAGCTTTGCCCTCTTCCCTTCTGAATGCCTTGGCACAAGTCAGGCATTCGCTTACATGCAGCCAAATACTTCCCTGCAATCATCCTCAGAAATGAGCAATTATACTTCAGAGTATATTCACATCCAAAATTAGTCCCGGCCAGATGAGGAGGGGGCATGCTCAGCCAGGCACTTTTATCTTCAGCACATGCTCTAGGCATGGAAATGTTTCCTTGACAGTATCCAACCCCCAGCACACAGATTAGGTTATGTCCACCACTTGTATTTCTGGTGTCACAGTTTATAGGGAAACTATAGTCTTTTTTTATAAGCTATAGCTATACTATTGAAAGAGATTAGCTTAAATCAAATATGTATACTAGTTTCTTTGTTTTTGTGGGCGGGCACTATAGTGAATGTCAAGACAACAACAACAAAAAAAAACGCATGAAGTACATTTCTGCATTAAAAGCACAATTCTCCATATTTTATCCCTCTTAAAGGATAACTTCACCTTTTGGGAAAAAATATTAAATGCACATATTTTTGCAAGAAAAAAAGTGTGCATTTATTATTTTTTCCCTAAGGAGCCTGGAAAGCATTGCATCCCTGATCAGTGGATCAGGGCTGCAATATCAGGCTCCTGCAAACAAGTCCTGCAGCTTTCAGCCCCCCACCTGCATATGGGCTGACTGTTTACAAGCTGTAGGGCTTGTGAATGAACGACGAGGCCACTCATCAGGGAACTCGCAGACCCATTCAAAACCACAAGCTGTCAGCTGCAATGGCTGATGGTAGATCGTAAATTTACAGGAAACTGTGAATGAATGACGTGGCCATGTGGGTGGAGCCCTGCACGGCCTCGTCATTTTCAAATAGTTACAGTGGACGCGGGGAGAAGATCCCTTGTTTGCTGTCACAGGGAGAGCGGAAGAGGCTGCAGCTGCTGGAACATGTTACATATTACACCCTAAGTACTGGTGGAACATATAACATGTTCCAAAAGGTGAACTTATCCTTTAAAGACTCACAGAATTCTTGTGGTCAGAGTGGTGTCATCCCTGCCCAGTTGTCTTTTGCTAAACTACTCAAACCCTCCCACTCTCTTCATCTCTGCAATATAAATACTAATTCATTTGTATTCCCAAGATAACATCTAGGAGGGCTAATTTGTCTCATTGAAATAACCCAGGAAATTTGCAGGGGACACACGACGCCTCTGAATTCCCAACAAGAACAACAAGTATTTTTTTGTACTTATCGAACAAATATAACAAAACACTAACCTTATTTAACAGACCAAAAGGGAGCAAATAAGAGAAGTTAATTTTTAGGGTTTACATACACTTTCACTTTACAGGGCAGTTGAACATGCCAGCTTTCAAGCAGAAGCATTGGCTTGCTTCATAAACTGCGGCATTCTCTTTGGGAAAACATTGATGTGCAGTGTCTATGGAGAGAATAGAGAAGACAGCAGCAATCAGTATTTAGTCAGAGTTTTGGAGGAACCATAGACACAGTATTGCATATCATAGGGTACGGTCCACTCCAAATGGGTGGAGATAGTATAACTGAAGTGACTACTGTAATGAAAGCGGATGGCGCTGCCATCCAAAATATCCACAAGCAAAGAGCATCACCAACTCAGCTTGTGGACATTTTTTAGCTATATCAATATTAACTGCAGTGACATTTTGGAGCATTTAACAACCCCTTCAACAGGCAGACTGTCTGATGAAGGGGCTGTTATGTACTTCAAAATGTTGCTGCTGTTTTTACTTTTGTGATAAATAAATGTCTCTAATCTGAGCTGGTGATGTGCTGTGACCTCTTTACTACTACATTCATTCCATATATCCTTTTGGCACCTCTAACTGTGAGAACCTCACATGCCTGCGTAAGAATAATGGAAAATTATTTCAGTTTAATTATTTTGCGGTTTTACTTTTAAATTATTAATGCTGCTTAAATGATGAAGTTACATTTTAAAATGTATTCCATTACATATGAACCTGGGGCTAAAAGTCTCCCTGGCATCTCTCCCTTCTTCCTTCCTGCTGCCATGAAGCCATCTGTTCCTCACCATTAATGTTATTTACTGCTGATCAGATTTAGATTTTCTAGGCTAAAAGTAGAACTAATAAACACATGGAAGTGAAAACAAGCAGCAAATATAGCACAGAGTCGTTGCCAGTCCAAGAAGCCGAGTACACCGCACCTCCTAATTATACATGCCAGGGACAGAGTGCCAGGCTAGAGTCGAGGAATGCAGAATTAGAAGAAAGACATGCCTGTTTCTTGGCATTTGGACTAGGAACTGGGTGGGGTGGCTACATAGCTTTGGTTAAATCAAAGTGAAGCCACAGCCCCGGAGTTGGACGAGTTGGGGGGGGGTGGAGTCTTTGTGATCAGGCCTGGAAAACATGGTGGGGTAGATAACCTGGGATAGGAAGACACGTACAAGATATTGGGTGGAGGGGAAATGGGTTCAGCTGGGGATCATGTGAAGCTATGTGCAGGTGTCAGTGCTGGAAGGTATCTAGCAGCTGATAAGAATCTTAGCAATATTTTCTTCTCTTAAAAGCTTGTTTGATCCTAACAGGAAGAAAGGCAAGAATTAATGAAGGCTCCCCCAAAAAAACAAGCTTTATCTAAACTTGCTGTGTCTATTATTATTATTATAATACAGGATTTATATAGCGCCAACAGTGTACGCAGCGCTTTATCTATAACCTTTTACCTGGGCCTACTTTTTGTTTTTACATGTACAGGTTATGAACGGTAGTCTATATCAGTTTTGACTACGAAAGCCTTTCATCCAGCACTGGGCTCTTGTAAAAACTATTTGTATAAAATAAACACAGCTGTTGAGACCTGGGCCATATAGAGTAGATGCTGTTAGCAAGCATGTGGTTCCCGGGGGACACAGGCGTGGCCCTAATTCAAGAATTCTTGATTCTTGATCCTCTCATTGCTCTAACACCGCCTTTCTCAACCTCTTCAACACCGAGGAACCCTTGAAATAATTCTCCGGTCTCGGGGAACCCCTGCTAAAAATTAGAAATCTACATCTCAAGATACATTAGAGTGATGGTCAATGGGAAGAATGCTCTGTACACTTGTGGTCATTGGGAAGAATTACCCCCTTACAGATAGCTAAAAAGACTAATGGTATCATTGGGAATTTATCTGAGAGGTAGAAATTGACCATTGCTCAAGGAACCCCTAGCAACCTCTGGAGGAACTCTAGGGTTCCACAGAACCCTGGTTGAGAAACCCTGCTCTAACAGAACCATTATTATGATATTATTAGTTGTTAGCTAGTAAAATGTTTTTCTTTACAAGTTTGGTAGGTTTGATTTAGAACAAGGAAACAATAAACATTTTAGCTATTAATTCAAGCTGGTATACTGTTAATTAATGCCATTTTGGTGTTTTAAAAAAAAAAAAAAAAAAAAAAAGCACAACTGCTAAATGGTTCTTTTTGCCCGGATTGATGTTTTGAACAATGTATACTGTATCTGTTTATACAAAAATTATATATTGTCATATGGGGGCCCGAGCTCATCAGCAGCCATTTGTAAAAGCAAACAGTCCTTTATAAATTCCTGCAATCAGCTAACATAAATAGCTTCCTTCAGAACAAAATCAAATAAACAGTTCCAGCAAAACAGAGTACCATATAACTGGCTCACCGCCAAATTATTGGCCCCTCTCATACTGGAGTAGGGTTCCTCTGTGGCTTGGGGTGCCGGGCAGGCCGCAGACAAGTGTCTCAGCTTGTCTGAGAGCTCACGCTTTACTTAAAGCTTGAGTCCTTCTCTCCACTCTACTTGCTTGACACAGATGCTGATTTTCCTCTGCTGCCTTTCAAGCCTCCCTTGCCTGGGGCTTAAACTCTTTGAGCCCAGAGTCCTGATAGTCAGGGTTGGAGGTTCTTCCCACCAAAATCTCTTAGAACCTTACAAATTCTGTGTCCCTAATATGAACCTCTCAAACTACAGAGCACTGGAAATCAGTCCTCTCTCTAGCAAACTCCCCCAGAACACCTCACCCTGCATTGGTGAGAACCCCTGAGTATAGCAATGTCTCCAAAACTGTTCCCCTTAAAGGGACCGCAACTCAAATATTGGTGCAATATACCTACTGTACAGGACACACTCCCGGTGTCCTGTACAATATACACATACACAGTGGCCAGAAAACTAGAGTCCCTGTCTATGGATCAGATGTGAGCATGTTTTTCTATTTGCATATATGTAGCTCTATATAAAGAGACATGCATCAGCAACTCCATTTCCACACATACTTTGCACTGGAACATATTAGTGGGAATGAACTAAATGTTTACTTTCCAGCCCTTAAAAAAGGCAAGCTTATCCAGTCCATTCATTGAAATTGGAAGAGAGGTTCCTTAGTCAGAGCGGTAAGGATGTGGAATTCCCATCCACAAGCAGTGGTATCAACAGGGAGTGTGGATAGTAAAAACTATTAGATGGGCATCTTAACAATAGTATTTACTATTGATATAAACTTACACACACACACCACAGGTTGAACTGGATGGACTGGTGCTAGCAATCTTCTTATAGCCTAGGCCATCTTTATGTAGCGCAACAATTCTTTTTTTCAAATCCTCAGAGAGTTCTTTGCCATGAGGTGCCATGTTGAACTTCCAGTGACCAGTATGAGAGAGTGAGAGCGATAACACAAAATTTTACGCACCTGCTTCCCATTCACACCAGATACCTTGTAATACTAATACGTCACATGACACCAGGGAGGGAAAATGGCTAATTGGGCCCAATTTGGACATTTTCACTTAGGGGTGTACTCACTTTTGTTGCCAGCGGTTTAGACATTAATGGCTGTGTGTTGAGTTATTTTGAGGGGACAGCAAATTTACTTCAATGTTGTCACATAAAAAGATATAATAAAATATTTACAAAATGTGAGGGGTGTACTCACTTTTGTGAGATTCTGTAACTATGAATGTAACTACTGTCTATAAAACTTTTTTTGTTTGTTTAAACTTGCACCAACAGTTACATTTTCAGGACAAGCTTTCAGGGGACTACCCTAATCTGATAAATATGTGGGATGAACTTGAAAGCAGTAGCTTCTATGGACCATTGTAGGATGCACAGATGTCTGTGTGGTCAATATTAACTCTGGGATATTACAGGGTCCTTGTAGAATTTTTTTTTTTTTTATCTGATATGTGGCAGTTGTTAACAAGACCAAAGGTAGTCCAACATGATACAGTTTTCATGCCCACCTGACTTTTTTGGAGAAAGAACCAAGGTTTGTATTATAGTAATTCTCCTCCAGTAGCCTGCAGCCTGTGTACAGATTTGTAGGTGGTAGCTGAAGACTGTTGGATTTTCCATCTCCCCTTTATTTTTATTGGTGTCTGTAATTGCGATATGTTGTGTGTTCACAATTAACAGTGTGTTTGTCATGGGGCTGCACATTGCTTTAATACAGGAGTATTGGTGGTATTAGTGGTGCACTCCCTGTCCCCAGGCTCAGGGCTACAGACATTTCAGGAGTTTTGTGGGATTTATAGGCAATACCTGTGATTTAGCTGTTCAATGCGATGCATATGAGCACATTATGCCTTTATCTTGCAGGGTTTTTTTTTTTATTCCAGTGGTTTACTACCGCTTTAAGTATTTACTGTATGTATGTATGAAATTTCTAAATATTAAGATAACTGATGACAAGAGTTTTTTTTTTAAAAAGTTTAATAGAGATTATATGATTAAAGATTTAAAAAAAAAAAAAGTTGAATGCATGCATTGAGCTACAAGGGATCTATTGGTGGTCAGAGTCTGAGTTCTCCATAGATCTATCCAAACACCTTGATAATTAAAAGATTAAGATTCAATTTCCTGCCAGGATACAGCTTTTCATGCTATTTCTATCTGTAGCTAAGCCTACTTCTTGGCCTGTATAGTTTTCCTGCATGTTATTGGGTAGAAAACTCAAGCAGTGCAATATCTCTTTTTGCTTTATCAGCTTACACAACTCACTTAACATAATGCTGACTGCATTAAATTATCACTGCAGCTCCAGAATAAATTTACAGTTTTAGAACAGTTCATGCCAAGGTGGTTTGGGCATTTTTGTATAAATTTAAAACAAGTTGGTGTAAGCTGGATGTCCATTAAGGTTTGTGGCTTGCTTTGGACCGCATACCGATTGCTTCTAGTCTGTGGGTAATATTAATTGCCTACTGATTAGTAGCGCACATATTTGCATCTGGAATAAAGATCACAATTTCTGCTTTTTATTCACGTGGCACCGAGCTTCATCTTTTCCATATTGTAAGGCACTGTCTTTTATCTGTAACCTATTATCAAGAAAACTTCTGCTTCAGAGTGAGAGCAGAACTGAAGCCAAGTACAAATCAGCAACTGTTTTAATCGAATGCCTCCAGCTTACACCAACTGTTGTCTATAAAACTATAACCTGGCACTCCGAGAGGAATTTATGGGAGAGTAAGGCAATTTTCAGAATGATGATGTACAGTAAAGGAAACACTGGTTATTAATCATTAGTGAGTCCCAAATGAACTGTGAGGATAAAATTGGAAATGGAAAGCAGAAATATTCCATCCTATGACTCAAGAGAAAAAAAGAAAACCAGTTAGGGGCCAGTCCACCGTTAAGTATTATTGCAGTTATAGGAGAGTGCTTGGCTATGACTAAGCACCAAAGAAGGCGTGAAACGCGTTAGCTGTTTTTTTTATCATTTTTTTTGCTGTTTATGGATTTTAACTCTTCATGATACAACAAAGGCATTTTAACTACTTGCCGACTGCCAACCGCAGGTTGACGGCGACAAAGTGGTGCGATATCGCAAATCGCCGTCATCTGATCGCGCGCGCTCACTGTGTTCGGGGAGGGCCAGGGAGCGGGTGCGGCGGCCTCGATCGCCGCCGGCTACCCACGATGCCCCCCCCCGGAGTTAAAGAACGGAGGTCCGTGTAAGTAAACACGGACCTCCGTTGTGTGAAGGGGGAAAGGCTGTGAACACAGCCTTCCTCTACACGGAAGCTGGGATCACTTCCCTTCCCCTGCTAGGGCAGTCCCCCCACAGTAAGAACACGCCCAGGGAACACTGTTAACCCTTAGAGCACCCCCTGCAGGTTAACCCCTTCACTGCCAATGGCATTTACACAGTAATCAGTGCATTTTTATAGCACTGATCGCTGTATAAATGCCAATGGTCCCAAAAAAGTGTCAAAATGGTCCGACATGTCCGCCCCAATATCGCAGTACCGCTAAAAATCGCAGATTACTAATAAAAAAATAATAATAATAAAAACCCCAAAAATGAATTCTCATCATCCGTAAACGCGGCCACTTTTGCGCAAACCAATCAATAAACGCTGATTGCGATTTTTTTAATCGCAAATATGAGGAAGAATATAAATCGGCCAAAAATGGTGAAAAAAAATGTTTTTTTATATTTTTTTTTTTATGTGTATTTTAGCAAAAAGTAAGAAATTTGGGGGTTTTTTTTCCCAAAATTGTCGCTCTTCTTTTGTTTATAGCAGCGATCAGAAATGACGCAGCGATGATCAAATACCACCAAAAGAAAGCTCTGTTTGTGGGAAAATAAGGACGCAAATTTTGTTTGGGTACAACGTCGCACGACCGCGCACTTGTCAGTTAAAGCAACGCAGCGCCGAATCGCAAAAAGGGCTCTGGTCCTAAAGTGGGAAATCCTTCCGGGGCTGAAGTGGTTAACGGAGTGCGACCTTCCAATTTCCCTTTTTTTGCTGATATGTTCATGCTGAGCCTGCACCCTTTGGACAGCAAGGAAGGTGACTCCCTAGAACCACCTCTTAGAGCGGCTCACTTCTGGCTCTCTACTTAGGAGGGTGCTTGGGACTTAGGCATCCACTACCTTCCTTATTCTCCTGGGGACATCAGTGGTGAACTGGACACCATAGTTCCTGGGTTTGTTTCCACTCACCTTGGAGAGTCTTTCCTTTATAAATAGGTGTATTCGTCTCTTCCAGTAAGTTGTCCAGAGTATAATATGAACCCCACAAGGAGAGAACTTGCTACACAAAAACAGACATTTTACACCTGAAGTTTCTGCGCGTTATAAAGCTGGCCATTCATCAGCAGAATTTCTTTTCAAAATTTTAATATCATTAAGAAACTTGTTAATACGTCTGGGATTCCATTTAAATAGCAGGTCTGGATGAAATTTTAAGGGCTTTTGAACAAAATTAATTGATAGCAAGAAAGAATGTTCTTACAAACAATGTTTCTACGAAAATCGAATCTGGCCAGCTTTAGAAGACGCTAGGTCGTTTAACTTCGGCATCTACCATAAAACTGCTTTATCACTTTTGGGTACACTGATTCTTTGTTGGTTTATAAAATGTAGAAGGCAATTGATATAACAAACGCTCAGCAGGAAATCATAAAAATCAATCCTTTACTCCCCTACAGTCCGAGAAATCCCAAGACATTTCCCAGCCGCCTCTGAACTAGGCATGGGGGGATGTACCCTATATAAAGCTCTAAAGGGTGCGTGATGCTCTCTAACAGCCGTTATTTGTGAGATGCAACATTGGGTTTCCATATGTACTGCATTACCACACAAGAATGCTTTTTGTTAATGTGTTTTAACATATTTTCTACAAGAAAGATCCAGTTTTTATGGGATCCTGATGTGTTTGTGTTACCAGTAAAGTTATTTCAGATGCTTACAGGGTGACTGAAATGAACACTTTTGAGGTAAACTGCTAAAAGAAAATATAACACAAAAAAAGCAGGCATTTAACAAATAGACAATGTACCACACATCGTGTGACGTACTTATGGAGAATCACTGTTGTGTCTCACAATTAACTGCTGTTAGAGAGCACTTCTCTCCTCTCCTGCTGCCTCTGGCCCTAAAAAGTGCAAATTCCCCAAGATCCTAAAAGCTTAGCATTTCCACCTGGCAGCACTAGGGTCGTCGGTTCGAATCCCAACCACGGCACTACCTGCCTGGAGTTTGCATGTTGTGCCTGTGTCTGCATGGGTTTCATCTGGTCATTCAGATTTCCTCCCACACATCAAGGACATGCTGGTAGGTTAATTGGCTCTACTATGTGTAAGTATGAATGTGAGTTTAGGACCCTTAGATTTTAAGCTCTTTGAGGGCAGGGACTGATGTCAATATAAATTGATGTAAATTGACAGTGATATAAGTACCTGTAATAAATAAATAGACATGTGCAATTAGTTTTGTTCCGCATTCGTTTTTCGTAAAAACTCAGAATTTTCGTTAATTCGAAAAGTCAGAATAACGAAAAAACATTTCTCGAATTTTTCCAAAAACAAATTTTTTCAAAGAACAAAATCGGAAAAAAAAAACGAAAATCAGAAAAAAACGAAAATCCGAATGAACGAAAATTCGAAAATCTGAATAAACGAAAATCTGAAGGAACGAAAAACCAAAAATTTGAAATAATGAAAATAAGAACGAAAATCCGAAAATTTGAATAAACGAAAATTCGGAAGTAAGAACGAAAATCCAAAAATACAAAAGAACATAAATCCGAAAATCTGAAAATTCAAGAACACGAAAATCTGAAAATAAAAATAAAAATCAAAAAATTTGAAAGAACGAAAATCCGAAAAACCTAAAGAACAAAAAGCATTCGGATAATTTCTATTATAATATAATTTGAAATGAAATTCCAATACCTACCTATAATTTAATAGTTTATAACCATTATTACAGTTTTTTTATAATTATTATTATTTATTAATAATAATAATAATAATAATAAAAACTATAATAATAGTTATAAACTATTCAATTATAGGCAGGTATTGGAATTTCCTTTCAAATTTGCCTGCTTGGGTTAGTGAACGAATTTTTCCGAATTCCCGATAACGAATACCGCATCTATACGGAATGGAACAAACAGAATTCGAATGTTTCTGAATTACCGATAATAACGAATAATAATTAAAAAAAAAACTTAAATGCTACTTATCAATAGGAGATCAATCAGAAGCCCCCTTCACATCAGAGGTCGCCCCATCTCCTTAGAGGCTGTTTGAGGGAGGAGGGAAAGGTGCTGGTGGAGATGGAGAGATTGAAGATGTGAGTTAGAGAATGTAGAACAGAGCAGTAGGGTGGGCCATAGAGGGGACAGGGTCCAGGTGCTGAGATGGGCCTCAGAAAGTAGTTTAGCAACTTCATCAGTGGTAACAGAGTAAAAGGAAGAAGATATTGAGTGTGGTAGTAGACCTGGACCCTGTCCCCTCTCAACTAGTACAACTCCTGCTCTGTTCTACATTCTCTACCTTCTCTCAAACAGGCGCTAATGAGATGGGGGGAACCTGGACTGTGGAGATCTCATCACAAATTGTATTGATCTTGTTTTTGAATTGATTGGGAATTTCGTGGGCAAGTAAGTAGGTTAGTAGATAAAGGCAGTAGGGGGGCAAATAAGAGAGTTAAGGGAAGAAAAACATGGGCTGGATGAGAGAGTTTTGATGAGAGTGACAAAGTAGGTATGTTTAGCAGCTCGGATGCAGGAGTTGTACTTTAAAAAGGCAGATTTGTATATGGTGAAGTCCTGCATGGATGTAGTTTTACACAACTGATCAACAGTACGGCTGTGTGGAAAGTAGGTTATATGGCTTTCAATGGCTTAGTTCACACCAGTGCAGTCAGTTCCAGTGCGTTCCAGCTCCAGAAAAAAAAGTAGAACATGCTGCATTTTTCATGCACTGATCTGTACTGGAACGCGCTAAAACGCATCAAAAATGCACCGGAACGCACCTACATGCACCAAAAATGCACCGGAACGCACCAAAACGCACTGGAACACAGCTACATGCACCAAAAATGCACTGGATCGCACATGTCCTAAGAAAAAAAGGGGGAAAAAACTGTACTGGACTACATCAAAAACGCACCGGAACAGACCGGAAACGCATCAAAAATGCGCATGCAGAAAAGCATCCGGAACGCTGCGTTTCTATGGTGTGAACTGGCCCTGAGACTACCAGTGTCATCTCCTGGTTCTGCACATAGAGAGGGGAGAAAGTGAGTCCAGGGAGGATGAGGCTTTATTATGGTTTTAAAGGATAACTGTACATATAAAACTTAACCTAAACCTAGCAAAATTCTTTCCTTTTCATGCTAGCTGTATCTTTTTACTTACCTCAGATCAGAAGGTATTGTGGTCCAGGTCCTTTGGCCTACACTGGGTGGTGCTCTGGTCCTCTCCAAACCAGCATAAGAGTGGGACTCTGGGTGTGCGGGTTTTGTCTATAGCGGCTCCTAAGGGAACGACGTTCCTGCTGTGAAAAAAGTACAGGAATGTTTTTCCCATGCATTCCTGCAGCCCTGCTATAGCCCCTAATAGAAAATCAATCTACTTACAAACCTGCAGGTTGGGGGCTTCTCTATCAGGGTCTACAGAATGCATGGAGAATACCAATCTGGCTAAGTGGAGGACTGTCGCCTAGAGAAGGGCACAGCTCCTGTCCTTGGTTGCCTTCAGATTTTAGGTAAGTATATGGGGGTATAATTAGTACTGGGGTGCTGTTGAGAATATGTTATTTTTATTTATCCTTTAACTATTATTTTAATATCCTGATAGTGTTACATAAAACTGTAATGGAGGGTATAAGTAACAGTATTTGTTATTTAGTGTACTAAATGGAGACGTTTTTTTTTCGTGCAGCCACTACCACAGTATGGAGGTCTTCACTCACTATGACTTGCTGAGTTTGAATGGGACCAAGGTTGCTGAGGGGCACAAGGCCAGTTTCTGTCTGGAGGACTCAGAATGTGAGACAGGTGTGTGCCCACAGACAAGTACTACATCTGTCTTTCTGATTTTCTCTTATGTCCTTGTAAAGTTTAGCCCCCTTCTATCATCTCATCAGCTTCATTTTCTGACATTTTACTCTCTCCCCCAATCATTTCACAGATGCACAGAAGCAGTATGTGTGTGCTAATTTTGGTGAACAAGGAATCAGTGTTGGCTGCTGGGATATTTACAGACATGATATTGACTGCCAGTGGGTCGATATTACTGATGTGGCCCCAGGAGATTATTTCTTCCAGGTGAGATACCTAAATCATTTCCTAACAATCGTGTCTCTAATAGTGGTGCACAGAATGAAAATTTTGGTGCTGAAACCGAAAAAAGCCAAAAGCAAGTTTTTAAAAAATATTTATATTTTTATATACAATTGTCATATGCAGCCTACCTGTGCCTGGGCACTGACAGGCTGCACTGATTGGTGCTGATAGGTGGCACTGATTGGAAACACTGATAGACAGCACTGATAGGTGGCACTGGCATGTGGCACTGATAGGTGGCACTGGATGGTACTGGCAGGTGGCACTGGGTTGTACTGGCAGGTGGCACTGGATGGTATTGGCAGGTGGCACTGGATGTATTGGCAGGTGGCACTGACAGGTGGCCCTGGATGGTACTGGCAGGTGGCACTGACAGGCAGCACTGGATGGTCCTGGCAGTTGGCACTGATTATCACTGCACAAAGCACAGAGCATGCTGCTTGGCTGCTTTTACTAGCTGCTCTGTGCATGAAACTGTGACCTAATTACACTGGAATGCAGAGAGAGAGAGCTGCCAGATTTTCACTGAGATCGGAGGTGGGCGGGACTGAACAGCTAACACCAACTTGTCCCGCCCACCTCCCCGACATCAAGATGAAAATCTGACAACTCTCTCAGCATTCCAGTGTAATTAGGTCACAGTTTCATGCACAGAGCGGCTCCTACAAGCAGCCTGCTTTGTGAATCTTTTCATCTCCCACATCCATTGCGGGTATGTGATGCACACATACTCTGCAATGGACGGTACCCGCCCCCTTTTCGGTATCGGCCGGTTCTTTTGTTTCGGCCGATACCGAAAACACAGATTTTAACCGAAAATGCCGATAATTTTCGGCTGCCGAAATTTCGGTGCATTCCTAGTCTCTAATAATCTCCTTTAATACCTATATACCTTTTAGATGCATATTTTTAAAAAATGGTTTCTATAACTTAATGAGAAGCAGTCAGTACTGAGCATTTGCAAGAATCAATATGTCTGTTCTATACATAGTATAACAGTGAAGCCTCACTTCTCAGGGTTGGCTGTGGGTGCTGTTATTTGGTTGTATTCTTTCTCTAGACCACAGAAATACAGCTTATCAATAGGTTTGCTGCCATTACTAAGTAGTCTTGAAATTGTTACTAAACCCACAACAGTAAAATCTGTCTGTATGTGCAGAATAGCATGCTTGTTATACTCACTGTGGAACTTAAGGGGTTAATCCTCTGTATTGTGTAAAAAGGCTCCTTTATCCTGTATGCACAGATCCTCCCCTCCTGCAGGGTCACTCTGGGCAAGGCCAGATAATACACAGTGAGGGTACTAAAGCTGCACATGCTCAGTTTGGTCTCTATTGCTGGAGAGAACATTTTCTGTCTTGAGCTGAGCTAGTTAGATCACATGATGTGATATCACACACATGCACAGTAACTGAAAACTAACACAGTGGGTGGGATGTCACAGCTTGATTCATGGAAGATCCACCTCCCATGACAGCATGAGGAGACAGGCTGTGGTGGAAATCTCCTACCTGAGGCCTTTAGGCCTTATCCACATGGGAGTGTGATGCTGTGCAATGTAAATTTCAGGCATATTTCTGCGCTTGTGAGACACAGCTGCCCCATACAATCACCCTTAGTAATGAAGGACTGTATGCTATCTGTCAGCAGGTATATACTGTACTTACGTAAGCTGCTATCAGGGATTTATGCCAATGCACATGTGTATGCAAGTACGCTGTAAACCTGTATTCAACCAATGTACATCCACTCATTACTATGGGCAGCAGTTTACTGCAGCTGTCTCCCTGGTGTGGAAATATGCTCGCAGTTTACTTTGTATGGCCCCATGAGCAAGTGTGCATGAGGCTTTTATTTCATTGTTGGCATTGGATGTAGATCACTGCCTCAAGATATAAACTTGAAATAATATATCAAATGAAATGAATTTGAAATCCTCACGATTTTTTAGCATAATGTTTCAAACTGAGCCATGCCCTTTTTCTAAAACATTCTAAACATAGTTCATTACACTTCCTGAAAGTATTGTTGAGCTTGAAACACTGAAAAAATAAGATATCAGGAATCCTGCATAGATGTATACCTATTTAGTGGTAGCTTATTTTGACAATCATGTTGCTTACATTAGTTAGCAAGTCTTAGGCCAGGTTCACATATGTACGGCTGCGGTTCACAGCATGGGGTTCGGAGCTTTTCTGTACACCGGTTCAGGTGCGATTCAGGTACGAATTTTTGCCTGAATTCGCACCTGAACCAGACCCAAAGAAGCACAGGACCCTCCTGCAATCTGGACCGCGGCCGCCCTGGACCTGTGTAAACCAGCTCCATTGAGAGCCGGTCACACTCGCCTGTCATGCAAATTGGATGCGGGGAAACCCTCATTTGCATATATGTGAACCCAGCCTTAAAGTTTCTGCCCCCTTCAAGCCAGCTGAATTAGCTACATTTTAGTGCCTGCTATGCAGGCAGATCTGAAGGTTTCAGGACATTGTTAGGGTACTTATGAAGGCTTCTACTGACCCCTGCAGTAAATAAGTGGAATCCTCTCAATTTTTATTGTCTGAGCTTTGCTACAATATCACTGCAGGTTACTTAATTAAAACAATGTGCCTGCACAAACATGAAAGTGTTAGCATGCCTGGAGTAGTCAGGATACTCTGGGATAGAGTGGGTAATGTAGGTCATTTCACAGGTCGTTATTGGTACCTGCCTTCACCTAAAAGTTCTTCTCACCTCCTCTAATCAATCCAATGCATTGCTGATCTTCATGTCTGCTCAAGTGGAGTGCTTACTCTGTATCATCCTTTGGAGGGTCTACTGCAGGTGGCATCGCTTGTTTACTTTTCATTGAAAACTTTGTACCAGATATTTTGGTATTTGTAACCCACTTTTAAATACTTTCCATTACCAAATAATCCCCTTTTAGCCAATTTCTCTGTTCCTTCCATAGCAACATGAGACCATAGGTAAAGCGCTAGCATTTACAAGTCACAGTTCAGTTACCTCATGAAAAACTTGGATTGTTATCAAGAGACACAGCTGTTTCTCATACTGAAGATTGGAAAATGATTACTCATGTTGAAGACTTCTTGGAACTTTCCTAATAGTTGTCTCATACTAGGGATCTAACACAATGACAAACTGTAATAAAGTAGCATTGAGGGGCAAAGAAACAGATGGTATGTACATGGAAAACAGAGTCATCTCACCACAATGTCTCGCTGGAGTAAAGTACCATCTACTGGCCAACAATACTTCTGCATCAACTCAGTATTTTACCATCTTTTTCATGCGTTCATGTTTGTATTCTACAGGTTATTATTAATCCCAACCAGGAGGTGGCAGAGTCAGACTACACCAACAACATCATGAAGTGTCGATGTCGATATGATGGCCATCGTATATGGATGTACAACTGCCATATAGGTGAGTGGCACATGAGCTACAGCATTAGGGTCACAAAGTATATAATTTTGAGCATCAGCAGTTTGGCATTTGGAGCTCAGGATCCGATTCAGGAATTAAACTCAAAAGCGAAGCAAATGCAGAATGTTTTAAGGTGCTTCTGAGTTGATTTTTCTTGGAATTTCTGATTTGTTCAGATTTACTTGTGGAAAAATAAGCAGCTTGTATGCAAACATAAACCTGAAGGTATGAGCTCACTGTGGCTACATTTATTATAACGTTACACACACTTGTAAGAGAAGCCAAAATATGAAAAGCCAGGGTCATTTCCCTCTTCCTACAAAAAAAAAAAAAAAAGCCAGAAAGGCCATTCATTTAAAGCAGTAGTTATCAACCCTGTCCTCAAGTACCCCCAACAAGCCACGTTTTGGGAATTTCTTAGATAAAATAGCTGTCCAAAATACCAAGCAATTGACTCTGATTTAAAGCACCTGTGCAAGTTAAAGGAAAACCTGCAAACATGGCCTGTTGGGGGTACTTCAGGACAGAGTTGAGAACCACTGATTTAAAGCACTATTATCTTATAGCTCGTACACACGGGACGACGATCGTGCGCACGACCGCGTTGAATCGTACGTTGACGGTCGTATGTAGCCCACTGACATGCACACGACGGTCGTACATACAACTTGCGGCCGGCCGAACGTGATGACGCGAACGAGCGTATAATGAGGAAGTAGCGTCACCTTTTGGGCTCCTTTCTAATTTCATGTTAGTTGAAAGTGGACTTGGCGCATGCGTGTTTAGCACAATACAACTTTGTTGAACACAGCTGCTCTACACACGACTCAACGGTCGTATGCGAGCTTGTTGACACGACCAAGTTTTCTAGTCTGCACATGCAACTCCCACGAACGACCGTCGTACGTTCAACTGTTGAAAGTGCCGCCACAGACGATCGATTCTGCATGCAACGGTCGTGAGTACGACGTGTTGAACACGATCGTCGTCCCGTGTGTACGAGCCATTAGAGTTCAGACTTGCAGCATACTATTGACCTACAACCTGTTATGGAAGCCCAGGTTGCTTTGATAGTGGCCTCCAGCTCTTCTATATTGTTGGGTCTGGTGTCTCTCATCTGCTTTCCAATACCCCACAGGTACTCTATATGGTTTAGGTCAGGCGAGTTTGCTGGCCAAAGTGATACCATGATCATTAAACCAGCGTGGCTCGGCTGTGCAAACCAATGTCCTTGTACATCAGCTGCACACTCCGACTTGATGTCCGCCGGCTATCCGCGATCACCTACTACAGAGCCAGAACGTTTTAACCGCCAATGTAAACACGGCAGTTCCCCGTTCTGTCAGGGGACATGTCACAGATCCACTGTTCCCTGTTTTTGGGAACAGTTAGATCGGTCATGCCCCGGCCAGCCCAGCGCCCATACAGTTCGAACACACTTAACCCCTTGATCGCTTCAGTTTAACCCCTTCCCTGCCAATGACATTTATACAGTAAGCAGTAGCTATTTTTAGCTCTGATCGCTGTATAAAAGTAATTGGTCCCAAAAAAAGTCCAATCAGTCCGCGGCAATGTCGCAGTCCCAATAAAAATCGCAGACCGCCGCCATTACTAATAAAAAAAAAAATAATAAAAACGTCATAACTCTTCCCATAGTTTGTGGTAAGTTTTGTGCAACCCAATCAATATACGCCTATTGCGGTTTCTTTTTTTTTACCAAGAATATGTAGAAAAATATATAGCAGCCTAAATGGAGGAAGAAATTTTTTTTTTTAGATCTGTGTTATAGCAAAAAGTAAAAAAAGTGTTTATTTTTCAAAATTGTCACATAAAAAATAAAAACCGCAGAGGTGATCAAATGCCACCAAAAGAAAGCTCTGTTTGTGGGGAAAAAAAAGGACATCAATTTAATTTAGGTACAAGGTAGCACAACCGTGCAATTGTCAGTTAAAGCGACGCAGTGCCGAATCGCAAAAAGTGCTCTGGTCAGGAAGGGGATAAATCCTTCCGGGGCTGGAGTGATTAAAACAAGCTGCTAGCAGGCTTCAGCACTGCTTGAAGCTTTTTGAAAGCATGCTGAAGCCTGCAAGCAGTTTAAACACTCCAATTAAGATCTGTGTATAACAGATTTCTAAACAGGCGCTGAGGGCTCTTTAAAAGGCTTAGAGAAAGCTGCTCGAAGCTTTCTAAGAGCCTTGCAAAAGCTTGCTGTTCACACTGCTCTTCAAGCTAAGTCCCATGTAAAACAGACCTTGCAAACATGAACAGCAAAACCTTGATGCTGAATAGCCCAGGAAACACTGACACTCCTGGTCGAATGAGCCCTGACAAGGAAGTGGGGAAACCTTGCCCTTGATACTATAGGCCTGAGAAATGAGCTGACAAATCCACCTAGTGGATTGAGAAGCAGTCTGACCCTTGCGAAGACCCTTCAGGCTGAACAGATAGGGACTCAAGCTATCAAAACAAAGCTGTAGCCTTCAGATATAATGAAAAACTTGAACAGCATTCAAAGAGTGAAAGTCCCTTTCATAAGCACAAAAAGATGGCAACACAATGTCCTAATTCAGGTGGAATGAAGAAATCACCTTAGGTAGGAAAGAAGACAAAGGCCTCAGCCCCACCTTATCATGGTGAAGAATGAAGGATTCCTTGCTCACAAATGCAGCAAACCTTGCAAGACGAGGTAATGGCAACCAAAAAGTTAACCCTGCACATAATGATCAACAAGGGAGAGGTTAAAAAGGGAGAAGGCTGCAAAACAGACAAGTGGGGCTGCAAAGGTGGAACAATCTATGCGACACCCTGCACAAAGCCTTTACCCAAGGAATGAGACATGATAGGTCTTTGAAATAGAATGGCCAAGGTAGAGATATACCCTTTAATGGTAGTCAAAGCCAGACTGGAGAAAAGCGCCCCATGACATACTGTCAGGGATGAAACTTAAAAGCCTCAACACCAGGCAAAATAAACCTACCACGTACAACAATAAACTTTACTGGAGGTACGTTTTCTAGCCTCAAGAAGAAGGGTAGAGATTAGAGTGAGAAATTCCCTATCGCTCAGTGCTTAGACTTCAAATAGCCATGCTGTCAAAGCCAGTGACCGTAAAGCAGAGTGGAAGATCAGACCCTGAGACAGCAAATCTGTTCAATCTAGAAGAACCCACAGCTTGTCTGCCTGGAGATTTACAATGTCTCCATAAGACATTTTCTGGTCCAAGTAGGGGTAGTCAGAATCTCCAGAATTCTTTCCACCTGTACCCTGCATAATAGGTGCATGGGAAGCTGCAGATCCCAAGGAGTTACTAGGGAATTTACTGCAAACACTAAATAATCCTTGATTTGGGACACAAATATGCGCAGTTTGTTGCAAATATGGGTGCCAGTAGATCCATATCTGTATCACACTGCAGAACAATCTCTGCAAACATCTCCATATGAAGGGCCCATTCTCCTAGATTGAGCTGCAGACTGCCAAGCAAGTCCACTTGGCAATTTTTCACAATGGGGATGTGAACTGCGGAGGGGGACAGAACAAAGTTCTGCCCAAGACAAGATAGGTCTGCTTCTTTCTGAGCAGTGCAGTTTTTTGTCCCTCCTTGATGGTTTATGTATGCCACAGTCGTAGTATTCTGACTGCACCCTGATGCGAGGACCCCAAAGATGGGCAGACCCAGTGTAGGGGAGCCAGCTGAAGATGCGATAAGTTCCAGGATAACTGATCGCCAATTTCAGGCTCCACTGATCACCACATTCTGTGAACTGAGAGGCTATCTAGAACAGTGGTCCTCAAGTACCCCCCCGCCCAACGGGCCATGTTTTTGGAACTTCCCCTAAATAAAATAGCTCTTATCAACACCATGTTAATGTATTTGATTTAAAGCAGCTGTGCAAATTAAAGAAAAACCTGAAAACATGGCCCACTAGAGGTACTTGAGGACCGAGGTTGAGAACCACTGCTCTAGAACACCTCCCGAGCCTGAAAGGCTGGCATCCATCATCAAGATCTTCCAATTCAGTGTAAGAAAGAATTTTTCAGTAATTTTTGTTGAGGGAAAAAAAAATGTAATCTATCTTTGCAAGCATTTTAACAAAATTTGATGTAGATTCCAACTTATTTCGGCTTTGAACAAAAAGTTGTTTGTTCCACTTTGTGTCTTTTGACACTGATTCTGAATGGGAGTGACTAATACATTTAAATCAGCTGGTGTACTTTCATGTTTCTGAGAAAAGTTGCAGAATCTGCATACTTTTAGAGGCGATTAACCCTAAGGGAGTATCTAATAAAATATTTGTTGTTGCATAGGATGCCTATAATCTGACTTGTTTCATAGAGTTCTTCAGTGGCATCAGCAGGAAAACTGGATTTTTTGACTTACCGTAAAATCCATTTCTCTGAGTTCATTGACGGATGCAGCAGCTCTTCATAACAGATGGGGCTATCCACCTTATCACTAGGAGTGGACTAGGCAGAACACAGTTCAGCTAAAAGCAGACACAGCCCCTCCTAGGGGGTGGTCCTCACTTGGTATAACCCCTCCATCCTGCTAAGCACTCTCAGTTCATAACAAGCAGTACAAACTCAAGAAAAGAGGGGTGGGTGCTGCATCCATCAATGAACCCAGAGAAATGGATTTTACGGTAAGTCAAAAAATCCAGTTTTCTCTTTCGTTCATTGACGGACGCAGCAGCTCTTCATTACATATGGGGACGTCCCAAAGCAGTGTCAAATCGAGGGATGGGCAACGCAACAAACCTTCACCCAAACAGAAGAGCACTCTTGTGAGAGACTAGACGTGCCTCACACAGTCGCCTGCAAAACCTTGCGGCCAAAAGCAGCATCCGAGGATGCTAAAATATCAATGTCGTAAAACTTTGAAAGGGAGTACACAGAGGACCAAATGGCCGCCTTGCACACTTGAAAGACCGACGCCTGATGTCAGACAGCCCTGGAAGAGCTAAACGCCCTGGTAGAGTGAACCGTGACCGAAAAAGGGGGCTCCAGACCCCTAATAGTAAAAGTACGGTTCACCTCCTGTCGAATCCAACGACAACAAGTGGCCAACGAGGCCACAGAGTCCCTGCGTGGACCATCCACCACGACAAGGAGCGCGTCCGACCCCCGAAAGGAGGCCGTGGACGCTAGGTATACCCACAAGGCCCTAACCACAACCATGGAAAAATTATACCACCTTCTTCAAAAAAGAA
>BLSH010425067.1:1104272-1116798 GCA_018402905.1 Glandirana rugosa
GCCCCTCCGACCACGTGATGTCTTCCAAAAAATGGAATTACGTACTAATTCCACTTTTTGGAACTCCCAAATGTTGGGGAAAATTCCCAAAATAGAGAAATGGTAATTAACTAGATTTATTTTAACGATTTTAGCATAGATGAAAAATTGAAATTGGTGAAGTCGGGGCCTTCCTAAAGGTCGAAATCCTGGCCTCGTGAAAAACGCTAAGCCGCGACGCAGCGAAATTGACTGTTAACGCGCCAGCACGCCGCAACATGGGTTTGCTTTAAACGCAGGAAAAAAAGGGTGTTTATCTCACAACGCCGCACGACCGCGCAATTGTCAGTTAAAGCGACGCAGCGCCGAATCGCAAAAAGTGCTCCGGTCCTAAAGCTGGAAATCCTTCCGGGGCTGAAGTGGTTAAAGTTAAAAAGTAGATACGATTTTAGCAATTTTATTTAGATCAATTAATGGTAAAGAGATAAAACCCTTAAAAGGGGTTGTAAACCCTCAAGGTTTTTCACCTTAATCATGCATTAAGGTAAAAAACCTTCTGTAGTGCACCAGCCTCCCAGAGCCCCCCCTTTTACTTATCTGAACTCAATTGTTCCAGCGACAAGGAGGAGCACAGCAGCTCCAGCCGCTGGCTCGGGTCCTTATTGGATAGACTGATAGCAGCAGGATCCATTGGCTGCTGCTGCTGTCAATCAAATCCAGTGACGTGGGAGCCAGGGTGCGGGCCCGAGTCCTACTGTCTGTGTCAATGAATGCAGCAGCAGGGCTCAGGAGCGCACCCTCATGAGTGCCCCCAGGGAAAGTTTTTTTTGAGGGGGCACTCGAGAAGAGGAGGAGGAGCCAGGAGCACCGTTGGGGGACCCCAGGAGGAGAGGATCGGGCCAATCTGTGCAAAACTCTTGCACAGAGGAGGCAAGTATAACAAACCTTTACAACCCCTTTAAGGTTTTACTGGAGTCTGTCTTGGCCATATGATCTAAGCCCCTGGTGCCCAATTTGCAGCTTTTTGGTATATGATGTGCAGCCCTCGGTCATCAGCAGTCTGTAGTGGGAAAGCGGATTAGGGTAATAGAATTGATCTCTACAATCCCCATGTAACATGTCCTCGGTTTCATATTTGTTTCTACAGCATATTCGCAGCCAAAGATGTAGTATTTCCACAATCTCTAACCAACATTTCCTCTATTAGGTTGGCAGCTTTTGACAGTCTTCTTAAAGTGGAGCTCCACCCAAAAGTGTAAACTCCGCTTGTTCGCACTATCCCCCCTGTCAAAACCAGGTACCCCCTCCCACTTCTGGGTAAGATTGCCGTACCCAGATGTGTAAATCTACAAATATTCAGCCCCTCCTCTTTCCCCCACTGCCTTCTGGGAGACACACACACACAGCTCCCAGAAGACAGCAGCCAGTACCAGTTAGAAAGCGCAGAGGGACTCACACATGCACAATAGGAAACAGGCTGTGAAGCCGCAAGGCTTCACTTCCTGTTTCCCTTAGTAAAGGATGCTGACACCTGCACCCGGAGCCAATGGACGAATCGGATAGGGGTGTTGACATTGCAGGATACCTGTACAGGTAAGTGTCCCTATATTAAAAGTCAGCAGCTACAGTATTTGTAGCTGCTGACTTTTATTTTATTTATTTTTTTTAATACAGGCTGGAACTTTGTTTTAAGCATTACATATATTGAATATTATGTGCGGCCCTTTGGGGATGTCAGGGGCCACATTTGAGGCCCCCTTTAGATGAGTTGACAACCACTGATCTAAGCCTTCCCGATTGTAAAAAAAAAGAAGAAAAAAAAAAAAAAAAAGTCTGATTAGAACATTGGCAATATAATATGTTGGTGAATACATAAACTCAGTAGGCAAGTTTACATAAAGTTTAAGCGGGAAGATTCACAGTATAACAAATGACCCTTCTCAGACTGTGTGTGATTAGAATTGAGGTCTATATGAAATCCACCCACACCAACTGGAACACAAACTGGGAGTTGTTAGGACTAAGCAACATCAGGCTGTGATGGTAACAATGAACAAAGAGTCTAAAGACAAGGAACACAAGTATCTCAGGAGTGATAACTCTGTGGCTATCTAGACTGGGCTTTAGTCAAAAACATCCACAAGCAGGGCCATTGTTAAGGCAGTACATGCCATACTCCTGTGCCAGGCTTGAAGCCCACTGGGTCACCAAGGGGACCAGTGTCCCTGAGGTCTCTTGTATATTTCCTCCGTCAGTGCCCCATAAGACACACTCTGAGGCTGGCAGCTGGCGGATGCTTTCTCAAAGCGAAATCTCTCCACAAACAGGCAGAAGTATTGAAGGGGGGGCCAGGGCGAGTGGCCGCCTCACAAAAAACTGTCAGCTCCAGCCTCCTGTCAGAGCCACTGTACTATGAAGTTAGTACAACGATCTTCTCTGCTGAGCTATTGTGTTCTGACAGGATGTCGGCCAATTGTGAGGCGGTCTGCTGCTGGGTTTCCAGAATGCTTGGCCGGCTTCTGTTGGACAGGATGGCATACACACGAGCCGAATGACAGACGTGTTTTTTTTTTTTTTTGTATGGCCGATGTCTCCTGACATTCAGCCCATGTGTATGGGCTTATGGCTCTGTTCACACCTTTGTAGGTGCAACATATGCGTGCATGTTTTTGCTCATTTACATTCATCGTCTTTAGAAAAGCTCACATTAATTTCAAATAATGCATGGCACCTTGCTACCATGCTTTTTGGCACACGTGTTAGCAAAATGTGTGCAGTTGCCATTAGGAATTAATGGCACCAATGATTGTCTGCATAAGGGCTGTGTGCTTTTGGGTGTTGTAGAGAGTGTGCATTATTTTGCACGTTCCTTCAATGCACAAGTGTGAACGTAGCCTAGCTCTGGCTGATCCTACTGCCTAAAATGGGATGACATGGAGGAGCAGTAGAAATGGCAGCTCGGCAATACATTCACCTCCAGCCACGCAATAAGAGGCCAATAGGGAGGGAGAACCCTCTTCCTGCAGAAATTCCCCTGCCCACCATGATGCTGACAGACAAATGGCTGGGGAAGCTCTGTTGCATCATAACCTGTGCTAGATACTGGTCACTGCTGTGCCCTGCCACATGCTGCTCACTGTCCTGCCACCATTGTCAGAGATGCTGTGGCATTTTCCTAACACTCCTTAGAACCGGCTAGAAGAAACGGCTTGGCTAACGTACAAAGTGTCTCCACAACATTACAGAACAATTCCAGTTGAATGTGACTAACTACTCCTAGCTAAAATAAAAAAGGGTTCAGGTTTTGTGTTCTATTGGAAGGATTTGCCCTCACTTCCTGTCACATAGCCAAAACAGAAAGTGAGAGAAATTCCCTGGAAGGAACTCTTGGTTGTCGTTAGGGTCATCAGTGTTCACCATGCCGGAGGATTTTCACTTTCGATGATTATGGTAAACAGGACAAATAAAGGAGGGTGAATCTCCCTAATGGGCACACAGACAGCAATATAAACTTGACAAGTGTTCTAATCCCTATCCACTCTATCCAAAACAAACAACAAAAAAAGCTCCAAGGTGCAATCTGAACTAGCTAGGGGCTCCCCTGTGGTTATCCGGTGAAGCTAGGGGCTCCCCTGTGGTTATCCGGTGAAGCTAGGGGCTCCCCTGTGGTTATTTGGTGAAGCTATGGGCTCCCCTGTGGTTATTTGGTGAAGCTAGGGGCTCCCCTGTGGTTATTTGGTGAAGCTAGGGGCTCCCCTGTAGTTATCCGGTGAAGATAGGGGCTCCTCTGCGGCTATTCGGTGAAGCTAGGGGCTCCCCTGTGGCTATTTGGTGAAGCTAGGGGCTCCGCTGTGGCTATTTGGTGAAGCTAGGGGCTCCGCTGTGGTTATTCGGTGAAGCTAGGGGCTCCCCTGCAGCTTTTGAGATACTAGAACCCTTTGCAACTATTGGGTATAGTTAGGGGTCCCCTGCCTCTATAAGGTACAGCTAGGGGTCCTCTGTGGCTATGGAGTGAAGTTAGGGCGGTGTGATGAAGCTGGGGCCTGTCAATGAAGAATGCACACATCACAGGGCACCATCTACCCATCTCCTGCAATGACTCCATACACCAGGCGCTCTGCCCTCACTGCTGCAGCCAAGCAACTGCTCAGCAATGGCAGCCTCCACATTCCTCCCACGATAGGATTTCTTTACAGTAAACACATGACACAGCGCCCCTATGGAAGCACTACAAGTCCCAGCATGCCCCATGCAGATGGGACCGCTAGAGCAGCAGGAATTATACGTGTGGCTATCAGGGCATTGAGAAACACGCAGTCCTATGCCAGCACTGTGTACCCTGTACAGGACCCTACACCCCACACCTACGTACACCTCTCCCGCCTTGTGTGTTATCTTCCCGACCCCTCACCCGGCTCCCTCCAGTACCTGCCGGGATAGACCGTCCTTCTCTTTCACCCCAGCTTTCCCGCGGCCTCACCGGAACATAACGCCCCCTGGTGGTCCCTTCCTATGACAGCACGGCTTATATCTGAGGTGTCCCACTCCTCAGGGTCAGATGTAGTATATGAACATGCCAGGCCAGAGTGATGGGTACCACCGGTCCTTGCCAGGGTTGCTGAAATAAAAATAGCCACATACTGGCCCGTCTGCCCACAGCATTCTACTTCCTGCACCTAACTTCCTGTTTTTAATGATTTCCTCAAGTCCACCTCATGCATCAGGTTTGTTGGGGCTTTATCATGTGGAGAAAAGAACAGAAATGCATACAGTAACTCCATTCTCATTCACAGACATATATATAATATACATAAATATATAGTATAGGCTGTCCCTGAAAAATGCATCCCCAGAAAGCATTTGTTTTAACCACTTCAATACCAACCACTTTTACCCCCTTCCTGCCCAGGCCAATTTTCAGCTTTCAGCATTGTCACACTTTGAATGACATTTGCAGGGTCATGCAACATTGTACCCAAACTACATTTGTATCATTTTTTTAGATAGATAGCACAGTATCTAATCACCACTGGGTTTTTTATTTTTTGCTAAACTAACGGAAAAAAAAAAAAAATTTTGTAAATAAGTAATTTTTGTCCTTCACCGATGAGGCTGCACTGATGAGGAGGCACTAATATGCAGCACTGATGAGGAGGCACTAATATGTAGCACTGATGAGGAGGCACTAATATGCTGCACTGATGAGGAGGCACTAATATGCAGCACTGATGAGGAGGCACTAATATGTAGCACTGATGAGGAGGCACTAATATGCAGCACTGATGAGGAGGCACTAATATGTAGCACTGATGAGGACACACTAATATGCAGCACTGATGAGGAGACACTAATATGCAGCACTGATGAGGAGGCACTTATATGTAGCACTGATGAGGAGGCACTAATATGTAGCACTGATGAGGAGGCACTAATATGTAGCACTGATGAGGAGGCACTTATATGTAGCACTGATGAGGAGGCACTAATATGCAGCACTGATGAGGAGGCACTAATATGCAGCACTGATGAGGAGGCACTAATATGTAGCACTGATGAGGAGGCACTTATATGTAGCACTGATGAGGAGGCACTAATATGCAGCACTGATGAGGAGGCACTAATATGTAGCACTGATGAGGAGACACTAATATGCAGCACTGATGAGGAGGCACTAATATGTAGCACTGATGAGGAGGCACTAATATGCAGCACTGATGAGGAGGCACTAATATGTAGCACTGATGAGGAGGCACTAATATGTAGCACTGATGAGGAGACACTAATATGTAGCACTGATGAGGAGGCACTAATATGTAGCACTGATGAGGAGACACTTATATGTAGCACTGATGAGGATGCACTAATATGCAGCACTGATGAGGAGGCACTTATATGTAGCACTGATGAGGATGCACTGATATGTAGCACTGATGAGGAGGCACTAATATGCAGCACTGATGAGGAGGCACTAATATGTAGCACTGATGAGGAGACACTAATATGTAGCACTGATGAGGAGGCACTAATATGTAGCACTGATGAGGAGGCACTTATATGTAGCACTGATGAGGAGGCACTTATATGTAGCACTGATGAGGAGACACTAATATGTAGCACTGATGAGGAGGCACTTATATGTAGCACTGATGAGGAGACACTAATATGCAGCACTGATGAGGAGGCACTAATATGTAGCACTGATGAGGAGGCACTAATATGTAGCACTGATAAGGAGGAACTAATATGCAGCACTGATGGGCACTGGTGATGGGCATCAATTTTAGGCACTGACAGGATTTACTGATGGGGATAATCTCCCCTGTGAGGAAAGTCACTTATCGGCTCTCCTCTCCTCACCCGCTGTCAGTGTGAGGAGAGGAAATCTGATAACCGGCATTTCCTATTTACACTGTGGTCATTTGTTATTGGATACAGCTGATCACATGGTAAAGAGCCTACGTCAAAGACTCTTTACCGAGATCGGTGATGTGGTGTGTCTGAGGGACACATAACGGATCGCTGTGCTGCACGCCCTGGGCAGGAAGGTGTTATAGGCTAAGTTCACCTTTAGCAAAAACCTACCTTTGCAGATTAGGAACTATAGAAAAAAAAAAACGAAAGCCTCATTTACACTTGCTTCGGCTTCAACACACATTTATGGCTAGTTTACACGATCTTCAAAACATGGCTTCGGACAGGCTTTGTTAAAGCTCTCTGAATGCCAGTCAAAGCTCCTGTCACTAAATAAAATAGTTAGCTTACAGTCCTGTTTACACTTGCTCTTCCTTTGCTTTGCTTCGGCTTTGCTTCAAAAATTATACTCCATGTCGCTTTAGTTGTGCTTCAAAGCGTCTTCAAAGTCTCCATAGAAGTCTATGACAAAGCTCGCTTGAAGCCCCACTGAAGCACCCCCAAAGCCCCATCGAAGCTCCACCAAAGGCTCATCAAAGCCTCACCGAAGCCTCAGCAAAGCACCAAGCAAAAGCAAGGTGTAAACAGGACTGTAAGCTAACCATTTTATTTAGTGACTGGGGCTTTGACTGGCATTAAAGTGGTTGTCAACCCTTAACAACCACTTTAACCTACAGGTAAGCCTAGAATAAGGCTTACCTATAGGTTCCCTGCATATCTCCCAAACCTGCATGGTTCAGGAGATATGCAGTGTACTAGATGTGCCCATGTCATCGGACACATGCGCAGTGATGAAACGGCCTCCGTGCCATTCCTTCACTGAGATCGCGCTACAATTGGCGGCTTCCGTGCGCATGCGGGGGAGTGACGTCACGGGACTCCGGCCAGTCACAGAGCCGGAGATCGCGGCCCCATTAGGAAGAGGGGTGGAAGATGGACGCGGCCTGGAGCGGGGACATCGTGGGACAGCGCAAGCTTCCAATGCAGGTGACACATAATGGGCTACTATGCAATGCATAGTAGCCCATTATGCTTTTACATTGCAGGGTAATAAAGAGGAAGTAAAACCCACCAGGGTTTACTTCCTCTTTAAGAGAGCTTTAACAAAGCTTGTCCAAAGCCATGTTTTGAAGCAAGTGTAAACTAGCCCTAAATGTTCACCTTCACCATCACAGGAGTGAGCTGTCAAACACCATGCTCAGAGCTACTGCATCAGGGGACAGAAAGTCCATGTGAGAGGTTTGAACCGCTCCTGTGATGCTGGAGATGAACAGTAACAGCTAGGCATCTCTTAGTAATGTCCTAGGAGTATTCCATTCAGGCTTCATGAGGTGCATAAATGGCCTACACCTATAACAAGGGCAGGTGACTGACGGGTGACCGGTCAGGACGGGTGCCATCCATGAATAGGGGTTGTAAACACACAAATGTGGTCAACCCATGGAGGTGTCAAGAAAATGCAGAGATGTGTAGCATTTAGAAAAACAATCCAAAGCCTCATTCAGAGAGGTGCTGGCACCCATCCTGAGGGTAAGAGCTGTTTTTTCTTTGCGTCTGCATCTGTCCTGAGCCGCACACCGTCCAAGCTGTGGGGTGCACAGAGGGGCCCAGAAAGCAGAGGGATGGGGGCGTGGATGCTAGATCCCCTGCAGCACAGCTGGAGGGAGTGGAAGAGAAGCCGGCAGCGCTGCAGGGGAAGGCAGAAGAGGATCAGTGTCTGCAGTAAGGTAGTACAGCTGGCCCTTCTGCTAAGCAGGTGCCTGGGTCCCCCTTTTGAACTGATGGGGCCTGGGCCCAGTACTGAAGGGCTGGCTGTGCTGCCTTATCAGCGGCCCTGGAAGTGGATGCAACCACCTGTCGAAATTTGATAGGTGTTCAGGAATGGGTGCACGGACCAGAACGCACACTGAGGGAAATTTAACAAAACTGGAGCAGACTAGGCTTGTGCAATTCGTTTTGTTCCGAATTTTTTCCGAATTTTTGTTTTTTCCGATTCAGAAAATCGCGGTAATTTGGCAATTGCGGTAATTCGGCAATTGCAGTAATTCAGAAATTCAGCATTCAGAACAGCCGTAAATCCAAAATTCGGAAATCTGAAAATTAGAAAATAACATTTGAAATAATAACTAACTAATAAATAACTATTCAATTATAGGTATTGGAATTTCCCTGAAAATATGGCTGTTAGTGAACTTAAATATGAAATTTATCACTGACAGCCATATTTTCATGGAAATTCCAATACAGGTAATTTAATAGTTATTTATTAGTTAGTCATTATTTCAAATGTTCTTTGTTATTTTCAAATTTTCAGATTTCCAAATTTCGCATTTTCGGCTGTTCCGATTGCTGAATTTCAGAATTACCGCAATTACAGCAACTGCCGAATTACCGCGATTTTCCAAATTACCGCAAATTTCCAAATTACCGCAATTGCCGAATTACCGCGAATTTCCTAATTTTTTGAATTTCTGAAAAAAAATAAAAGGACTAACAGAAGGAAAGCGAAAACAAACACATTTTTTAGCCATGCACAAGTCTAGAGCAAACAGAATCTGTAGCAGCTGTGCATGGCAACTCGTTTCTTTTCAAAGCTTAATGTGGAATTAAAGTCTTAGGCTTGGTTCACATGGACGTATCTGTGCCTACACCCTTGTGAAGGGCAACGTGATGATGCATAGGTGTTCTGTGCATGCTCTATCAGCAGTCCTATTCATGTCTATTGGAATGCCATGGTTGTACAGACACAATTTGACAGCCAATCAGGTGCGAGTGTTTGTCCTCGAATGCACACTGTCTGCATTTGGGGACACTCACCGGTACCTGCACAGATGTCAAAGTGGGACCAGTGGCAGTGTCTGTGCAGCCACAGCATCCCAATAAACATGAATGGGATGCCTTGTTCCGGATGCATGCAACACCTGTGCATCCCCTGTAGGTGAAGATGGTTCTTTGCATGGGTGTTCACATGGGGCCTTATTTTTAAAGACTGTGAGCAGGCAGGATTTTTATTGAAGAAGAGACATGCAATAAAAAGTTCCACTTTAAATGTTATGGTGACTGTTTGTGGACTGCAGGCTTCAAGTCATTCCACAGATTTTCAATGGGCTTTTAGTCTGGGTTCTGACTAGGCCATGCAAGGACATTCAGCTTTTTCTCCATCATCCACTATGTGGTAATTTGGTGTGCTTTGGATCATTGTCATGTTGGAAGGTAAATCTTCTTCCCATTGACAACGTTCTGGCAGACGGTGGCAGATTTTCCTCAAATATTTCCTCTGTATTTTGCCCCATCCATTTTCCTTCTATCCTGACAAGTGCTCCAGTCCTTGTTACAGAGAAACACCCCCATAACAGGATATTACCACCTCCATGCTTTACTGTAGGAATGGTGTTATTTGGATGGTGAGCTCTATTGGATTTCCACCAGACATTTGGTGTTGAGGCCAAGTAATTCAATTTTATGCTCATCTGACTATTTAAAACGCACCTTGAAGATTCTAAGGCCACATGGAAAAAGGCATTATGGTCAGATGAGACTAAAATCGATGGGATGTGAAGGAGACTAAAGAGTTCATTTGGGCTGATTAGAGTAAACTAAGGGTTAATAATAACTTGTCTTGCTTTAGCATCATTTGCAGATCTAAGTTCATCCCTTTTATCTGCAGATGAATGAACAGAATGATATGTTACTTTGTATCTTTCTATAACCACTTGCCCTCCAGAATGTTTCACCACCATCATGAGTCATTTTTCTTATTCTGCACTGTGTTACTTTTGTAATCCTTTTTTTAACAAAAAGTTGCCTTTTCAAACATGTGCAAAAATAGTGCATAACAAGGTAACAGTATGCACTGCGCTACTTTAACTGGCAATCACTGTACCCAAATTACATTTATATATATTTTTTGCGCACAAATAGGGCTTTCTTTTGGTAGTATTTGATCACCACTGGGGTTTTTATATTTTATTATATAAATGGAAAAAGACAGAACATTTAGAAAAATAAATATATTTTTTACTTTCTGCTATCAAACACATCCAATAAATAATTAAAAAAAAAAACTGATTTCTTCACAAATTTAGGCCAAACTGTATTCTGCTACATGTCTTTGGTTAAAAATCCTAATAAGTGTATATTATTTGGTTTGGGTGAAAGTTATAGCGTCTGCAAACTATGATACATGTACTGGAATATGTATTTATTCATTTTTTTAATACTGGTAATGACAGAGATTAGCAACTTATAGTGGGCAATCTGATGCTAGCTGACTGGGGGGTACACTAACTGACACTGACATCAATAGTCACACTAATACAGTGATCAGTGCTATTATTATACACTGTCACTGTACTAATTACACTGACTGGGAAGGGGTTAACATCAGAGGCGATAAAGGGGTTAATTGTGTGCGTAACAGCGTGTACTGTGTGCTGCTTTTACTAAGGATGTTTTTTTCCCTGCTTAGCAGGGAATAAAAAAACAGCAAGATCCCCTGTCAGTGAACAGAGCTCTGTATTGTTTACAATCACAGAGCTGTGTACCGTGAAACACTGAGCCGATCAGTCTGGGTCATGGTGGGCAATCATTGGCTGAGACCTGCTGATCAGCTTGTGCTGTAACGAATCACAGCACAGCCGGGCTGGCGGGTGTGTGCGGATCTTGTACTAGGTCGGCAAGCGGATAATCCCCTTTTAAGCAGTGCTGTTTATAAACACAGATTCAGACTGCTTTTTTGACAGCTACCCCTTCTGACACTGTCTCTGAATATCCGATTCCGGACCGGCTCGTGTACATTTACTGCTGCAGAGTGGCACAATCCCTCGAATTGGCATCTATAAACGATGGCTCGCACGTGCGGGCTAGCGGGCGGAAGTGCGCCTCCGGCGGCACGCTCTCATGCCCGCCGCACTCTCCAGCAGTATGGCCGCGGGCCCGGCGGAGTCGATGTCTACCAGCTACCCGCAATTGCCTGGCAGAGAAGAAATACGGGGAACCGCCAATGTAAACACGGCGGTTCCCCGCTCTGTCAGGCGGCATGTAAGATCTACTGATCCCTGTCACTGGGATCAGTTAGATCTCTTATGCCCCTGGCAGTCCAGCCCCCTCACAGTTAGAACACGCCTAGGGAACACAGTTAACCCCTAGATCACCCCCTGCAGATTAACCCCTTCCCTGCCAATGACATTTACACAGTAATCAGTGGATATTTACATTTCTGATAGCTGTATAAATGTCATTGGTCCCAAAAAAGTGTCAAAAATGTCCGACATGTCTGCTGCAATATCACAGTCCCGATAAAAACCGCAGATTGCAGCCATTACTAGTAAAAAAAAATAATAAATAGTAAAAATGGCATCAATTAATTCTCATGGTTTGTAAACGCGGAAACTTTTGCGCAATTTTTTTTCTAACCACAAATATGAGGAAGAATATATATCGGCCAAAACTGATGAATAAATTAGGTTTTTCATGTTTTTTTTGGGCATGTATTATAGCAAAAAGTAAAAAATATTGTTTTTTTTCCCAAGGTGATTGTAGCTGTATTAGTGCAATTAGAGAAAATTGAGTACTGTCCGTAATACTTTTTTTATTTGCACTAAGGCTATTTTCACACTGGGGCGGGCGGGCGGTAGCGGTAAACCGATGTTATAGCGGCACTATGGTGCCACTATGCAGGCGGGTGCGTGACGCTTTTAACCCTCCCACAAGGGGTTAAAATGGGGTTAAAAGTGCCGGCGCGACCGACTACCAAGGCGGTGTGCAGCTGATTTGGAAGCGCTGCCCATTGTTTTCAATAGGCAGGGGCGGTAGAGGAAAGGTATACCATCGCCCATCGCACCGCCCCAAAGATGCGGCTTGCAGGACTTTTTGTAACGTCCTGCAAGCGCACCACCCCAGTGTGAAAGCACTCAGGCTTTCACATTGGAGTGGATTGGGGGGGGTTTTTTAGGCGCTTTACAGGCGCTATTTTTAGCTAAATAGCGACTGTAAAGCGCATCAGTGTGAAAGTAGCCTAACATACAATTTTTCAGGACAAGCTTTCGGGGTGTGTCCCCTTCTTCAAGGTCCAAGCAGTACTGAATCACAAAAGTTTTTGTGAATCAGTACTGCTTAGACCTTGAAGAAGGGGACA